>CM031239.1:585195219-585667936 GCA_018340775.1 Taxus wallichiana var. yunnanensis | reverse complement strand
ACCACTCTATGCACATGCACTTGCTAGGAGTCCTTTACACAATTCCTTGTGGTCTTTGTCCAAACTACCAAGGTCCAACATAAAATTTTGGACTCCTTGAACCTTTTACTCCTACTTGAAGTACTTGAGTTGTGAAGGAAAAGGGGAGCTTACATCGTGGGCTCCATGAGTCATCTATCAACTTGAATTTTCCCAAGTAGTAATGCTAGTATACAAAAAAATTCCTTTGCCCTAGTGGCCGTTGGTAGTTGTTCGTCAGAATTCTCCATTCTACCCCAAATGTGTTCCTTAGGCACATGTACCACTTTTCCAAGTGCACCTTGTGCACTATTTTCATAGTGTCACAAGCGTACTTCTCAAATATTTTGGCGGGTGAGGGGTCTTCATCAAGGTACTCCCATATAAACTTATCTAATGCATCTGGTACCCTATCTCTGAGAACACGATGGTCAGCAACACATTTCCAAAAAGGATCTTGTCACCTTCCTTCGTGTAGTTGATAATTTCATCCACAATGAATGTGGACAAATTATAGATGGTGCCCTCTAAAATCTTTCTGCAAACATTTAACCATGGCTTACTGACTTGAGTCCATCTCTCCTGCCATTTAGCTTTGACACCAGGTGTGCAGCCATCTTCATTACTAGATCCTTGATGTTTGTGACATCATAATACCTTGACCCCTTTTTGCAAGCAAGAGTGGTGATAGTTTCCTTAATCGCTTCTCCTTGTCTATCAAGTCATCTTCCAACCCGTCTCCTTCACAAATGAGGCCTGTGAAATGTGAAATGAGTTGGGAGTTATGCGCATCTTGCACCCCGTAAAGTGGAAATAGTCCTCATGCATGTGTGACATTAGCCATTGATACAGTCACTCAGGTTTCCCAAAGTAGGGCAACTCAAAGAGTTATAGTAATCTTGCCTTCTCCAATTTGAACTTCACATCATCATTATATATGGGCAAACCTTCTGGCGTCCTCTTGTTTGTTGGGTGCACTAACTCCAACACCAACTCCTTTTCAATTGTGCTTGTCTCGATGATTATAATCATTTACAGACATATCCCTAAGATGGGACTCCCACTCCTTCCCCAACAACACTCCATTTGGGTACTGCATTTCTATATACCATTCCTCATTTGTGCTTGCTTCAATTTCTTGTTGCTTTCCCTTGCCCTTTCCTTTTCCCTTTTTGGGTGTACTAGCTAGTTTCTTGGGTGCCATTTTCTAGGTCTTCTACCCACTTCAATCACTTACATTTACTTTGTTCTTTCGTTCTCTCCAACCCTAGATCTCGAACTTGTGAAGAAAATTACTCACACCCATGCCCTAGTTCTTCAAACCCTAGCTGGGATACTCCCTTCACAAGATGGTGTCTTCTCACACTTTCTCCCATACCCATGAAATCCCTTCCTCTGGTTTACAAATCTAAACTAGCTACTCACGCTTCAATCCTTTCAAATTTTTCTTCACACGGATCAGTTTTTTGGAAGCCCTAGTTTGCAAAGGTGCAAAAAGTACTTCGTTCTCTTATACGCAAAGTGAAAAATGAAGTGTCCCGACCCCCTTATTTATAGTTTTTCCCTTTTGAGCATTAAGTGCTACTTCACCTACCACCATACTTTCTTCATTTAATGCAGATTTTTCAAACAAATCCTGACTTAAGTGCTTTCCCTCATGTGCCCAACCTATGAAAAATCCTCCAACCTTTTGGCACGCAACCAATCCAACTTGACAGGAGACTCTTACGTGTGTAAAACTAGTGCCGAAGGCACTTCTTCTGTCTTGATTTTTGCTCTCGCCTACCTCATGTTGCTTAATGCACTTTCTCCTCCTTTGTACATGGGATCTATAAGTAGCTTTATCTTGGCACCAACCATCCTTTTTCTATCTTTTCTCTCCATACACCTCTTTCAACCAGGCCATTCAACTGGGATTTTTAATACAAACTTCCTTGGCACTTTAACCATGCACTCCTTCATATTACTCCACCCCACACTTAAACCGATGCGTGGTCCTCTACGCACTCACAAATTCTCAAAAAGTAGTAATAAGGTTACTGGCGCCCAAGGCACAAAACAAAACAACAACGCGAAAGGGAAACACAAGAAAAGAAATTCGTAAAGGAAAATTTTAAACTAACTGGCAAAAATGCCTTATTTACAAACACCAAGAATACTTATTTATAGTAGGGCTTTAGCTTACTCCCATTGAAGTGTCCAGGAAACTTTGTCCCATCCAATGCATGTAACTAGTACACGTGCCCAAACCAAGGATGTATGAGATTGTGTAAGGACCCAACCAATGGACTTTTAACTTCCTAGGATGGCACAAAAACTTAGAATCATATAGTAAAACCATCTGCCTAACCTCAAACTTCTTGTTTATAATGTGCCGATCATGCCAAGCTTTCTGCTTTTCTTTCTCTATTTTTGGCTCCACTGGTGATTTATCATCTCTCATCTAATTTCTTTAACTCCTCAATTATTTTTTCCAAAGACTTGCTCATTAGACAACCCTCTTACACACGCTATTCACAGAGAGAAGGTAACATGAATTCAATCTGTTAGAACAAGTTCCATGCAAACACCAACTAAAACGGTGTGACTTTGTTCAACCTTTTATACGTTGTCCTCAGTAAGCCCAAAATAATATTTATACTTTGTCATCCCAATCTTGTCTACCGACATCACAAATCTTGGTCGGGTATGACTCCATATTTTATTGAATGCTTATGTGGTTCCATTTGGTTGTGGGAGATAGGGCATAGTCTTTTGATGAGCCACCATGAACTCTACTAATAGGATCTTCATGGTCTCATTCATGAAATGTGTTCCCTATCATTGGTCAAACTCAATGGACATCCATACCTCATGATAATGTTCTCCCACAAGAACCTTGTTATTGTGGCTCTTGTGTAATCTTTAGTTAGGGTTGCCTCTACACACTGGTCAAATAATTTTGCAAGTGATGACATAGCGTGACCCAGTCCTATGCGTCGATGGTGCAATAGGGCCTAAAAAGTCTATTTCCCACTTTTCAAAAGGTTCCGTGCAAGGTATAAGGAGTAAAGACATTTCATCTCTCTTTCTGATTTTCCAATGTGTTGACAATGGTCACACGCTTTACAATAGTCTTTGTAATCCTTGTATAGGGTTTCCCACCACAAACCTGCCATTAGTATCTTATGCGTGGTGGCATCACCTACATAATTCCTACCTACACTTCCTCCATGATGGCCACATGCTCATGCTCTAATACGCACCTGCACAAAACTTCATTACATCCCAACTTGTATAAGTCTCCACTGATTAACATGTAGGGCACGACACATATGGCTAACTATTTTTTCTCTAATGCCTTCATTCCTTCTGGCACCACACCTTCCTTTAAAAATATTTCAATCTCTTCCAAATCCGAGGGCATGTGCCACAACCTAAACAATTGCATGTCTGGATCTCCTCAATACTTTGTGCATCCTCCCCTGAATCAATTCTTGACGATGATCGAGTCCACAATTGCTTTTCCTGTGCTTCACCACAACGGTGAACTCAAAATCTTGAAACAAAACCATCCACTGACATATGTGCCCTTGTAGAATAGGCTTGTTCACCAAATACGTTAATGCCATGTGGTCGATGTAAAACACAAAGTGTGTTACCAGCAGATATTATCTATACTTGAAAAGTGTGTAGATCATTGACAATACTTTGTTGGTGTCGATTCCTACTTATGAAACATAGAGGATGATAAAAAATTCCTTCACCTGGCTATGTAAGCACTCCTCCAATAGCGGTCCATGAGGCATATACATGGACATGAAAGGGCTTGTCCCAAGAGGGAAAACATAATATAGGCATGGTGACAAGCCTATCTTTTAATGTATCAAATGGCCTCTAATGTGCCTCTCCCTAATAGAAGGCACTTTTATGTCTGAGCAGCTCCTCTAAAGGTGCGGCGATCTTGGCATATCCTTTGATGAATTTCCTGTAATAACTTGTATGCCCAAGGAATCCACGCACTACGCTCTAGCTAGTAGCCTCCCCTAACCCCAAAATAACTATAAATTTAGTGGGATCTACCAGAAAGCCCTCCTAACATATGATATGCCCCAATAAATTCCCAAAGGGTGTAGCAAACACACACTTCCTAATGTTGAGGGATATCCTCAATTGCCTACACCTCTCAAACATTAACCTTAAATTTTCACAATGGTCTTTAACTAGACCATACATTCTCCAATCATCACAATAGACCTAAAGAAACTTGTGGATGAAGTCCTGGAATGCTTGCACCACTATGCACGAAAAAATACCAGTGTGCATTATTCAACCCAAAGGGCATAACCGTGTATGTAAAACTCCCCACTCAGTGGTGAAATTGTTCTTCTCTTGGTCCTCCTTTGTAATCTAGACTTGGTGGTACCCCAAAAATCCATCCGTAAAGGAATAAATTTCACACCCAGCTGACTCCTTCAAAATTTATTCAGTGAAGGGGGTTGGAAAAGGATCAATGACACAAACTGCATTCATCTCCCTATAATCCATGTAGATCCTAATCCACCCATCCTTCTTGATGTTGATTACCATCAAACTTATCCATTTTGATTCCTCCACTACTTCAATGATCCTAGAAGCTATCATTTTGTCTATCTCCTCCTTAACCTTCACGTGCAAATTGGGATTCATCCGATAGGGCCTCTTCTTAACTGGGTGTGCACCATCCTTTAGCTTTATATTCATCTCCCCAAGGAATGGTGAACACCTTTGAGCTCATGGTACCCACATGGGAATAAATCCTCAAATTTACACAACAGATCAATGATCTTAGAGACTTCCTTCTCTGACCTGTAATCTCCAATAATAGATTCCTTAGGTTCTTCTCCTGAACCAATGTTAACCTTCTTTATCTTTATGATCTCATGGTAGATGCACACGCGAGTATCAGCATTGTCCACTACCTCACACATCCCTATAGAATGGATAACATCAAAGCTTTCTGATTCCTCTCAATCAATCACATACACCAACTTTCCTTTCTCTTTTCCAAGAACACGCACTCAAGTTGTCACTCTTCTGCTTCCTCTACTACTTCTTCAAAGTGTGCCCCAAACTTGTTCCATCTAGTAACTCCAACATCTTATCTTCTACCATGGCACTATCCCCCATGGTAAGGTGTTTGATACCCTATAAGGCCTTATCAATTGATGGTTTGGTACTCTAATACTCAAAGGTTTGAATAAGGTCATCCGTGAGCTCTTACCAGGTTCCTCGTCTAAAGCAAAGCATATATAATAGTAAACTTAGCTCCTAGATAGTAATAGATGCATCCTTTAAAACACCAATGGGCATCACCTTAGTCTTGTATTCCATATACAACACAATCGAACATGACCGTAACGTAGGTCTTCCCATCCGATGCCATACATCTAAAGTTATAACATTAACCTTTGCGCCAGGTGTCAATGAGGATATTACTAAGGATCCATCCATCTACAATTGCATTCAACATGATCTCCTTGTCATAGTCAAGGTTATGAGGGGGAAGGTTTATTTGGAAGACCTACCTCTTGTGCTCTCCTCCGGCATGTGGTACCTTCTCTCTCAACCATGATCCTAGCAAGGGAATGATATTCTATTGCCTTAGAATTTTACACACCTCCTTGACCTCATCCAGGTCATCCTTTGGCACCTTGACTCTCCTTCCTTGTTCCTCCCTCTTGGATTTATCCTTTAGACACTAGATTTCCCCTTGTAAACTCCAAATGACATCCATAGTGTCTTGATACACCCCCTTCGATGTGCAAGGTCCTGGATACTTCCCATGAACTATTTCCTCCCTTGAAACCAACTTCTTTTGTCTTGGCATCTCTCTTGCGTGCATGAGATTTTTCCTTGTTGCTACCAATATAGGCTCCAAAAATGTATCCCATATTACTCGTGGCATCCACCGGGTGTCTACCTTCTTAATAATGACCATTGTAGCACCCTTGTCTTTCCAGTGCTACTGATTCATGTGCTCAAATAATTCTAGGCACTCCTTTACTTATGCTTCTTTCCGCACCTCGAGCATTGCAATAAGTATGGGCATTCATGTTTGTAATGATCTGTAGATCCACGGTTGAAACACATTCCATGCGGGATCTCGAGTCCTTCCTCCTCCGTGGTTACCATGACCACATAATTATTCTCGAAAACCTCTTCCACACGCGCCTCCATCTGCGCGCTCCTCATAATAGTGATCATCACCCTTGGAACTACTAGTAATGCTGGTCTAGCACACCCCATGATCAATAGCCTCATGGATCTAATCAATGAGCCTATAGTCCTTTGTATCATGGGTTGTAGAGGTACAAATCTAGTAGTAACAAGAAACATTCTTCTAGATTGCACGCTGCAGCAAGGGGCACCTACTCGCATCATGGTCCCCATGAAAAATTTCACAATCTATTTCCATGGCCCGTATTGTCCTCTAGAGGGAAATTATCCTTAACGTGCCCCTCTACTTCATAATCTATGCACCACAAACCATTATGAGTCTCATGGGACAATTTTGTAGACAAACTTTCCAACTACTTGGCCATAGCAGCAATTTGAGCCTCCAGGAACGGTCTAATGCTAGTTTCAACACTACCAATAGCCTTGGTGTGTAGAGAAGCTTCTAATGCCTCGCATGGGTATGTAAAAGTTTTATGAGATAAGGCCCTTATAAAAGGAGTGATCAACCCTCCAAAAAACCATTAAGCATGTTGTGAGGGGTGAATATCATATGATAATTTAGACAAGAGAGTTTTAAAGTGTGCATCATACACCCACACACTCTATGCCATTCCTTGATGTATCTCCTTCAAAGTGTTGATGATCTTCTTCTCAAACTCACGAATGTGGAATTCTGCCAAGAATGCATTCTTTAAAGTGGTATAGTCCACTATTGTCTCGATGAGAGTCATACTTCCTATACCAGCTACGTGTGTGCCCTTACCACATGGTTACAAACTGACTAGCCTTCTGTTCTAGGGTTGTGATACCATTTGCGTGCCATAGAAGTTCACACTTGTGAACATGTTCCATAACATCCTCAATACCTCTATAATCAGGAAAATGTAGAGGTGTTTCAAAGAAAACTTGTGGGGGTGGTTAGGGCCTAAATACTCCCGAGCGAGTCTTGGTCTCCACCTATGTTTCCTTCATTGCCTAATCCACCAGGTCCACCATGTCTTGAACCACTGTGATCTACCAGGGACCACCAAGTCCTAAACCACCAGATCCACTAGACCCACTAGCTCCTATTCCTCCTGAACCACCAGACCCACTAGTTTCACCTGGGTCCCGAACCACTAGATCCACTAGACCTATCAGGTCCTAAAGTGGTCGGCCAAGGTCCCCACAATTCCATTAAGCTACGTGCCTATGGTCTGTGACAATACCCCACTACTAATAGTATACCCCATGTCACTCCTAGACGCAAGTCCAAAAGCTTGTGTGTCTATACCTTTCCTAAAAATTCCTAACACTAGGTTGGTGTTTGCAGCCATAGAAGGCCCAAACGAGAAATTATACCTCCTGGGTGTAGACCGATCACTTCCAATGTAACCAACTGGACTGGAAATATTTTTCCCCTAATTTGGAAAACCAAGTGCCAGGGTCTGGTCACTAGGTGGGCTTAGATGCATACCAATGACTCTTCTTTCTTCGTGTGATGAACTCTCATCAGAAGCCAAAGAGGTCTCTCTTACATGCTTGCCAAGATGGCGTTATACTGAGACTTCTCATGTTCCACGTCCTCTACATGAACCTCAAATCCTTCCCGTAATGTCTGCTACCATACATCTATCACACCTATAACCTCACATTTTCTAGTAATCTCCCCTTCACGCGCTTCACCATACTTGAGTCATCTTTCCTCCCTATCTTTCTATGTCGCAACATTTTCCATCTTCCCCACCCCTAGCTTCCTCATCTAATGCTCAAATCATTTAGTCGGCCATTAGGAATGCCTATAAACTCATGGCACCCATCAATATTTTCATAGCTATAGGGATATCTCATAGAAACAATCCTCTAGGCTCCCATAGAAACTCAAACTCAACAACCTCTAGACAAGAATATGTGGAAATGGCGTACACCAGAGTGTAGCTAGCCAATACTCCTTTCCACCAATGATCCACAACATGAGGTCCACATCAGATTTACATCCTGCACCTCTCGATATTCTTCTTAGGTCCACACATGTGATCCATAATGGCAACTTGATCTAGATGCAT
This sequence comes from Taxus wallichiana var. yunnanensis, assembly GCA_018340775.1. NCBI lineage: Eukaryota > Viridiplantae > Streptophyta > Pinopsida > Cupressales > Taxaceae > Taxus > Taxus wallichiana. Next base: position 585,659,675 of record CM031239.1, on the reverse strand, counting down.
AGGTTATCAGCCATTCATACGGTTCCACCTGGGAAGCAACAGAAAAATTCTCATACGAGATCATGGTAGATGTTCTCTTCTACCCATCTATGTGCATTAAACTTAGGTCTAGTGTTGAGTCTCTGAGTGAATTCATCCTCCATGCTCTCAAACCATGATTCAACACTCTCCAAAGTTAACCACTTTGTCATTACTCACTACATAGACCATGATGAATGTTGATTCCCACTATAACTTTGAAAAGAGGTTTCGAAATGGAACCAATATGTAGTCATTTATACCCTTAACAAAAAAGAAAGGAACCCCATGCGCGCACCGGCCTATCACCCAGAAAAATTTGGGTGCTCACCCGAGGCACGTGCGGGTGCCGAGTCTCTCTTTTATGTGAGTTTAGTGGGAAACATCATCTATGATTTGTGTTTAAAAGACTTTCAAATGGATTTAGGACATACAAGAACCATAGAGCTCAGGATGGCCTCTAGATCCTTGCAGTCATTTCAGACAGAGTACTTAACAGAATCTATAATGTGTATCATAACAGAAAGAATCATACAAGCATCCATACTTAGCATAAAAGGAAAGAGAACTCATGAGAGAGAAGTATGCATCAGAATCATTGATATTCATGTATATATAATAGGTAACCTCATTACATCCATGGAGCCATTACAGAGTGTCACTAAGAAGCCAGATTTGCATCATGCATTAGAATCGGACTTATGTAACTAAGCTACCAAAATGAAAAATATTACAATCCCCATGCCTAGTACATCCTTTCCTAAATGCAATTACCCATTAATAGAGTTCTTGCAGTTTTTCTACATAGCTCGCCCACACTCTCCATCTCTCTATTTATTCTTCAAGCGCTTGTATTTAAAGCTTTTCTTGACTACCAACTCATCCTCCAGTGCCCTCAGATCTGATGCCAAGTGTCTGAATTTGGTCCTCCATTCGAGCATGCTCCTCTAGGCTTGATCTTCCCACTTTATCCCATGATGTGCTTCTAGAAGATTCTATTATATGGCAACTTGTCACCAAAGCTAGCATCTTATCCACGCATTGATCGGGTCATGATTTTCACATGTTTTTCCCCAAATGTCAAATTTTTCTAAGTCCCAAACCTTTTTCTATCCATGCGTGTTGCACACACCACGAAATTCCTTAAAACCTTTTCTAAAACCTTGTCTTGCATGCTTTGTCCTTGTGCACCTTTCTTTAATCGGGACCTTGCGCACCTTCACACCTTTTTTACTTTGTCAATATTCTAGGGACCCAACAACCTATTCAAGAAGAGCTATGGTGATCTAAAAATTGATTTCTTGTTCAACTATTTTGAGAAAAACATCCAGAAAGAAAATTTATCCTATGAAGTTATAAAAAAAATTATGAAAAATTGAGAACAAAATTACAGAGTTAAAAGCTAGGTCGTTGGAATACAAGAAAAAAAAGGGCTACTGTGTGGACACAATAACAAGACAAACATTTATTTTCCAACACCATATAAGGCTAGATGAATTAAAAATTAAACAATTTCTTTCAAGATATGATGTATATTTGGTGAGGTTGTCAGAAGAAGAAGAAGCAGGAGAAGAAACTAAAGAAGAAAAGGATGTAGACATGAAAGATGATGAACAAGCTTAGGCTTGTCATCCTTATAACTTTATCTTATTTTCATATTTCATTTATAAATGGTGTTTCATTTGATATTATTTCTTCATGAAGTATGAACATTACTATTAAAAAAATTAATTCTATTATAGAAATTGTAAGTTTATACAATGCATTAGATTTTTATATTGCTTGGATGAAATTTTATGTCCATTTGTAAAAGCATATAAACTAATGGGATGTTTGTACTTTCTACACTTTGATAAAATCCAAATGGGGATCTATAGGAGCCCCAAAGACATGAGAAGAAAGGTTACAAATATCTTGAAGAGTTGTAGTACAAAAGAAAAGACATTAACGAGAAACATTAAACATCCAATACCACATCCTTTACCAAAAATCCTCTATGCAAAGAGGATTTTTTTCACAAATTTGTTTTTCCTAGTCCCATGTTCATCCATCCCTAGTGTAATTTGAACATGTGTACACATGAATTTTGATCAATACACTATTATTTCTAATGGTGCACTAATGCTTCTTCCTTGCAAATTGATGGCACACTTTGCCCGATTAAACCTATCTAACTCCCTCCTTATGACACCCTTTTTGTCGTTCTTCCTCTTATAAACCACTTAAATAGGCTGTTATAGCCTCGTTATAACTACATTATCTTTTTATTCTCTTCTAGCTTGCTTCTATTAGCTCCTAGAAGATCAACATAACCCTTCCGTAACCCTAATCACTCTTTAAGAGAGATTAAATTGTCTAACCTAGGTTAAATACCTAAACATAGTCAAATCACACTTTGACTTTATAAAAGTGCTTTCTGGACTTTAGCCTTTGTCCCACATTCACCCAAATCTCCTTTTCTCCCAAACCAAAAACTTAAAATAGGGATATACCCCTCCCTCATTTCCTTATAATTATCTCTTCTTCCTAGCATAAATTATAGTAGTTTGTTTAGGCTTTAGTTTGTTGTTTCATCTTCTTCCATTTGAGATAAAAGCATTTAATCTTGTATTTCATAGCATTAACATGGAGTAAAAGGGAAGATCCATTGGCCTTGAATCCATTAATGGGGATATCTCTTTCTCTTAACACAAATTGAATTCTTAAATCCTCTTAGGTTCATTATTTCAAGCTTTCAAAGAATAGAGATTAACTTCATTTGCTTAGTTTGCATGTTTATTTCAAATTAATGTATGCAAAGAAGAGGACCTTGCTCATTTCTTATCACATGGTCCATTGATCAGATTGTTAAAAGCATTTGGGGTTTCTTTAGAGATTCTTACCCCAAATCCATGGCTTTTACAACTTTTCATTGAACACATTTGGCACGCCCGATGGGACACTTATGTCCACCCTCCATTAATGGAGGTATTTTAGGTTTTTCAAAGCTTATTTTCAAGTTTTTTGCTCAAATCACTTGTTATTTCCTCATTTTTATTTCTAACCCTAGATAAATGACCTTCATTTATATACATTTTGTGGGTTTGATATAGAAATAGGATACTTTGACTAACAACTAACCTGTTTGCTCTTGAAAATTTGAAAATCCGTGTTTTTACAGGTTTTTCACAGGGTGCACATAGGTGTCTAACAAAGGGCACATACACGTTGAAACCCCAGTGTACCCATAGGATCGGCACATACCTATCTGGAAGTCCTCATAATTTACAAATTTACCTCTACAAGGACATGCACGCGTCCCCATCATCTGGGGCATGTATCCGCCTCTCTGGCTGCGTATGCGTCGGGTGATAGACATGTAAAAAAATGTTAAACCTTTGGAAGGATGTGCACATGTATCGGTCTTCTAGGGTACATATCCACCTCTTTGGTAGTGCAGGTGTAAAAGGTATGACTATGTAAAAATTTATAGTTTTCTTTTTTAGGCTTAAGCGCGTACACGTCATAACTTGAACATCCATGTCAATACTGGTGTGTCTCGACATATTGTGAGCATTTGTGTTTACTACATTAGGTTTTATTAATTTTTGACTATAGGTGTACTTGTTAAGTGGGGTGTGTATCCATTGGTTAGGAAGCCCCGGTGTTTGTATAGGCACGCTGGGTGTCTATATTAAAATTGAAAATTTTTACAATCAGAAATCTTTTCCCTAGTCCATAACTCGTAGGTTCTAGGACTAACAATTTGAAAAAAATAGGGTTCTTTCTTAACATTTCAGTTTGCATAGATTAAAATTGTTTTTGTCTTTGACTTAGAAGTAGCTTTTGTAGAAGTGTGTATGCTCTCTCCTTGCGTCTTCCAAGGTGATCTTGGAGATCAAAACCACCAATACAAAACTCATATAAATTTTTCAAAAAACACTTGCTTTATAAAGGTTGAAGTAAAACTTTCATTTTAGTAGAGTTTTTCATGATTGCGTATGCTCTTCCTTCACACCTTTTATCGATCTTAGGAATCAAAATCAAATTAGGAAACTCTCTTTCTTGACATCAAGGTATGAACTAGAAAATTACTAAAGACTTGTTGTCTATAGGACCTATCACTTGTCGAGGAAAGGCATCAAAAACAAAACAAAAACCTTCTAATACATGTGTTCTTACGGGTTTCCAAACAGTGTGCTAATTAAAAACCACATTAAGTTAAGTAAGATAAAAACACACCATATTCAAAACATTGTATCATAGGTTTAGAAAAGGTTACGTCCCTATCCACTCAACTGGAATATAACCCCTTTGGCATAACAGCTTAAGCTATAACAATGGGGGTGGTACCAGGAACCCTAAATTAGTCCACCATTGTGTAACCTCGTGGATGAAATAGGAATTGCTCCGCTTACCCACTTGACTAGTACGCCTTCTGAGTTAGAGTTACAAGTTGTCCGTATCATGACCCTAGTAAGAGTACATGATGGATGCATTCATTTCCCACTATACTTGAAGGGGGACAAAGCTGAGATACTCCCAAACTAGTCATTGTGACTTTTTGGGTAAATCGTGCCTCACTCTTAGAAAACCTTGTAACACCTAGTTGAGAGAACTTTTTAGGGAAGCCATTTTTTCAAGGAGCCCACTTTACTAGTCCTTGTTGCGTCAAGCCATCACAAAGTGACAGCTCATCTGGAATCTAAACCTTGTTTGTTGAACAAGGAAAAGAACCCTTGTGAGTTTGAACTGAGTGTCTTTTCATCATGGAACTAAGCTACATCCCACTTTTTCTTAGTTTTATTCTTGTCTTCGAGATGAGGTGAAGCTCTACCTAAGTGTTGCTTAGCTTGTTTCCATCTTTTGATCAGTACCCTTACATTCTCACCGCCCATTGTTTGGGGTGAGAAAGGTGCATACATCATTTTTTTTATCAGAGATAGTACTCATCACTTTTTTGTCTATTTACGCCCATCCATGTTTATGGCTAGGTTGTTAAACATCTAAAGTGCACAGGTATGCTTTTCATATCTTTGATAAAAGTCCTTCCATCTTGATTTCAAGATCATATTCACCGATGTGTGTTCGGTTCATCTTTTGTCTCTTCTTGAGTTGATAGTTTTGTTTGCATCCTAAACATACAATCTCGGTACTTACATTGTATTCTCATTTTGTGAGGAGATGGTATAAGTCCCCTTATTACGTGGTTATGGTACTCACATGATTAAAAACTCCTTATTATAATTATTACTTGGTTTCAGTTTCGATGTCATCTCGAGTCTTTTGAAAAGTGTTGATAACGCCTTATATATATCTCTGTTTCCCGATTTCTTAGTTTTTTTGAGAAGTACTTGACGAAATAGATAAGGTAAAGGGTGGTAAGAGGAATACCTAATTTAGAATGGTTGAAGGTTATATGCATGTGTTTATGAATTCCGAATCAAAGTGATTGTGAGACCTTCCTTTTGGCTAGGAGGAACTACTTGTATAAGAGTCAAAACAATACCACCAGAGAGAGTTAAACAATATATGCAGTGGACTACCTAGCATGTGCTAGATCCTGGAAGTGTGATACTTCTTAGATGGCTCTTAATCCACCGTTTAAAACAATTCAATGCTGCAATAAAGTAAATATTGTCGTATTGTAGTTTAATATGATTTAGGCATATCATACAAAACATAATAGTTGTAGACACCAAATTCATGTCTTACGACCCCTTGTGACCCGCATCTCATCTCGCAATAACCCTCATCACCTAAACCTTACACAATTATTTATTAATTTCCCTCTAATTGATAAATCCACATCACCTTACCCGCCACCTCACTTTGCCACCTCATCATGACCTAGCCCTAACCCTAAACTAACCTAATTAAGACCCATGACTTGGTCAGACTCACATCCATAACTAATGCCTCCTTACTCGCACTTTTAAAGCCGACCTTCTAGCCACTTGACCAAGCCCGCACTCGGGAGAAAAGTAGGAAGGTGGGCTATTTTACTAAAAATAGCCTACTTTTTCCTTACCGATGCCGGTTCCTACTCGACCGCCGTCGGTTACGCAACCGCCATCGGTTCCCTGTAAATGGGCTCCCCAAACCAAAACAACGGATCGGAATTTCATTTTGGAGATCAGTCAAAGGATTTCTGGATCAACAGAGAGCATTGCGAGCGAGGAACAGAGTCCTGATCTTCATTTAATCAAGCAGAGACGAGTAAAGAAACCAGAAGTGCTTGCAGTAGAGGAGATCAACTTGCATCTTCGTCAAAACCAGTAAGTCATATCTTGCATGTCCTCTGTTATAACATTTCTTATGCTCTTTGAATCACAGTCCTCCTAAATCCGTTTCTGAATCCACTACCCAACGTGCCATTGCATCTAACTGTCATTCTTTTACCCCTCATCATCTCATTTCCTAATATCATCCATAAACCAGCCTTACAAACACCATAGCTACCAAGAAGATCCTAGAACCCACCGGTATCGGTTATCGATCAAACGGCATCGGTTATCGATGTAACAGCATCGGTTCCTCTGATCAAAAACCAGAAAACCAGCCTTTCCCCTACCCAGTTCAACGAGACAATTTAATTGATATTTTGCAGTCTTTTGTGTTAATTCATATTAGCGAGAGCCGACCACCTTCGAAAGGAAGTTTTATATTTCTGGCCCAAGGCGGTTTCCTCATTTATTGTTTAATCAAAATCTTGTGGTCTTGTGTTCTTATTTGCAGGTAGTCCTTCCAAGACAAAAAGAGTTCTTCGCGATCGGCTGATCTTTCTCTACGGTACGCGCACACCATCTCGACATTCACGGTATTCCTCCTAACCCTAACCTTATCTGTTTCTAAAAGGAAAGATAGAAGCAACTCTTTCCGAGGAAACATTTTGGCACGCACTTATGTGGGACCCATTTTGGGTTTCTTTCTCTTGCTTATTTTCATTTTAGGAAGCATATTTGTTGTTCTTTGCTTTTGTTATATATTTTAAGTAAAGAATTTGTCTTGCTTTCCTAGTTTCGCATTAGTGAAAGTCATCTCTCTTGCTTCATCGAACATAATTTTCGATTTGGGTTTAAAACACATGCATTGCATTCCTGCTTGTTGTTCTTCAATTCTAGTGAACATAGATTAAGTAACAGGTCGTACACGTGGGGGTGATATCCACGGTATTGACAGGAAATTAACCCTAGTTTCACTGCACAACACATACTTAGAATCACTTCACAATTAACACAACACTCAAACATCCCCCTTTTCCGCGGTATTCCTCCTTTGATTGAGGTAACCTTATAAGCCAAAACAAACTTGACATTTCCCCTAGGTCTTGTTGTTTAGGATTCCGACATCATTCTACGTCTAAAGGCATAAGCCCACGATAATTAAAATTAACCCTAGGATTAGTCTCTGGATTTGCGTGTGCATCTTGCTTGTTTTCAAATTCTGTTTTCTCTGTCATATTTTGTCTTCTGTGATCAATAAGTTGATAAATATACTCAACGTTGCTAAAAATCAAATTAGCAGCCTTTTATATCTTCTTATCCTAGAGTTTTGACACCGACATCGGTTAAGGGACCGACGTCGTTTGCTCTGTGACCGACACCGGTTACTAAACCGATATCGGTTACTGTCTTCATCAGCCCCTGACAAACCAGCAACTTGCCAAATTCATCATTCTGAGGTTGTTTTTGTTCTTGATAGATTGAAACTTTCCTGTGTGTTCTTGTCCATGGTTGTCATCACTCGGAAGCAAGCCGCCGCCATGGTTTCACATGCTTGCTCTGTGTCTTTGCTGAATCACCCCCTTCACATTACATAGGGAACCCTACGGACACCGGTGAGATCCCCAAATTCTGTAGGAGACAAGGACTTTGCCAAATTTACGGATGCTAATCCCAGTCTTTGTCTGATACTATTTGTCTCATGCCCACGACCGTATGCGCTGATGGTCAACTCCTTATTGGCATGCCTATTAGTATAGCTGCTCATTTAGCTCCCACTCCTCCCGATAACACTTTGCCTTACTTCTGCATCTCTAGCCCCGTCTCCCAATCCGGCGACTTGAGGTTCATACGACCCCCGATTAGCTTTCCTTTGGTTAATCTTGGACCCCACGTATCGTTACCACCAACTGCCCCTACCTCATCTCTCTTTCAGACCACTCCATTCATGACTTACTCTCTGCCACCTATTCACACGAGCTTTCCTTCTCAAGCTCCGCCTACCTTTTCATTCCCATACACGTATCCAGTAACCTCAACACCTTATATGGGACATCCCTATTCTGTGGCACCATCATCTCATCCAACCACAGATTTCATCAAACAAATGATGGACAAAATGCACAACCTGGAGGCTTCTGTTTCGGGAAGTCGTAGCGCCTTGACATACGAGCAAGTTTGTCGGGAGCCCATTCACCCTTCTGTCCCCCTTCATTCATATCCTCCTCAATGGGAGTTGCCAAAATTTACTCGTTTTAACAGTAAAGAGGATCCTCAACAACACTTGCGATCATTTAGACATGCTTGTTATTTGATTGCCCATGATGACGCCTTGTTACTCCGCACCTTCCCCATGTCCTTATCAGGACCCGCCTTGGAGTGGTACAGTGCTTTAACCCAGCACTCGATCTTCTCTTTTAACCAACTAGCCCAATCTTTCTTGGATCATTTCTCCATTAACATTGCCAAGAAAGTATCTATCACCGACCTCTATGCCATCCGACAATTTGAAGACGAATCTATCGCAGATTTCGTTGGACGATGGCGGGGCCTTATCAACCAACTTACGTATGCCTTGCCTCAAACCGAACTTATCGAACTATTTACGCGGGCTGCGCTAAGCACATCTCTCCCCTACCCTCCAAATTCAAACTTTCCAGCACATTCGACGAGGCCTTTACCATGGCTCGGAAACTAGAAATTCGAGCCTTAGAAGAAGAGAAATTGCGGTTTAAAAAAAAAACCCCAATTTCGAACTCCTGATTCTACCAACAAGCCAAACACCACCACTCCTCACGCGTCCACTTCTTCTAAATCAAAAGGAGCTGTCCACGCGGTAATGGTCAAATCTCAAACACCGTCGATACTCCGCCAAAACCACTTATAAGTACAAAGCCGAGCCCATCAATTACACTCCTTGGGAGAAACTTATGGCGTCATCCTGGAGAAATTGCTCAAAGCTGGGGCTATCACCTTGCCCCCTGTTAAACCTCACTCTGGGTTTGACTCCACCCACGCAATACCTTCCTGGTACAAAGAAAATGACTTTTGTAACTTTCACCGCGTAAAAGGACATAGTCATGAAAAGCTAAGATGTTGAAAAACATAGTGCGAAATGGTTGTGCGGGGATATAACCCTCGATAATCCTAACGCCCCTGCTAACCGAAATCTGAAAATTTTCAACAAGCCATTCCCGAATCACTCATCCAACAGTAACGTAAACCAAGATATCTTAGCCGAGGAGAGTGTTCATGAGATCCATGCAGTCTTCGATTCTCAGCCAAAAGCCTCTATTGAAAAATTTTTGAATCAAGCCTCTCCACCAACACAGGAGTCTGAACCTCCTTCACCACCATCAAGCCAAAGTGAAATCATTCCTTTACCCATAGAAGAGTTAACTGCCCGGACTTCTCTTCTCATCGACGAGTCTTCTTACACCACATCCCTCTGAGGCGTGAGCGGATGTTATCTAATTTATCTATTTCCCAAACATCCCCTTCTACCGCTCTTGCTGCACAAGAGGAGAGCTCGCCACTCCTTTTGTCACCTTTAGACGAGAAACTTCTTACACCGACATCACTAACTTCTTTAACCATAACGGACCCCCTCAAACACGCCCTCTTACCTATTAGTTCTTCATCGCCTAAATCTTTTCAGCGACCTGTTGACCTCTTAACATCTATTGATACAGCGCCTCATCTACCCCTTGTATCACACCCGCAGTGGACTGGAATTACAACCCACCTTTCTTCCGTACAAAAATTACAAATCACACTGGAGCTGTCATTCCACGAAGATAGACAGGCCCTATGGGAACGTTTGAGTACCCCTTTTTCTACTCAAATGCAAATGGTGATCCTGATGTCTCCACCATATACCCGAAGTGTTTACGAAGCTTAAAATGCCCCTGTTCTCACCTTCACCCCCTCACCTCTACCAAATGCCCCGTCCACTTCTATCAACTTAACCAGATCTTCCCCTACGCTTGGAGCCTCACCAATGCCCAGTCTAACGCACCCGCCTAAGCGACTCGATCTATCCAAAAATAAATCCGTCCCGCCACCTAGGAGACAAACTCAATCCGTGCCCCTATCACAATCAAAACCATCATCGTCATACCTACCTTCCATATTGGGACCCCATCCCTCTACCTTACATCAATATATCATACCTCCTGCGTTTTCTTCAAAACAACCTACGCCTTCCGCACCTATACAGAAATTCCAGGGTATAGCAACACCGTCACTCCGCGTATCCTGTCCACCTATCAACCTAAACAAATTCCATCATCAAAAGATTTGTTTTGGTCACTCCTATTTCCCGTGGTTGTTTTACGATACCACATCATCTGCGGCCTCATCATCCACATAACCTGCGCCCAAAGAAATCACGTTTAGTAAAAACCATGTATCAACACCCCTCGGCTAAACCACCACGAACCAATCATGCCCAAACATTACCAAAACCCGCACAACCAATACCCTCATCCTCTTCCGATTTTGACCCACTCAAAGGATCTTACGCCAAAATCCTTGCTATGTTGGTGGAGAATGCGACCATTTCCCTACCTCCACTTAGACCTTATGACCCATCTAAACCCCGACCTATGGGTTACGATGAGTCTAAAATCTGCGCTTATCACCGCACACCAGGACATGATGTGGAGGGATGCAAAGCTCTAAAAACCATCCTTCGTCAGTCACCTCTCCCGGATAGAAAGATTAAGAAAGACAACTTACGAAGGGAGAGACCTTTAGTTTCCATTCCCTCTCCTATACCATCTGTCCCCACCTCACCAAGATCTATCATTATTACAACCCCACCTCTTGAAGACCATGAGTTATCCCAACCATCTTCCTCATCTCAGGTCTACGAGATTAATATGATTAGTGTCGCTACTCGAGGGCAGAAAAACAATGGGAAAGCAAAAGAAAACACACCTGCGGCATCTCTTTCTCCGTCAAACATCCCGATTGCACCACCACCTAAAGTGGTCATTCGCGGACCCGCCTATCCCGTCTCTAATGGCATTGCCCACCGAAATATGATTAAACAGCTTCACCAATCACCCGTAAAAATGACATTGTATGATCTCATTCAGACTTCTGAATCTCATCGACAAGCTCTCGTTGAGATCCTTGAGGATAGAGGTTTTACCTAATGAAACCCTGCACTGTGCCTCCATTCTAACACCCAATCACGTTGCTTCTCTCACCAAACAATCCATCTCCCCACCACTTATACTCTCTCATGTAACAAGCTGCTGCGTTGTTTCTCGGAAGATGAAATTGTTGACTTTGGTACGAAGACCACGACCACTGCCCTTTTCATCTCCGCTTACGTCCGGGACATTCGAGTACGTCGGGTTATGATTGGCGGGGTGCTAGCCTAAACATCATCTCTTGAAAAGCCTTCCAACAAATGAATATCCCTTCTAGTTGCATGTGTGCCCCCCCATCATGTTGCGGTCATTCAATGACGCTATTACTTCTACCTTAGGCACCGTGATCCTCAACATTCGGGTAGGACCACGTACTTTACCCAAACTCTTCTATGTCTTGGAGGAGAGTTCGATATAATATATTCTTTGGGTCGTCCTTGGATCCGAGCCATGGGATGCGTTCCTCACATTACATAGATGCATAAAATTTGAGTACGAGGGAAGTCTTACACCGTAAAAGCTGACCCTCCCCCTTTAAAACCTGCAATATGTTATACCGCCCTAACGATGTGCTTATACCAATCAAGACACCCATACATTCAACCCACCATCCTCCTCGGTGTACCTCAACCATCCACCTCAACCGCGCTTTCGCCTTGGTGATGAAACCACCATCGCAAAACCACTTCCCTTCCCGCACTAACATTCCAACCTCCGACCCCTTAGTAGATGTTTTTCGGCGCCTTACTGTTTGAGGGAGTACCGCCTATATAACGTTAGTTCTTTCCCTACCCGCGGGAGTACGGACAATTACATGCACATCCCACCTACGACCGTCGCGTGGGGAGATAATCTCTTACGGACCACCCCATTGCCGCACTAACCTAACGTATGGGGGTGTTGGCGCACGCATCCTCCATTACCCACAGAACCTCCTCTTGGTGTGGTTCCTTTCGATCCGATTTTCAATACTTGACAAATCGTCGTTTCGCCCTCACCTTCTTGACTCATTTGTGCGTGGAAGGCTTTGGTTTTGGCCTTTCTACGAACAAGGCCGACATACACTCATTCCGTGACTACCCGTAAACATAATGATCGCAGTGGTCTCGGTTTTCCCAAAACACCTACACAGGAGACACCTCCTGTCAGCTGTATCCTGGAAGAAGAAGACGTCGCCCCTACCAAACCATCATCACCCACTTTGCCATCATCACCCACAGAATCTATAGACCCTGAATCCATCCCTCCTAACTTTTTTTTTCATAAATGCTATCTTCATAGGTCCTCTCACTTATCAATGCGATAATGAGGACCCATCTTCTCTTCCCCTTCTGTATCCAGACATGATCGAAGAGGATTCACCTTTGATTAATGTTGTTGAATGCCAGGATGATCGACTCCATCCTCACTTACCTTGGCGCGGATGATTCTTATATTGGCGAGCCTTACCATCTGAAACCCAAACCATCTTTGAGCAGATCTACCATAGAAATCAACATCCACACGGAGGAGGATCCTCACATTGTGAAGATTGGACAATCCCTTAACACATCGAACAAGCCGCCTTTACTACCTTTCTCCGTGCTCATGACCAAGCTTTCGCGTGGTCTTACGGCTGACATGCCGGGAATTGATCCTACCATTGCCGTCCATAACATCACCCTAAACCCGATTCCAAACCAGTCAAACGAAATTGAGAAAAATGCATCCACGCATTGCTCTCTTGGTCAAGAGGAGCTCAATGACTCCTTTACTGTTTCCTTCATCTTGCTATTGACTATCCTCAATGGATTTCTAACATCGTACACATCACTTTAAAGCGGCAGGGGACTTCGGATATGCCGCAGTTTCGGGATCTTAACCTCGCTTGCCCTAAGGATGACTTCCCCTTACCTAGCATTGACCAACTTGTTGATCTAGCTGCGAGGTCATGAGATGCTCTCTCTCATGGATGGCTTTTCGAGGATCTGACCAAATTTTGGTTGCCCTGTGATCAACACAAAGCGCCTTCATAACTCCTTGGGAACCTTACATTATCGTGTCATGCCGTTTGGCCTTAAGAATGCTTTGGTGCTTACTATCGGCGGGCTATGACCTACATTTTCATGACATTATGCACACTATCCTTGAAGATTATGTCGACGATCTTCTCGGCAAGTCTAAACATCGTAGTGAACATCTCGATGTTTTAACCATTATTTTTGATCTTTGTTACAATATTATGTCAGCCTTGACCAAGAAATGTGTCTTTGGTGTTCTTTCGGAAAACTTCTTGGCTTTATCGTCTCTTTGCGTGGCATTGAGGTCGATCCATCTAAAGTCAAAGCTATCCTAGAAATGCCCCCACCCAAAAATCTCAAACAATTGCGTAGTTTACAAGGTAAGCTCGATCTATCCGACGTTTCATCTCCCACTTTCGGATCGATGTCAACCTTTCATCACCTCCTTAAAAAGGATATTGCATTCCAATGGAGCGAAGAATGTCACCAAGCCTTGAAGCTCTCAAATCCTATCTCTTGCACGACCACCCGTGCTTATCCCACCCCAAGACGACCGCCCTTTCTACCTTTACCTTTCCGCCACCACCACTTTGTAGGAGCCATGCTTGCACATCGTGACTCGAGAATCGCGAACAAGCCGTTTATTATATAAGTCGTACTTTGGTGGACTATGAGACTAGGTACACACATATAGAAAAAAATTATGCCTAGCCCTATCATTCGTGGCCACCAAACTCCGACACTACCTTCTAAATCACAAGACTTTCGTCATCACCAATCTGAGACCCCATCCATTACATGTATGCCAAACCTCATCGAACCAACGCATTGCCGGATGGCTCATGCTTCTCGCCGACCTCGACCTTGAGTTTGTCCACGAGAAATCAATCAAAGGACAAACCATCGCGAGACCAACTTGCGAAGCTCCTTTACAGGGAACAATTTACCAATTTCACATTTCCCGACGAACTCATCGCTACTCTTTCCCTCACGGAGGAGTCGTACCCAATGACCCTCTTCTTGATGGATCTAAATGCCGGCGGGCGGAGGAGCCGGCGTTGTTCTCATTCCTCTCGGCCTTTGAACCTATGCCTCTTTCATTCCGACTCGATTTCCCTTGCACTAATAATACGGCGGAATACGAGGCCCTTGTTACAGGTCTCAGTTGCGTTACACTTAGGCATCAAATCTATCAACATTTTTGGTGACTCTCGATTGGTAGTCAATCAAGTTATGGGCGTCTACCAATGCAAAAATGAGGAACTTCAAAAATACAAACACTACGTGGATTCACTTCTAGCCTTATTTACTCACTATTCTATCTGAAACCATTCCACGCTCCACTAACAAATTTGCGGACACTATGGCTTGCCTAGCCTCGCAAATTCCCGCCCTGCCTGACTCTGAATTATTCGTTGTGGTCCAGCAACTTTTTGCACCATCTATTCACCCGGTAGTTTGTATGATAAATCATGTGTCTACTAGTTCGCGGGATACAGGTACCACCAATTTCACGACTACCTTACAATCTCTGTCCTCCCACGACCTTACTAGTAACAGAAAGCGTGCTTTTCTTAAAAGTGTTTCACGTTATGTTGTCATGGGGGACTCCTCTATAAACGTGGCTTTGATGGCATCCTCCTTGTTTGTCTAGCGGCGCGGAGGCCACTCATACCATCCAACGAGGTCCATGACGGTATTTGTGGTGGACATTTTAGCGGCCTTGCCGTGGCCAAGCGAATCCTTCGCCTTGGTTATTATTGGCCTACTCTCAATAACATTGCTACTACGAATATGTTAAGCGTTGTGTTATGTGTCGACAACATGCCAACCTTCAACATACTCCTAGCCACCCGCTCCGGATCGCTCGAGATCTTTGGCCCTTCTCACATGGGGTTTAGACCTTATTGGTGAGATTCACCCGACCTCTTCACAACGTCACCGTTGGATAATCACAATGACCGAATATTACACAAAATGGGTGGAGGCTATTCCACTCATTTCAATCAAAAAAGAAAAAATTGTCGAGTTCATTAACCACCACATTATCTATCGTTTTGGTGTTCCTCATCGCCTGATAACAGATAATGGAAAATCTTTCAAAAACAAGTTGTTGCAAGACCTTTGTGACAACTTTGGTATCAAACTTAGTTTCTCATCACCTTACTATCCACAAGCCAATGGGCAAGCCGAGTCCTCTAATAAAACACTAACCAAAATCCTCATGAAAGTTGTCAATGAATCCGGAAGAAATTGGCACGATCACATTCCCTTTGCCCTTTGGGCTTATCGTACTAGCATTCGTACCTCTACTAATGCCACACCTTTTCTTTGGTATACGGTGCAGAGGCTGTTTTGCCTCTCGAAATACAAATACCCTCCCTTAGAATATCTCTTGGGATATTCTCACCAATGATTTCCGCCAAGAGCGGTTAGCCCAATTGGAGCTTCTTGACGAACGCCGTCTTACAGCTCTTGATCACCTTCAAATCTATCAAAAACGCATTAAACGTGCTTATGATAAGCGACTTCATGAGCGTACCTTTAAGGTTGGTGATCTTGTCCTCAAAGAGAATCAACATGTAACCAAACTAGAAAAGAGCAAACGTGGAAAATTTGCTCCCAATTGGATTGGGCCTTATATAATCACTCACACCTATGGATCTGGTACTTATCGTTTAGCTTCGCTTAATGGTAAACCTGAGCCTGAGCCCCTTAATGCCTTGCATCTTCGACCATTCTATTGTTGAAATTAGTGTTATATCACTTCTTATCCGCCTACTGCTCGTCCCTTGAGCTCCCATACCACTACATACACTCTGTTTCCTACACCTCATAATAACAATCAAGCTCACATAGTTTGATTCTCACCTCCCCTTGATGATGCCTTCCCCTTTTTAGTCTAGTCCATGACTTCAAAGTATTAAAATAAGCCGTATTCTTATGGGATTTTCTTGAGTCAAACTTCCTACCAAACTAGATGCTTCACGCCAAAAAAGAACATCTAGTCATCTAAATTAAATATAGACTGCTCCCTCGAAGGACAGCTATATGCCAAACTATTGCTGCTATTATATATAGACTGCTCCCCCGAAGGACAGCTATGCATTACAATCATATCTGCTACTATAAATAGACTGCTCCCTCGAAGGACAGCTATACACAGTCAGCCTTTATCAGAAGCTTCTCGCATTGATCAGCTTCGTGAAGACCTCAAGAATAATACAATCAATATCCCTTGTAGACTTCCCGCATCGATCAGTCTACATTCAATAAAATAAAAGCCTCATTCAAAAGAACTTTTGAGTCATGGACTTGTCTATTTAGGGTAGGTTCTCTTTCGTTAGAACACTCACTTTGTAATAAGTTCTCTGCACCTCAACTATACCATCCACCTCACCTCACCATTTGTTTCAACTCAAGGGACGTAATGTACGCTCGATATATTGTGATCACACAACTCTTTTCACCTATTGACTTCTCGTCTATGCACGGTACCTAGGGCTCCAAGCTCGTTCTACGTGGTGTGGTTTGTTTAGCTCTCTTCATCTACGGAGCACTCTTTCCGCTTTGCCTCGCATCTAGGATTGTGTGTTGATCTTAATCAGGACATGATTCCCTTCTACTTGGGTAGGCTAACTTTCGCTTCCCTTATACCTTTTACAACATCACCAATTCATTACCAACACCATCCACCTTACCTTTACTAATCTTAATATTTTTACCAACCAACCAATTGCCTAAACCGTACCCAATTGCCTGAATTCACCTCTCCCTGATCCTAAGGGAGAACTACATCGGTCTGAGGCCCCTCCTTGCTTTGTGCAATGGGCTATGTAGGCAGCACTTCGGAGACATGGGGTCTCCCAAGGTTAGCTCGACCATCCCCTACCATAACCTATCCTGTGTGGTGAATATAAATATTTTTGTGTATTTCTATTTAATCACATTCCTCTTTATCCTTTTTCAAAACACCGAAAATCAAAACACAAACATTCTTATTATTATCGTAACTCAAATCAACATACATATCTCGTTTTATTTAGATGTTAAACAAATACATCTTCTCTATCATCGACACACGCAGTCGGTACTCTTATTTATTCTTATACCTTGCTAACATTTACTCGGACCCTCACGCCTCATCCCGAACTAGGTGATGATCGTGATCGTCGACCCCTCTCTCGCCGGGCCTCTCTGTCCTCAAGGTACCACGGCTATTGGTACCCGCCCACGATCTGCCATCTCTCCTGTAACATATGAATACGCCCTCTCGCATGGAGGACTCCGGCCTCTAGTCTCTCCACCCGTGACTCCTGACCACTAACAATCCTCTTGTCTCATTCACTGCGTTTGGAGCTCTTTGACTACTAAACGCTGCGAGACGATCCCTCTCTGCTTTGTAATCACGGCTATGTCGGGACAATCACGTATACCTCGCGGCTCTGCTGCCCACCATAATCTATAGGCCTCTGTCGTTCCTGCGTCCATTACCTGCGATCGGGTGCTTTACCTCTTGGGACCTTACGGAGGTGTTGGCGGGGGGAGGTGAGAATCTTTGCCTCTGCGTCGATCCTCATATATGGTCTATAAGCCGGGGTATATCTGCACAAATCAAATTGTCACCGCCACGCGATCTATAGGAATCCTCTCATATTCACACGGCTTTGTGCCCCGCGATCCACCTCATTCGCTCTACACCCCTTAACTCCTCGGCTATGCTCTCTGTTACCATATAGTTCCCGTAAGGCCTCAGCCAGATGTCATGACCGTCACCCTCTCCCATACACTGCTGTAATACTCAATATCACCCGTCACGGCACGGAGATCTTGCCTCTTGTTACTGCATCTGGACCCATCGTCTGAATCCCGACCTCTGCGCTACTCGGTCTCTCTCCTTTGGAGGGATTGGCCTATTGAGTCGCACACAAAACAATGTGCTCATAGGCCCAGCGATGTAATAAGTATGATGAACAATCCGGCGTCGTCTGTGATTTCACCTCTGACCCATAAACCCTGTATAGCTCACCAAATATGCGGTGCCCATGCAAAAGTCACGTTCCTTTCTACCATCTCCCAGATAACACACATCAATGCCTTTGGAAATCTTCCTCCTTCTGCCCTCGGTAATGCATAATACCCTACCGCTATCATTAATATCACTGCTAACCTTGTCTCCTCAGGGTGTCTTTGCATACATTACCCCATACGTAAAGGATAAACCTCGCTGTGTCAAATCTCGTGCGTATGGACCAAATACTGCTGTTATCGCTCCCCGTGCCGCGCTAGGTAGTGCCTGATATACTAGTTTTCCTGTAATGGGGAGTCTCAAATCTGAACACATCTTCGATATTCTTGTCATCTCCCTGTTGGCGGATAGAAGGTATTTGTCTCGGGATTCCATCTCTCGATCAATGCTGTAACATAGCATGGTTAGTGCGATTCGTGAATAATAGCGGATTCCACTTAACCCCAAATGATTTATCAATGTCCATTCATTGGTGTTACATCCGCTCGGATTAAGTGACAATGACGTCTTTGCACACTTATCATTCATCCTCAACCACCGCCTCTGCTGCGTACACCAAAACAACAAACAACCATTCATCCGTCGGGAGTTTTTCAAACGATGCGGAAATTCCTCCGATGCTTAACGGTATCGGTTATACATAACCGATATCGGTTGATAACGAAATCTAGGTTACCTCTAACATTCTACCGGTCCACTTTGTCAATTACATACATCTTGCCTAAAACAACCACCTACGACAATAAATTGCTCGTTTATTCCTCTCTGTATACACAGACATACCCGAAACCCTTGATTACCTACCACGTAACACTTACCTCACCTATAACCCTTGCTATCATGTTTTCTTCTTCATATCTACCCACTTAATCTCTTATTCATAACACATGCAAAAATCAGATCACAATCAAAACGTTTACCTCTTGGGTTGCAGTGGCTTGAGGTGGCCCTTGTCTTCCCTCTTGTCCCTGCCTGCTGGATGCTTCTCCTCGTTCTGCCATGATCACCACCCTTTTCAAATTCACCTTTCTACTTTCTGAATCTCAGATCGCATTCACCTTCCCAGTCTCTTTTCTTATCACCCAAATCTCTCATGCAATTTCCTGTCTCTTTTCTCCTTATCACTCAAATCTCTCATGCAAATATCTGTCTCAGTCGTCAAAAAGCGTCGCGTTCGCGTATTTAACCTCTTGCATGGCTCTAAAATTAAAACTTAAGTTGCCACCCTAGCTTTTCTATTTTTAGAAAAGCTCATACCTAAATAACCGGTATCGGTTACTTAACCGATATCGGTCTATCAGATACCGATATCGGTTCCTTAACCGATATCGGTTACACACCTATCTTTTCTCAACAGCGTTCTTTTCTTCATTTCTCACCTAAATTTTTGTCGCGCCCACCTCTTTTCCTGCATAAACAACACAATTTACCACATTTGTTCATCCACCACATATAGCATTACACTTTCATTAACATCATTTATTTTATACAAATACACAAACCATCAACTACGGATATCAAGCAACTATCAATCTATACATCATTTGGATCCAACTCATCAGTTACATATATCACAATGTCACAAAACCAACAATTCATCACATAACTTTGTCATTCATATATACGTGCAAAAACAAAAAAAAACATCAACATCATCCATCTATCAACATGTCAACTAAAACTTATCATACATTATATATTACCAACCATTAACAAAATATTTAAACACATTTTGAACAACTTTGCATGTGGATCAAAACATCGTCTCTATATATATACAAATTTTCAAAAATACAATGTGCCCTACATGGGGCCTCTGTGATCTCATAATCCACCAAAGCCGGCACGCGAGGCATGATAAGCTGTCAAAAAATCTCGACTCGGCTCGCGAGGCCGGTCCCTCGTATCAAAAATAGATATATACTCGGCTCATGAGGCGGTATCCTATCTGACCCCTACTCGGCTCGCGGCGGTATACTGATAAATGAATAAATGAATACATGAATAATACATAGGCACGCGAGCCTCTGTCAATACACCCGGTTCGCGAGACCGGTGCCCATCTATCAATACACCATGTGCAGGATCTCTCGGCTCTCCCCACCGCCCTCGGCACCTCTCCCCAGCTGGTCCTGTGGTGCCTCTCGCCTCCTGCCCATGACGGACCCACCGGTGTGGCTGCACCTCCACGAGACCTCGGCTCAGGGAGGTCTCTGCTCTCTATGTGCCGCATAGGGGCGATAATCAGCCCCGGTACCATCAGAATATCTGATAGTATCGGGCCTCAGCTCTAGCCTCCATGTAGCTCTCTCGAGCCACCGTAGTCTTGGGGCTGGTCCCGACACCTCTTACCCGGTGCCCCCATGCTGTCTTTGGTCTTTGCTGCCGGTGGTGGTGCTGGTGGCTGTGGTACTTTTGTACTGTGCACTGTGCACTGTGCACAGGGGGGTGGCTGTGCATTGCTTTGGTGGTGGTGGTTGGTACTTGTCTTCTTTGCTGTGCACACTACTGCTTTGGGGTTGTGGTCTTTGGTGGTGGTCTTTTGTGCTGCACAATGCTGAGCACAGGCTAGCTTGCCCTGTAAGACACCTATACGTACTGTGTGCACTGTTTGCTAGCTTTGCCCTGTAAAAATTTGCACTTGACCCTACTGAGCTGATCTCTCTCTCCTATCACTTTGCCCCAAGTCTGCATGCGTGTGCGGTGTGTACTATCTGGCTCTCTGCCCGACCCACCACACCTGTATGCTCCGTGCACCCGGCATCATCTACACCCTCACTGCTTGGCCTCTCTGCTGCCCAATCTGGATCAAAGGTGTGGTGCGGGCGGTGGGGCCTCTACATCATCTCTCTGTCTTGAGGAACGGGAGGTGGCTCGTCTGTCGCGGCCCCATCTGCTGCGTACCCTCTCCGGGGGTATCCGATCGTACTCTCCTGGCCTCAGTCGTCTGCTATCCGAATGTGTCTTGGATTAGGCGCAAGCTGTAAGCGGGGCTCCTCTGCCGGGATGGTGACCTCTGTGGGGTCTCCATACAATGTCTCTTCTTAAGGCCCTCTGCAAATGTCATGGTATGCCACATCCCGACCCATGCCATAGCTGCTCGTGGGCTGGCCCACGACCCCGACCACCTCACCTCTGAAAGCCATATCGGTATATGACTGTGGCCACAGGCTGCTTTGGGGTAACCCTCTTGGCACGATGCATACGATGTGCTCGTATGCCCAACAATGCAACAAAAATGTAGAACAAATACCAAATCACCTCCTCCGGCGATAGCCCCATAGCTCCCTGTATAATTGCACCAGATATACTGGTGCCCAGGCGTAACAGGTGTGCTCCTCCACCATCTCCAGCAGTACCCCCATCAATGCTCGTGGGAAGCGGCCTCCCTCACGAGTCGGGAGGCGAAGCGGGTGATCCCAACCATCATCAACACAGCCAGTCGTGTCTCGTGTCGATGCGCACGGTACATGTCACCGTACCCGATACTCGCGCTATGGTAGGTCAGTAGCGCGCTGCATCCCCAAAAACCTGCAGTATGCTGTCCATGGCAGTCTCTGAATCTACCTGGAAGACTGCCTCTCCCTCGATAGGTAACCGAAGGATGCGATACACATCCTCCAATGTGACGGTCATCTCCCCAGTCGGGAGATGGAACACATTGGTCGCCGGATCCCATCTCTCGATGAGGGCGACCATCAGGCTGTGATCTCTCTCTATCGCTCTGTACCTCTGGACTCCACCGAGTCCCACCTCACGCATGATGGCCCAATGAGCCGCAGATACGTGTGGCCTCATCCGCACCAACAGCGGGGGCATCCTATCCCGCATCGTCAACTGCTGACGTGCCTGCAAAACCAACCCACATCCTTAGACCTACTCTTTATTACAACATCTACTTTATCATCTAAACACCCCTTTTTATCCCCCCGACCATACCACGACTCTCTCTCTCCCCCCCTCTGTGACAACCTACCACCCCTACAAACCCAAAACCAAACCCAACCCCCAAAAACCCAAAACCCAAAACAACCCACAAACCACCCACCCCACCTGACCCAACCCAACCCAAACCCAACCCCCCCTAACCCTTCTCCACCCCCTAACCCAAAACCCAACCCAACCCAAACCAACCCAACCCAACCCCACCCCTAACCCCACCCTAACCCATCTCCCCCCAACCCCCAACCCAACCCACCCACCACAGGCCAAACCCAACCCAAACCCAACCCAAAACCCAACCTAACCCCACACCTAACCCTTCTCCACCCCTAACCCCAAACCCCCCAACCCCCTAACCCCAAAACCCAACCCCAACCCAAAAACCCCCTAACCCCACCCTAACCCTTCCCACCCCTAACCCAACCCCCCACCCCACCCAAACCCAAAACCCAAAAACCCATACAAACTACACCAGCCGGCCGATACATGACCAATGACGCCGGTCACCAACAAGTCTCCCTTTCCCTAAAATTGTGCGACCGATGCTGGGTCGCTTAGTGACCGACATCGGTCCTTTGTCCTCTCCGGGCCGAACCCCATGCGGCCCCCAAAACCCATTTTTACCTATTTCTACCCATCTACCCACCCAAAACCCTAAAAACTTACCCACCTACCCACCTTAGCCTATCTAGCCTATCTACCCTCTCCCTTTTTCAAATCATTTCCATTTTCTCATTATTTCCTAAAAAGGTTAATTCTACCCAAACCCCCAATTTAGCATAATACTGACCAAATCACCAAATTAAAGAGTTTGAATCTACGACGAACGACGACACGTCGTCGTGGTGGGATGGGTGGTGGCGGTCCCGGTGGTCCCGGCCCCTCCGGCCTCCTCTGCTGTGCCATGGCTCCAATCACGATCTGCTTTGGGTCCCGGCCAATCAAGCTGCTTCCTCCTCCTTAATCGGGCCCACTATCACTCTCTCCGCCCGTCTGATAGCTCCACCTCACTCAATCAAGCCTCTAATCCCAACTCTCCACGTCAGACAAGTCGATTTGGTTTGCAAATAACAAAAGTGACAATGACAAGCCGTATTTTTCTTTTTATAGGTTTTTCGCCTTTCACCGATATCGGTTTCATTTTGCCCTAAGGAACCGGTATCGGTCCCTTAACCGATATCGGTCATGCAGAATCGACATCGGTTCTCTACCCACTTTCACCCCATTCTTTGCCCTTATTTACTCCTTGCCTCTTTTTCACCAATCTCGCCTCTATCCACCTTTCTTTGCACACCATTTGTTCACTTGTCGGCTGACCTAAGGCCTCGACCTAACCATTGGCCCGACCCAAGGCCTCGGCCTACCTATTTGGCCCGACCAAGGCCTCGCCCTACCTATTTGGCCCGACCAAGGCCTCGCCTACCTGTTGGCCCGACCCAAGGCCTCGCCCTACCTGTTCGGCCCGACCCAAGGCCTCGCCCCACCTGTTGGCCCGACCCAGGCCTCGCCTCTACCTACTGTTGGCCCGACCCGAGGCCTCGCCTACCTATTTGGCCCGAGGCCTCGCCTCCAGGCCTCGGCCTACCTGTTTGGCCGACCCAAGGCCTCGGCCTACCCTGTTCGGCCCGACCCAGGCCTCGGCCTACCTATTCGCCCGACCCAGGCCTCGCCCTACCTGTTGGCCCGACCCGAGGCCTCGCCTGCCAATTTGGCCCGACCCAAGGCCTCGCCCTACCTGTTGGCCCGGCCCGAGGCCTCGGCCGACCTGTTTGGCCCGAGGCCCCCGACCCACCTCGACCGGGCCCCAAGGCCTCGCCCTACCTGTTTGGCCCGACCCAGGCCTCGCCCTACCCATTTGGCCCGACCCAGGCCTCGCCTACCATTGGCCCGACCCAGGCCTCGCCCTACCCATTTGGCCCGACCCAAGGCCTCGCCCTACCATTAGGCCCGACCCAGGCCTCGCCTACCTATTTGGCCCGACCCAGGCCTCGCCTACCCATCCGGCCCGACCCAGGCCTCGCCCTAACCCCGACCCACGGCCTCACTCTACCCCCTTATGACTGACCCGGGGCCACCACCCAACCACTTGGCACGACCCAGGCCGTATCACTTGATACCATACCCCACAATCAACGTTTTATTTTATCCATCCATCATGTACCTTTTGTTCAATCGAGCTCACTGTTCGTGTTTTAGCATGATTAGGGTCCTTGACTTGATCTGTCGACCAACTTTGCCTGACCTGGGCCGTGACGTTTATCTCAACCAAACCAACCATTTGAGTCTTTGCCGAACATGCCTAAACGTTCTGTGTACCTCACTGTTATATACCACAGGAGCTACTTCCTATGCCTTGGATACCGGGATTATATCACCCTTGTTTGGATAAACTATCGACCTTTGCCTACACATTCTTTGGTTTGCTTGTCGAATCATGTACCCTCGTCGTCTATTGCATTTCAACATAAATGCTTCCTTGGACCTACCCCACCACCTTACCATCCTCTCTCTGACATGTACCCTTTATCAACCCTATCCACTGATTTCCCGTTCACTCAATCGATAGATTTGAGGGGATTACCTATATCTTTAACATGAGAAACCACTTCATATTATTGTCATGCGTGACTTTACAAAACAAGCTACACATGATAAGGGGCTAATGTAGACACCAAATTTGTGTCTTACGACCCCTTGTGACCCGCGTCTCATCTCGCAATCTAACCTCATCACCTAAACCTTACACAATTATTTATTAATTACCTTATAATTGATAAATCCACATCACCTTACCCGCCACCTCACTTTGCCACCTCATCATGACCTAGCCCTAACCTAAACTAACCTAATTAAGACCCATGACTTGGTCAGACTCACATCCATAACTAATGCCTCCTTACTCTTTTAAAGCCGACCTTCTAGCCACTTGACCAAGCCCAGGCCCATCTCTCGGGAGAAAAGGGGAAGGTGGGCTATTTTACTAAAAATAGCCTACTTTTTCCTTCTGATGCGGTTCTACTCGGCCGCCGTCGGTTCTGCAACCGCCATCGGTTCCACTGTAAATGGGCTCCCCAAACCAAAACAACGGATCGAAATTCATTTTGGAGATCGGTCGAAAGGATTTCGGATCAATAGAGAGCATTGCGAGCGAGCGAGCGAGTCCTAGATCTTCATTTAATCAAGCGAGAGACGAGTAAAGAAACCGAAGTGCTTGCGGTGAGGATATCAACTTGCATCTTCGCCAAAACCCGATAAGTCATATCTTGCATGTCCTCTGTTATAACATTTCTTATGCTTTTGAATCTTCGGTCCTCCTAAATCCGTTTACGAATCCACTACCCAACGTGCCATTGCATCTAACTTTCATTCTTTTATCCCTCATCATCTCATTTCCTAATATCATCCATAAACCAGCCTTCAAACACCATAGCTACCAAGAAGATCCTAGAACCCACGGTATCGGTTATCGATAACGGCATCGGTTATCGATAAAAACTAGAAACGCATCGGTTCCTCGATCAAAACCTTGAGAAAACCCAAGACCTTTCCCTACCCGAGTTCAACGAGACAATTTAATTGATATTTTGCGGTCTTTTGTGTTAATTCATATTAGCGAGAACCCTAACCACCTTCGAAAGGAAGTTTTATATTTCTGGGCCCAGGCGATTTCCTCATTTATTGTTTAATCAAAATCTTGTGGTCTTGTGTTCTTATTTGCGGGTAGTCCTTCCAAGACAAAAAGGTTCTTGAGTCTTTCTCACGCGATCTCGGCTTTGATCTTTCTCTGAAACGCAGCACACCATCTCGACATTCATATCTGAAAGGTCGGGGTACATCTAAAGAGATCAAATATGGGATCCAAATTTTTCCCACAACAACCCAACCACCAACCTATATTACAAAGTTGTACATGGGTCTAAATAGGCCATTTGGTCCATTTCGGTATAACTGGCATCGGTTTAGGGTGAACCAACATCATTTTAGGCGAACCGACATCGGTTTGGGTGAGATATCTTGGGTTGTTCAAAATTTTCCTAGGAAGTTGTTCCGCCATTTGATAAGGGTCTCTTCCTTTCCTCGGTGTGAAAACTGACCTTAGGAGGCTTTTAAATGTGAGGTGAGGGGATGGGTCTAATGTTAGGTTTTATTTAGGCCATTGGTTTAGGATTTAGGTTAATGGGTCAAATGATGGAGGTGGTTAGGTGAGGTGCATTTAATAAAAGACAATTATATTAAATAGGTGTGTGAGGGTAGTGAATTAATTTAATGTGAATAATTAAATTAATATGTGTGTGGGTAAAAGGTTATTAACTTAATTAAATTAATATGTATGGAGGTAAATGGCATTAATTTAATTAAAGTAATTAAATTAAAATGTGTGGGGTGCAGGAGGTAGGTGATAAGGTGTTGAGGATGAGGAAGTGATTATAGGGCTACGGTAGGGGACCAAGGTGATTATGACACGATTTTGGTGTCTACATTTTGCCCCTTCTTGTTGCGTAGCTTGTATTGGTAAGCGATGTGAACAAGAATAGAGTGTGGTTGCCCCAAGTGGGAATGAGGGTGATCCCCCTCAAACCAAGAACTGATGAGGTGGCAGAGCACATCGGTGAGTGGTTTGATAAAAGTGGATGTGAAGAAGAATAATGAAAATGGGGAAAGGAGTAAAGGGAAAATCGGCATATAGGTAAATAGGTAAATGGGCCAAGGTCAAAGGTAGTGGCAGTTGAACACACGCACACGTATAAATTGTGACACGGTACCAGGTTGAAGAGCTTACAAACTCTACATCGTCTAAGGTCGATAGGTTTATCCAAACAAGGTTGAAGTGATTCCGATATCCAAGGTATAGGATAAGGTCAAGAATCATAATGTAGGTTATGCGTAGAAACATTTAGGTATGTTACGTACAAAAAGGTAGGGTCGGGATAAACGGTCATGACAATAGGCTTGGTAAAGTCATTAGGTCAAACAACACACAGTAATGTTGTCGTAAGGTATAAGCGAACACATGAGGTCAATGGCCCCAAATAGGTTTTCGGGTCGGTAGATAGGTCACGGCGACGGGTAAGGCCGGGTATGGGTAAAATGAGGAGACGTCAATAGCTAATGAGGTGAGGTTGAAGAAGGTGGAGGGCTAGAGGGAAAGATAAAGTGGTCCGAGGTAGGTGTAGGGGAGGAAAAAGAAAGATGAGGTAAGGAAAAGGAGTTCAATGTGATTATGTGTTGTGATGTGTATTTTATTTTACTTTCATTATGATATGAATGGATTAGGTGAGTTAGTCATGATAGAGTCAGTCATTTTAGGCATGGACTAGTCGGATCGATGTAGGAATGAATTGAGTCCAGGTTAATTTTAGGCATGGTTGAGTCGAGACGGTTTAGGCATGGATTGAGTTAGGTTGGTTTAGGCATGGATTGAGTCAGGTTGGTTTAGGCATGGATCGACTCGAGTTAGTTTAGTCATGGATTGAGTCGGTTGGTTTAGGCATGGATGTTCATTTTGGTATTTTGATAACAAATGGCAATATAAATGCGTGAGATGGTGTAAAATGTGGAAAACACTAGTTATGTATGAAAATGTGAAATAATATAAGTGGTAAAAGTTATGTGGTATATTTTTTAGATGTCGATATTTTTGATATGAACACGAAATCAAGTAAAGGTAGGGAAAGTGTTTAGGGTAAAGAGTGGCCAAGCTAACCTTCCAGGGCCCCATGCCTTGGAAGTGATGCCTACATAGTCCCAGTGAAAAGGGACCTCAGATGGATGTAGTTATCCCTTAATCTAGGGAAAAATATGAGAAGATAGAAGAATAGGTAGTGAGGTTGATAGTTAGGGTTGATTCCAGGTCAGACGGATGATGACGTCAAGCTCAATTAAGGTTGGGTGGAGTATACGTGAGATAGGTAAATGTGATTTTAGGTCGATAGGTAGTATTGATTCTAGGTCGTAGGTATAATTATGTTGAGGGAATTGATGTTGGGGTTGAGAATAGGTAGATAGGTAAAGGTGATTTTAGGTTGATTGAGGCGGGAGAAGAAAATCCCAAAAGACAGTGTCCGTGTTCTAGTCCTATATAGGAAGATCAAAAGGTAATGAAGAAGAGAAAAGATAAGAGGGGGCAAGAAATCCACCTGATTGGCAAGGATCAAATGTATGAAACACATCTATAGATAGGCTAGTGAACGTAAGACCCTAAAGACATTGCATGATTGATTACTCTAAAGGTGAAGAATAGTCACAAAATCACCAAATGTTGTAGGTTCAGTAGGTCCCTTGAGGCAGAAGTGAAAAGACAATGGGTAAGGAGGTGAAGGTAATTGGGTCATAAAATGGGAAATAGAATGCCTTGGGCAATAGAGCCAAGATCACAATAGGCAAGTCCATGATGAAAAATCTTATTTTTATTTTTCTTTTCTTTTTTGACTTTTTAGATAGACTGATCAATGTGGGAAGTCTATACGGGAGGAATATATGTCTCCTTGAGGTCTTCATGAAGCTGATCGATGCGGGAAGCTTTTGAATTTTGATTTTTGAGAAAATAGTCTTCTTTTTGGAAAGACTATGTAGAGAGTTGCAAGCTTTTTATAGCTATCCTTCGAGGGAGTAGTCTACTTATAGTGACAATTGAAGGTGGAAGATGTCCTTTTGAGGGATTCATCTTTTATATTGGAAGTTTGAATCAAGGAGTTAATCCTTGGGCTTTTACGTCATGAACTAGACTATAATGAAACATTTGGTTCTTGTTGAGAAGGAAAGGGTGAACGACCATGGGATCTCATCTAAAAGAAGATGAAAAGTATCCATGAGAATCATGCCATGTGTAGAGCTGTGGTGCACATATTTAAGATAAGGTAAAGGGTGATGGATAATCACATGATTCTTGTTTAGTCGTTGGGGATGAGGTGTGGAAAAGAGAAAGGTAAATGGCACTCAAGGGACGAGCATAAACTAGATAAATAGTGATGTAGGACTAGAGGTCAATATTAGAATGGTTGAAGATGCAAGGCATTGAGGGGTTCGAGTTCGGGCTTCTTGTCAAGTGAAGACAAGCGATAAGCACCTGATCCATAGTCATGGGTCACAATGTATGGTCCAAGCCAATTAGGAGAAAATTTTCCCCGTTTACTTTTTTTTGCTTTGGTTACATGTTTATTTTCCTTGAGGATGAGATCACCAACCTTTAAGGTGTGTTCATGGACATGTTTTTCATAGGCATGCTTGATGTGTTTTTGGTATACTTGGAGATGGTCGAGCGCATGAAGACGACATTTGTTTAATAACTCAAGTTGTGCTAAACAATCTTAGTGAAAGTCATCATCCGTAAGCATATCTTGAAGAGAGATGTGGAGAGATGGGATCTGGAATTTGAGAGGAAAAATAGCCTCGATACCATAGACCAGAGAAAAGGGAGAGGTAGTGGTGGAGGTGCAAATACTATTACGGTGTGCCTAAAGGGAAAAAGGAATGTGCATATGCCAATCCTTCCCAATATCATTAACCACTTTCATGAGAATTTTGTTCAGGGTTTTGTTGGTGGATTCGGCTTGGCCATTGGTTTGTGGGTAATATGGTGAGGAGAAGATAAGATGGATACCGAAGGTGTTGCAAATTTTCTGTAGAGTTTTGTTTTTGAATTGTTTTCCATTATCAGTGATAAGGTGATGTGGAACACCGAAGTGATAGATAATGTTATGATTGATGAACTCACATATTTTCTCGCTTTAGTGGAGATAAGGGTATGGCTTCAACCTATTTTGTGTAATATTTGGTAGTGTTGATGATCCATTGATGTATTAGGGAAGAGTGAGGATTGATCTCACCGAAAATATCCAGACCCCATTGAGAGAAGGGCCAAAGGTCACAAGCCATTAAGTCATGATTAGGTGTGTGATGAAGATTGGCATGTTGTTGGAATTTTACACAACACTTAACGTAGTCACAATAATCATGATTGAGGGTCGAACATTAATAGCCTAGGTGAATAATGCATTTAGGAATAGCCAAGCCACCAAGTGACTCCACGTATGCCATCGTGAACCTCTTTAACGGTATAGGGGATTTCAAAGCTAGTAAGGCATCGTAAGAGGATACCGTCAAAGCCACATTTATAGAGGAGGCCACCCATGATAACATAACAAGAGGAATTTTTGAGAAAGGTGCGTTGTCCATTACGTGTGAGATCAGGAGGTAATATAGAAAGGGAAAGGTAGTCCACAAGTTGCTTATACCAAAGGTCTTGTGTGATTAGTGCAACAATTTGGACGAGGTTAACACAACAAGGTTTATAAGAAGGTATCGGTATGCATTTTATGGTAACAAAGATGTTTGAATCATCGGATGAAGCGAGTATTTGGGAAGTGAGGCAAGCCATGGTATCCACAAATTTATTTTGGTATCACGTAACAGTTTGAATTTTATAGCGGTCAAAGGTAGTCAACATGATGCCGGCGTAACATTTTTACTCTTGAAGTATTTCATTATAACATTGATAAACACCATTGACTTGGCTTACTACCAGTTGAGAATCACCAAAGATATTAATGGATCGACATATAAGGAATAGCGCATCATGAGACCCAATACAAGTGCTTCGTATTTGCCGATATTATTAGTGCATTCGAAGTCAAGTTTGAATGATAAGGGCATGGGTTCACCATCAAGAGGAATGAGGATAATTCTGCACCACCCCACGCCGACATTTGGAACCATCGAAGAGTAAGGTCATTTAGTAGGGGTCATCATCCAAAGATAGGTTAGCAATGGATTCTTCAGGGAAATCAAAGTTCAAAGATTGATTCCTAGAAAGAGGTGCATCAGCGAGCTGGTTAACAATGGCTTGGCCCTTGATAGAATATTTTGTGGATGAATTCAAGGTCTACGTTAGCAAGAAGCATGAGCCAACGTGTGACACATTGATTTTGGTAAGGTTTAGCATACATGAAGTGTAAGGGGTCAATGTTCATCACAACATAGGTTTTGTGGTTAAGTAGGTAATGGCGAAGTTTGGTGGCAAAAAAACTAAGGCTAAGAAAAAAATTCGGGGTGGGTGTATCGGGTTTCGTAGTCTAGAAGGTTACGGCTTATGTAATAAACCACATGCTCCCTATGTTGTTCATCACGATGAGTGAACATGGCCCCTAAAGAGTGATTGGTAGCAGAGATGTAGAGGTAGAAGGTTTGGTCATCTTTAGGTGGGATAAGTATAGGTGGTTGGAGAAGGTATTGTTTTAAGGCCTCAAAAGCTTTGTGGCAGTCATAATCCCATTTGAAAGAGACATCCTTTTTGAGAAGGTGATGAAATGGTTGATAATGGTCGGAGAGTTGGGAAATAAATCGACGAATAGATTGCAACTTTCCTAGCAAACTATGAAGCTGGTGAAGGTTAGTGGGTGGAGGCATTTCCAAAATGGCCTTGAATTTAGTAGGGTAAAATTATATACCACGGAGGGAAACAATAAATCCCAGGAAGACACAATATTTAATGAGGTGGTCAAAGATGGTTTTGAGGACAATGAGGTGCTCTGCGTGATGCTTAGATTTGGCCAAGAGATCATCCACATAATCTTCAAATATGTGATGCATGATATCATGGAAGATGTAGGTCATAGCACACTGATATGTGGCACCAGTGTTTTAAGGCCAAAAGGCATGACTCGATAGCAGAAGGTCCCCTAAGAGGTAATAAATGCAGCTTTGTGTTGATCCTCTAGGGTGAGCAAGATTTGGTTATAACATGAGAAACCATCCATAAGTGATAGCATCTCATGGCCAGTGGTAAGGTCAGCCAACTGGTCAATACCAGGAAGAGGAAAATCATCTTTAGGGCAGGCAAGGTTGAGATCATGGAAATTGGTGCAAATGCGAAGTCCCCCTATCACCTTAGTGATAGGGATGATGTAAGAAATCCATTGGGGGTAATCTATGGGTGAGATGAAGGAAACTAAGAGAAGGTGTTGAAGTTCTACTTTGACAAGAAGAGCAATATGAGGGTGCATTTTCCTCAACTTTTTTTTTATGGGTTTGGCATCGGGAATGGTTACAATATTGTGGACAATAATAGTGGGATCAATGCATGCATTTCAGCATAGGACCAAGCAAAAGCATGGCTATGATTTTTAATAAAAGAAGTGAGGGCTTCTGTTCAAGCAGGTGAGAGAGATTGGCCAATCATGAGAATTTGGGGATCATCATGAGTGTGGATGTTGACTTCGATAGTTGATTCATTCAAAATTGTTTGTGTCTTAGAAGGTAATGACTGGTGAATATAATATTCTTTAGCACCAAGATAGGTGAGTATGGATTCATCATCTTGACATTGAGTGACATTAATAGAAAGAGTATCGTCCCCTATCATGTAGATACAAGAAAGGAAGAGAGGAAGGAGCCTCGCCATCGTAGTGATAGGTCAGAGGCCCCAAGGAAATGGTATTTATGGAAAAAAAAAGGTAGGAGGGATAGATTCAGGATCCATCAACTCCATTGGTGAAGGAGGTAAAGGTGGGGTAGGTGAAGAAGGTGGAGAGGGGTCAATGTATTCAATGAGTTTAATATGGGGCTTTTTGGTAGGTAGTTCGGTAAAACCAATTCCATTAGGATCATTGTGTTTATGTGTGGTACATGAAATAATGGTGTGATGACATTGTTCGTAAAGTTCAAATTTGAAACCCTTCCGGGCACGAGTGGTGTAGGAAAGTGTGAGAAAAGTGGCGGTTGGTAAGTGGTTGAAGGTCGACCAAAAAGGTCAAGTGTGTGATGGTGGTTAAGGTGTGTAAGTGGAAATATCAAGTCCCCCATAGGTAAGATGGATACGGAGGTGGGGAGGACCATAAAGGAGATGCTCACCTATGTGGTGATCATAGTGAGGATTTTGGTGAAGGTTTCCATACTCTTGTGGAGTAAGGAATGTATCAACATTGTACAGGTGATACTCCCCATAGTGAGGCATTGAAAAACACCTTCCAAGGTATCAATGGTTGATATATTGGTGGATGGAATGGAGAAAGCATTAGAAGTTAGATCGGTGGAGGTGTTGGTTAGTTGGGAAGCTTATGTGTAATTGGTAGAAGCGGCAGGCGATGGTGGGAATACAAGATTTGGGTGAAGGTGAGGTTGTAATGGCACCTGTGGATGGGGTCATGTGTGAAGAAGATATATGTAGGAGGTAGATGCCTTAATAGGTACAAGGACATCATTGGGCTGATAAATCATGCTATAGGTTTTGAAAGGTAATGGGTTGGCTAGAATGGTATAGAAATGTCCTTCATGTTCAAACATTACACATCGATGCAAATTAGAAGGAACACAACCCATGGCACGAATCTAGGGTCTATCGAGCAACAAATTGTATTAAAATCCCCTTCCAACACGTAGAACAACTCAAGAATAGTATGGGAACCCACACGAGCATGGAGGATGATAGTGCCAAGTGTAGAGGTAATAGCATCATTGAATTAACGCAACATGATTTGTATGTTTATGCATGAAGTTGTTGGGTATGTGCATTTGTTCAAATGTGTGAGAGGAGATGATGTTAATGCTAGCACCCCCATCAATCATAACATGTCAGATGCATATATTATTGATATGGATGGAGATGAAAAGTGTAGGATCTGGGTCATCGGTTTGGTGGGGGACAATTTCTTCATCTGAGAAACTAAGGATAACAACTTGGTGAACAGGTGGAGGTGATGAGGTAGATGGAAATTTGGTGAGTGAGGCAACATGATGAGGTGTGATAATAGATGCTACAGGTGTGGGGTCATTAGGTAAAACCTCAATAGATTGAAGGACCTCCATGAGAGCTTGACGATGTGACTCTAAGGTTTGGATGAGATCATATAAGGACATTTTGAGGGGAGATTGATGTAATTGTTTGAGCATGGTGCGATGTGTGATGCCATTAGAAATGGGGTACGTGGGGCCATGGATAGTTATTTTAGGTATGGGTGTAGATGGTATGTTGGGTATAGGGTTGGTTGGTGGGTCAGTTGCTTTTCTTTTCCCTTCTGTGCACGTGTAGTGACATGTACCATGTTGATTTGAGGGAAGTTGGAAAATGGAGAAGGTGTAGGGTAAGTGGTGTAATGACACGACGGGAAAAAACCTACTGGAGGAGAAAAACCCTGTGAGGTGAGTTGATTGCAATAACTGATTGGGTGTTGGAGTGGCAAGTTCCTAATGTGAACCATGTTAATTTCAAATTTTGGGGGTGGAGGATGTGGTATAGGTGTAGGAGGAAGATATGAAGAAGGTGATGAGGGTGAAATAGGTTCATCATCCAGGAGGTCATCATCATCAAAATTTGGGTCAGAAGGACATAATTGAATGAGGGAATCCTTTAGACCCTTACAGTTCTCAACATCATGTCCTGACACATGATGGTAAGCACAAATTTTAGTATCATCAAACCCTTCCAGCTTAGGTTTAAGAGGGTCATAAGGTCTAAGAGGAGGGAGAGTGATAGGAGAGCTTTCGAGGGGATTAGCCAAGATGGTGGTGTATGATCCACCAAAGGATCACAATGCAAAGTAAAAGTAGGTTTGGTTAGAAGATTGGGTAGTTGTGGTGGTAGTTGAGGTGATGCAGTCTTGGATTTGGGTTGTACTTTCTTTGGTGTAGGTGCAGCAATAGAAAGAGGGGTAGGTTTAACCACCTCTTTGGAAATTAATGGTTTTTTTAATTTTTGGTGCTTTTTCTTAGGTAGAGGTGTAGTGGTAGCATGTGATGTAGATGGAAGGGCAAATGGTGGGAGAGGATGAGTGACCCAGGGGACAACGAGGTGCGGTGGTAGGTGTTAGTCGAGGTCGAGAGGGAGGTATAGGTGAGGTGGAACAAAATGTCATAGGTAGTGAAGGAGGTATAGAAGGTAATGGTTGTATAGGAGGTAAAGAAGTTATAGACGGTGATGAAGGACGTAAGGTTCACCTAGGTAGAACTCGCAGGCTATGGTAAAGGAGTTAAGGGAAATTTAGGTGTAACCACGTAGAGAGTAGATTTTGTTAAGGTAGAGGGGTGAGGTCTGTTATCTCAGTTTTGAGTTTACACCAAAACTATCAGATAACCCTATGAAATTTTTAAGCTGGTTTTACAAAATTGCCTTTATGAGAGATAATCGGGTTTTCAGGTTTCACCGACAGGACAACATGTGTTTTGAATGCTTTATGTCTTGTGTTCCCCGAAACCCGAAACTGCTTCAAGTAAGGCGAGTCAGGTTTGCGGAGCTTCGTCGCATCGGAACATGCCTTATCCGAGACATGTTCCGTGTCACCTGTCTTCCGATACCCGAAGCCCGATTTAGTCCTTCATGTCGGGTTTTCAGAACTTTGAAGCATCTAAACATCTCATGCTTTATGTCGATTGTTTCCCGCAACCCGAAACCTGAATTGCTCTAAACACCTTTGTGTCGGGTTTTCGGATCTCCTGAGCATGCTGACATGGCATTAATGCTGAGTTGTCGGGTGGGTTGGCATGTGCCAGCTGAAGTGTATTAATTGCAAATTTTCTTATATATATGTGGATTTCCACGTCATTTTTACTGGACATATTTTTACCTCGTGGATTTTTCACGCATGCTTCTCCAACCTTGAAACCCGAAACTCACCTGTGCTGATTGAATTGCCCATTTTCAATCTTTCCTTGCCTTGGTTGAAGGTATCTCTCTCTTCATTCTTTGTTCATGGTTTTTATGGATTGATTATGTATGGAATTCTTCCCATTTTCTTACCAGGTTTGTGGGGTTTTTATCTTTTTCCTTTTGGGGTTGTTTTCTTAAACCGGGTTTCTGTTTTAGGGTTTATCTCTTTGGAATTATCACTTTGTGTTATTTCCCAGAATATTGTTGTAATCAAAATATGTTTTGGATATAAACGATGAAGAAAGAACTTACATGTTTTAAAATCAACAAAAACCCTATTCCCCCTTCTTGGGTTTCGCAGGTCTTTGTGCGATCAAAACCTGCGGTGTATCGTAAAAGTTTGAAGAGCCGGACTTTCCAAAATCTCTGACATCCTCAGTGTGCCAGGTTTTCTCAAGTCTCTGACATCCTCAGTGTGCCAGGTTTTCTCAAGTTTCCGACATCCTCAGTGTGTCGGGCTTTCTCAAATCTCCGACATCCTCAGCGCATCGGGTTTTCTGGACTCCTCGACATCCTCCTCAGTGTGTCGGGTTTTTCCACCCTTCCGGCATCTCCAGTAGGTCGGGGTTTTCTCAGTGTGCAACATCTCCTGATCTCTGAAACTCTCTTCCTTCGAAATCCCTCATGTCGGACCCTGGTCCATCACAAGAAAAGACTGAGAAGTCAGGAAGGATGAAATACAAGTTCAGAAAGGTGGAGTCTCCATCATATATCGATTGCAATTATGACATCCGAGATACAGAGCTCGGAAATATAGATATTGAGGATTTCTGGAGTAGGGTAAGGAGTTCCTCCCAAACTCCATGGATGAAATCGATAGCCAATAGTGGTTTACCTCTTGCAGCTGGGTTTTCCCATGTCCGCTCAGTGCCCTGAATTCATCTTAGCCTGCGCTTCCAGTTATGACTTTGCTTCCCGTGCTATGAGAAATCAGGTGGGAGAAGTTGTGATCAAGTTAGACGGAGGTTACTTTGATGACCTCCTCAAACTGCCCAATTTTGAAGAATATGGAGAGTTAGATATCAAGTCAGCTCAGAAAGCTTGGGATAACGATCAAGAAGATTGTATCAAGCATGTAAATAAGAAGTTCCTGATCAAAGCCAAACCGGCTGTCTCCAGATTCCCAAGACTTATCCCCAGGAGTGATTTCATTCAGGAAATCAATGACATCATCACTCTATTGAGTCGGGTTTTTGGTTTACCCGAATCAAATGTTTTCCAAGGGTGGATGTATCAATTCATGATCACCATCAAGAAGAATCAACAAGGGATTGATTGGGGCACTCTCATTAGTAATGAGATAGATTCCCAAATGACAACAGTCTTGTCCATAGGGAAGTTTTATATGTCCTCATATGTCACCTATGCAGCTGGCCGGGATGAGGAACTATCCCGGGTTGGATATCAAGGGAAACAGGACGGTGAACCAGGTTTATCAGTACTTCCCTCAACTGACAAGAAAAGGGTCTCAAGACCAATTCAGAAGGGTAAATGATGCCTTCTTTTATGAAAACATCTACAGGTTAAACCCTGAATTGAGGAAAACAAGAGTCTCAGATGAGGCCTGGGCTGAAGTTTCCAAATGGGGTTGTGTCTTCTTGCAATTCAAGAAGTTCACATATCTTCGGGTAGTCATGTACTCAGGGGATCCTTTCCATCTGCCCCGATATCCAGGATAAACTGATCTTGATGGAATTAGTTAGGCAATTGTTGGATTTCCATAAGTTCCAAAAAAGTAAACATAAGCCTCTTTGTATCTTTCCCAATTTCTATTGGAAGATACACTTGTCCGATAGTGGTGAAAGCTAAAAATGTTGTCCATGAGCTTCAGGACAAGTTGAAGAAGCATATGAAGCCCCGAGATGGGTTTGACATTCGAGGAGTCCTCAAGGCGTAT
Source organism: Taxus wallichiana var. yunnanensis (assembly GCA_018340775.1). Classification (NCBI taxonomy): domain Eukaryota; kingdom Viridiplantae; phylum Streptophyta; class Pinopsida; order Cupressales; family Taxaceae; genus Taxus; species Taxus wallichiana. The sequence goes on along the minus strand of CM031239.1, from coordinate 585,621,785 downwards.
GGAACTCTGCACCTACACAGACCAAGCATAGAAGACATCTGGATTGATCTACGTGATGAGGTTGATGTTCGTAGAAAGGATCATAGCAGATTGACACTTGTTGACTTACCAGAAGGTACTAGTGACAATGAAAGTGTTCTGGATCTTTCCTATGATGGACTAAATGAAGATCAATATGTTTTCCCACCTATTGATTGGTCAATCAGTGAAAAATCCTCCATTACAGATAGGTCGGCTCTGATTCTTGCACGCACCAAAGCATGGCTCTCCTCTTGGGGAATGATTTTTAAAGATGATAAGTTTTCAAAGTTGGCTGCTTCAGAGGCGGGGCCCTCTAAAAAGGAAAAGGACAAAAAATCTTCTAAGGGGCCTATAAAGGTCAAGTTTGTCAAAAAGAGGAAAGAAAGAGAAATCTCTTCAATTATTTCTCCAGTTGAAATGGTGGATGTGCCAGAATCACCAACACCACCAGAAATAGGAGAAATTAATTTGGAAGAAGAAGGAAGCCCACCTCTAGTTTCATCATTTGTTGATTGCCCAACCGAAGAGACCTTATCTCTTGCATCCCAGGCTTTGGAGTCTGAATCTGCGCCTCCCCCCTCACAACCACTCCTACCTCCTCATTCTTCATCAACTTCTTCAATCATGGCCAGTATTTTCTTTGGACTCTCACCCCTCTCTGCTAGGACCCAAGTGATGACCAACACACCCCCTCCTGTGCCTCTTTTTATCGGATCTACTACCACGTTGGTAACTATTCCCCCTCCACTAGTAGAATCTTCTCCCCTTGAGAGTATGATACCAGCTTCTACAATAGTGGCAACTTCCTCTGATATGCCACAATGGCTACTCAAGAAAACTCTGAGGAAGAGGAAGGTGATTGTACCCATACCATCCTTTGATTTCAGCTCACTCAAGGCTTCTACTGCTAAATCAGCCAAGAAACCTAAAATAGTTTCAAGGGTTTTGGTGGACGCTTCAGGGGATAAGTTCGTAGAGATCGCCACTCCCACGGCTGACAAAACTAAAGAGAACATAACAGCCTCTGATTATCAGATAACCAGGGTGGCTCTAGGAAGAGTGACAGCAGAAGTGGCACAACAGGATGCACGGGATGCTACAAGCGTCTTTGTGTCGAAGTTGAAAGAAACAAAAGACAAAGAGATGAGCTTAAAGGAAAGGTAGAGCGATTGGAGAGGTTTGATTAAACTCTCAAAACCCCTTGAATCCATACCATCTTCTTCTGTCCCTGTCGGATTCGATTTCTCATCAGTGCCTACAATTGAGAAGATTAATAAAAAAGGAAGGGTGGTCGATGAATGGATCCAAAGGCTGCTCCAACAGGGGAAGGAAGTGATTCAAGACGTTGTGAAAGTTCATCAATCTTTGGGGGACATTCAGAAGGATGGAGAGAAGATGGACGATGATTTCTCTCAAGAAATTAGACATCTTGATTTGACTTTTGAAGCTCTCCAGGTATTAAAGCAAATACCATCACATCTCTTGGTAGAAGAAGGCATCATCCCACATACGGATAAGCATTTCTAGCTGACCAAAGCCATCAGGTTCAAAGTAAAGATTCTCAATAAAGCCTGCGGTAAGTTGAGAGAATCAAGGGATAAATTGATTGATGGAAAAAGTGATCTAGAAGAAGAGTTGCTAAAGATTTGTCCAAAGGTGTCAGTTGGAAACTCAGGTATCCTATTAGCAGATGATCTTTTCAAACAAGTCCAAGAGTCTGTTCAGCATGAACCAACGCACGGATTTGGTATTGAGATCATTGATCGGTTTGTAAGAATTGAACATTCTTTGGAGGCCTTGAGAAATCTCAGCAAAATATTGAAAAAGCTTCCCGGCAGTGCTAGTGATACCCATGAAACCTGCGAAGTTTTGAATGATCATTCCACTGCGCCTGATGAAAACGAAATGCAAGGCATAATTCAAAAGTTCCAAGAATTTTGGAACAAACAGTCTCAGCTGGAGGAAGAGAAAGATGAAGGAGTGAAAGATGATGATTCAGATTAAGTCCCAATGTTTCATGTCATTTCAATCTTGAAATTGACATGTCTTTTTCATTTCTGTTTCGTCGCATAGGAAGCAAATTTTGACTTGGTCTCCTGCGCGAGAGTCAAGCAAAATAGAACTCTTTTTAAAGAACACTATTTTCTAGGATTTATCCTATTTTCTCTCGTTTCCTTTTATTATAAATAAGGGATGCTTATGCATTCCAAAGGGTCGAGATTTTTGAAATATTGGGAGCTATTGGAAAGAAGAAAAACTTTGTGTTTTCTTTTAATCATTGTGAAGAATAGGAGTTGATATTATTTTGCAAACTTTGTGTTGTGGGATATATCTTTCTTAAGACATTGTTCTTACGTCCATAATCTTAAGCTATTCTTTGTTTAGCACCTTAGTGTTTCTAATCATTTCAGACATTATATTTATGATCTAAAGCCCGTATGATTATTTCGTGCTCTGTGTTTACTCGAAAGAAAATACATTTCTCTCATTTCCTTTCCATTGTTCTTCTTTCATTGTAATAGTTTCTGATTCAGTTCATTTACGAAAGCAATACTTTTGAATCGTGTGGATGTGGATTTTGGGATTTTATCCCAACCCCAATGGTTAGATTAGTGTGAATACTGTATATATTGTTTTTGCTGTGTTTTAGATTAGTAATAAGCAGGAAGCCTCACCTGTCTTTGAGGAGGATTTAATCCCATATATTGTGGTTGAACCTCATATTTTGGATTGACAAAATATCCAACCAACAGTCCCAAGACAGATGGTAGGAGTGAAGGTGATAAAGGTGTAGTTGGTGAGGTCTCGTATACATGCAGATTAGAAGGTTGGGTTTTCATTTAGGTTGAGGAATTGGTTTAATAGGTATATGGTAATATGTGGTCAAGTGTATCCTAATAGGAGGATGTGTAAGGTTTGATGTTGGTGTGACCCTAGAACACTAGTGGGTTTAGATAGAAGAGATGGTGTTGGAACGCGTTCACTAGTAGGTAGAGAGGTGAATAGAGATGAGGATGATGCGGTAGAAGATGTATTGAGAGTTATGTTCTTGTGCGGTTTGGGTTGTTGAAACTTATTCGATAAATGGTAGAGGTGTCAGTGGAAGATGATTGCATTTGGGTCAAGACCCAGGGAGTAAGAGCTGCCCCCAAAGTGAATCCCTATCAACATAGTCTATGCGATCGACCAAATGTGAGAAAAACACTTGTGGTAGATGAGGTAGATGTGGATAGAGTGGTGATTCTGTAAAATGTTTAGAGAAATAGGAAGTCACTAGCTTTGGCCTATGTAGGTAAGAGAGCCAAAAATAGCTCCGCAAGATCTTGCGTAGCTAACGGAGAATGGTCATCGAGCGGTAACGAAAAATCTATTAAATCCTAAATAGGTGGAGAAGATGATGGGCACTGCTCTCTGGGTGGAGGAGGTACAATTGGTAGTAGCTCACTGGGTAGGGAATTTGAAGGGGAAATGATATCGGTGCTAACGAGAGACTTCTCCACAAGTGAACGGGGAGGTGAAGGGCTTTCCTCTATGGGTAGAGGAATGGATAAAGTAGGTTCCTGTGTGGGTAGAGGATTTCAAGCTAGGATTTCCTCAATGGAGGGGATAGAAGGTATTTAGGAGTCAAGTGGTAAGTTGGTAAAGATAACATGTACCTCTCGTGTATTACTTTCATTGTGTGAGGCATCACCAGTTTGATCGTTAGATGGGGAATGGTTAGGAAATGGTTTCTTAAATATATGAAGGTTTTGATTGGCATGTGCATTAGGGTTATCTAGGACTAACTCGCCGCTCTCGAGCATTCCCTGAACAATGTTTTTAAAGGTGATACAATTGCTATCACTGTGACCATTTACATGGTGATAGTTACAGTAGTCATTTTCCTTGTACCAACCTGGTATGGGGCAAGAGGGGTCAAAACCAATATGTGGTTTGATAGGAGGAAGGGTGATGGCATTAGATTTAATAAGCTTTTCTAAAATAGATGAATATGGTTCCCTAATTGAGGTGTATTTCTTTTTCTCGTTTGAATTGGAAGGCTTGGAATGGTGACAGATTGGATGAAGGTTTAGCATGATTGGATGGATGAGCAGGGCCAGCCTTAAGTACCACTACATTGGCAGTTCCCTTGGCTTTGGAATAACTCGTCTAAGGTTTTGAGGAAGAGGAAGTATCATGTGATTTAAACGAGGAATTCTTGTTTCGTAATTATATCTTCTTCTCTTCGATGGCACAAATTTCAAGCTTACATGCCATGGTGAAAGCCTCATCGAATGTGCGGAAGGTTTGCACTTGTAAGGTAGGTGAGATATGTCTAGCACAGGCTCATGTAAAGAGATCTATGAGTTCGGTTTGCAGAAGGTGGAAAGTGAGTTAGTTGATTAGGCTATGCTAAAGAGTGACAAAATCATGATAGATTCATCATCATATTGATGCATGGAATAATGATTGGTCATGGTAACCTTCTTGACGAAGTTAATCGAAAAATGATCCAAGAAGGCTTGGGCTATTTGGTTGAATGAGAAGATGGAATGTCTAGGTAATCCACTATACCCGTCGAATGTTGGATCAGTTAGGGACATTGGAAAGGTTTGCAAAAGCAAAGCATCATCATGGGTAATTAAGTAACACCCATGTTTGAAAGATTGCAAATGCTTTGCTACAGGGTCTTCCTTACTATTAAAGTGGTTAAACTTAGGCATCTCCTAGTGTACAGGGATATGGGTGAATGGGAATGGATGGGTGAATAGGCTCATTACAAATCTCATCATAGGTGAGAGAATTACGGAGCCGAAAATAGATGCTTCTAATGTCTACATCTTGTCCATCATTAACTTGATAAATTCATTGTTAGGTTGTGAAGATTGGGTACCCCCGGAGCAAAAGGAGGTTGTTGTTGGATATATGAAGAATACGACATTCCATAGTATGGTGGTGTCGAATAAGTAGGCAGGAATTGAGAGACAAACATAGAGGGTATATACCCGAAGTGAATAATCAATGAAACAGGAGGTGGCTAGTAGTAGGTATGTGAGGGTGGGACACTCGTAGTGACCCTAGTAGAGATGGGAGGTAGAGATTGGGGAATAGAAAGGACAACATTTTGAAATGGGGTAGAGGTTACCGACACAAAGGGTGGTAGCATTGCAAGACTGGTACATATGAGATAACAGGTACAGATGATGCTATGTTTTGGGTGGTGGATGAAGGTATGGTGGAGACTGCGGGTGCAATAGAGGTGGTGGATGTGGTGGTCAAAGCTGGTGTGGGACCTAGCTGTGACACAATTGGGGATAAAATGGGTGAGGTCACTGTGGTAGGAGGTGGAGCCGAGGTGAAAGTGATCATCAGGGATGGAGATAAGGATACGAGCAATCAATAGATCAATTGACCCGAGGCATCTCAAGTGGAGGCATGGGTGAGGTAGTGGCTCAAAGCAGTGGGATTCTAATCCAAGAGTCGTGTAAACTCCGTGTCACCTGTAGGAATGGTGATAGGTTGATTGGGATCCATGGATGATGAGATGGAAGGTGGTGAAGGACTAGGTGATGAAGGGCTAGGTGGGAGTAGTAGTTGACTAGCATGAAATATGAGGGCACTTGCCTAACTACGGGTCAGCACCATGTGGGTAGGAACTAATTTGGTGAGACTGTATTATGTCCGAGATGTACGAACACAAAAAAGCGGGAAAATAGTCAATGGTGAATGAATTAGGTTGGCCGGGTGAGTGTAAAAGCATAAGGTGATGACACCGGTTAAGGTAAACTGATGTTGGTTAGGCTTAACTGGTGCCAATTATTGTGAAAAACCAACAGTCTATTAAGTGACGGTCCCAGTTGACAATTTTCACATAGGATGAGGCGTAAGGTGATGGTGATTGCGAGAATAACAATATGAAAGGTGATAAGATCCTTTTACAACTCACGAAAGTGAAATAGGTGTCTTTTAGATAGGTATCCAAGAAGTCTTTAGACCAGCACCGGTTAGGTTAAACCAAGCCGGTTAAAGATAACCATAGCTGATTACTGTGAAATTGAAACAAAGAATAAGAAAAATGGTTGTGATTTAAAAATATAGTGTTGATTCAAACCCGTAAGTCCGAGGATGATGTAGATGTGGTCCAGGAACACTCAGACAAAGTCGAATACACCGAATATTATTGGAATTGTGCAAGGAAAGAAAAAAATAATGATTGAAATCTCTCACCTCAAAATGCAAATCAAGCCGAACAATAAGAAAGAACGTTCCTAGAGTTCCTGATTCTGTTTGTGTTTGTTCAACTTATGCTATTTGTATGGACTATTTGTTATGAACATAACAATATAATTTCTTAGTGAGGAAGGATTCCTATGAAGAAAGAATTCTAAAGGGTGAGGTTTCAAGAATTTTATGGTGGCGGCGGGCTTCGCTCAAGTATGACTCAACAGAGTAGCAAGAAGATGGGTGCCACATGTCTTGTGATCGTGTGATCACTTACAACTTCTTCCAAGTAGGATGTTGTTTAAGAATGTATGTATTTTGAATTTTTATCCTGGTTTGGTAAGACTTAGAGGAAGAGAAAGAATAGAAGTGCTTTTCTCTACGATTCATTTGTCAACCATCAGCTGGTCATGACTTCCAGTGTATAGGTTTCCCTTAATTAATGTGAGCTAATGAGTTAAATCAGAATGCAGTGCACTTGTTTTAAACCCAAATCGAAAGTATGATATTCAATGACACTAATAGATGAATAGGAATAGGGATGCTCTTTCACTAAAATGCATAAAAACAAGAATAAGAACGTTCTTTTTAAATACTCCAAAAGAAATGTGTCTTTCGGAGCAAGTAGAAAGAAAAGAACGTTACCAAGAGAAAGTTTTAATTTGAATGCTACTTAGAAGGAAACAAACACACACTATTTTTCACCTAGGAATGAAGAAAGATGCAAGGCACCCCGAATGGGTCCCACCGAAGGCGTGTCAAAATGTTTCACCTGATTTCTTAGTTTTTCTTAGAAGTACTTGACAAAACAGATAAGGTAAAGGGTGGTAAGAGGAATACCTAATTTAGCATAGGTGAAGGTTATATGCATGCATAGCTGAATTCCTAATCAAAGTGATTGTGAGACCATCCTTTTGGCTAGGAGGAACTACATGTATAAGAGTCAAAACAAGACCACCAAAGAGAGTTAAACAATATATGCAGTGGAATGCCTAGCATGTGCTATATCCTAGAAGTGCGATACTTCCTAGATGGCTGTCAATCCATTGTTTAAAACAATTCAATGCTGTAATAAAGTAAATATTGTCCTACTGTAGTTTAATATGATTTAGGCATCTCATACAAAATGCAATAAGCTAGATCTAATGTAACAAGCTAGGATAGAAGGAGATCTAGAGGTCAAATATGTTAGTTATAGGTGAATCGAGATAACGGGGTAGGTTAGATATAGATCTAAAAGTCAGCTAGGTATTCAAGTAGGTATATGTCGGAAGAATGAGGTCAAGTTAGGTGTGGGTCACAAACATGTGGTTATTCTGGTAGAGATTAGGTGCTGACGAGACCGACCATGGTTTTATACAACCGATGATGGTTTTACGTAACCGGTGATGGTTAGAGGGAACCGACGACAGTTGAGTCGGGAGCTAGTGAAATCACACAGTCTAGGTTTTTGGGGTTTTAGGGAAAAAGTGGAGTGGATAGAAGATGGGAATTGATCACAGAGGGGGTGTAGATATGTTGTGAAGGTCTAAGGCTACTGAGGAGGTCAAAATAGGAAATTGGGCCAAGTATTAAGATGATTGGGTATGGAAGGTGGCTGCAACTGGAGAGAGGGAATGGACGAGAGGGTAAAAGACTAGGTTCCTTTACCACAAAGACTACAACTGATGATAAGAAAATGAAATAGATGGAAGGAGGATACTTACTCTTCTATGAGGTACAAGTCTGAAGAATAATGAAGAAGTTGTTGCGTTGGAGGATGCTGGGAAGAAAGTTTCACTGTTGTGCCAGTGTATTTGGTTTCCTTTGTTGATCACAAATCAATCTTCATCCTGCTGTCATGTCTATAGAGATCAAATCCGAGGATCCAAAAGCTTTCCTACAACAACCCAACCACTAACCCGTATTACAAAGCTGTAAATGGGTCTAAATAGGCCATTTGGTCCATTCCGATATAACCGGCATTGGTTTAGGGTGAACCGACATCGGTTTAGGGTGAACCAACATCGGTTTGGGCGAGATATCTCGGGTTGTTAAAAACTTGCCTGGGAAGTTGTTCCTCCATTTGATAAGGGTCTCTTCCTTTCCACGGTTTGAAAACCAACCTTACGAGGGTTTTGAATGTGAGGTGAGGGGATGGGTCTAATGTTAGATTTTATTTAGGCCATTGGTTTAGGATTTAGGTTAATGGGTCAAATTATGGAGGTGGTTAGGTGAGGTGCATTTAATAAAAGAAAATTATATTAAATAGGTGTGTGAGGGTAGTGAATTAATTTAATGTGAATAATTAAATTAATATGTGTGTGGTAAAAGTTTATTAACTTAATTAAAATAATTAAATTAATATGTATGGAGGTAAATATCTTTAATTTAATTAAAGTAATCAAACTAAAATGTGTGGGGTGTAGGAGGTAGGTGATAAGGTCTTGAGGATGAGGAAGTGATTACGGGGTGGCTGGGTTAGGGGAACGAGGTGATTACGACATGATTTTTGTGTCTACAATATCATAATAAAGTTTTCATGGTACTAAAACCTTGCTTACTCGATTAGTGTATCTCGGTGATGTTATTATGCTTTATCTATTCGCGACTTACATATTTTAGAGGTTTGGCTTTCATCGGCATTCAAACTAGTTTTAAGTATACCTTGTCAAGGGACTGCGACAACATCATGTCAGTGCTTAGACCTTGTTGGGGTTCTAACTTGACTTACATATTGATACATCATTGTCACTATCTTAGGGTATAGGCTTGGCAATAACAAATTGAGTGGTCATTACATTAGGTTTGCATATGAGTGTTCCTTGATAAAGACAATTGCATAAAAACTACATCTAGGATACACTATAATTCCAACACCACCTTGAACGGCTTGCAGAAAACCATACACTTAGGGGTTACGCTAGCTACATACAAACGTCCACTAGTGATGCCTAAAATCATAAAAATGGCAGCCAAATCAAATGAACAGGATGTGGGAGAAAACCCTTTCGACACCTTCCCATTCAGTGGTCATAATTTAGGACCGCTCTTCTCTCAAGTCAAAGATATAGAGACATTAATTGATCATAGTGGAGAAGAGTCAAACTCTTTGGGAGAACAAAAAGGTTATACCTAAGTAGATTCGATGAACTCTTATATTATAACAAAGATCAAGTACTCACAAGATTCTTGGCATTAGGAGCTAAACTTTTACATGAGCGTGAAGAAGAAACAAAGGTCATTAACCCTAACTTAGGAGAGAAAAGATTCATCTTAGACACAGATAATCCTTTTGATGTGGGGTACACTTCCACTTCTAGGAAACATAAGGCCATTGTCGAAGGTGAACCATCACGTAAACCTCACTTTAAAGCTTCACGTAAAGTGAAGAATGAGCGAAAGCTTCCCCTCCTCCAAAATTTGATGAAGAAGAACCCTTGGTTGAGGATGAGATCCTCCAAAAACAAATCTTAAAGTTGAGTCGAAACTAGCAAACCTAGGCTCTTTAACAAGAAACACGTGCAAAGAAAAAAACAAAAAAAATGAACGAGTTTCAATCTGATCCTCATACTGATTATACCTTTAAGGAAACTCAAGCTCAAAGGTCAATATCACCTTCTAAAGAGAAACTCATTCAGATGAATTGAAATCTATGAAGGATACGCTTACTACATTACAACAAGGAAATGTAGGCAAAAATAGAAAATATTCTTATGAAGAACTATGTCCTTACCCCTTTGATAAGGACATGCTATAACAACCTTTCCCAAAACACTTTACTTGTTCCTAAGTTTGATAAGTATAAATGCAAAAGTGATCCTCATGATCATAAAAAGACTTTTACATGGCTTGCTAAGAGGTCACGTATAGCGATAAGTTCTTAATATGAATTTTCCTTACACCTAGGAGCCATGGGATTGGAATGGTTTGATAGCATATCCAACGGCTCCATTACAACATGGCCCGCGCTAGCAAGAAATATGTAAGGCATTACTCCTATAATATGGAGAGTGACATCATGATGAACTATCTATGCAACACAAAACAAAAACCCAATGAAACATTTGTGGGATTTTTACAAAATAGTTAGTGAGCATATTCATTGCTAACTTGAACCCGAAATAGCCTTTCACTTACAAATGCATTGCAAGGTTGAACTTTGAAGAAGTCATAGAGAAAGGCGGTCAAGGCGAGAAAGTGCTCATTGCTAAGGGCATGCTTAAACTCACTAAAAACAAACACAAAGCCAAATCCACAGACAAACCTAAATTCTTCAATAAGAATAAACATGTTGTTGGTGATGGCATTATAGACTCCAAGAGAGTCCAAGTCGTGCAGACAGGCCCACTCTTAAAACTTTCGCAAGGGCCTCATCCCAAAGCACCTACAAAATGTACATTCACATCCTTGACAAAATCTTTATCTACCATCCTAAAACAATTAGATGGTGCAAAGATGGTAGAATATCCAACTGCCACAATACCATATCCGAAAGATGCTCCAAAACCGGTTTGGTTCAAAGACAATGAATATTGTGACTTCCACTGTGTTAAAGGACACAAAACAGATAGATGTTTGAGATTACACCATTATATCTAAGACCTCATAGATGAAGAGAATATTGTTGTGGAGTCTCCCCCTAAGACGAGAAAATTTCAAATAAAAATGGGTATTTACAGGAACCTTTTCTGACCATGTAGATAAGAAGAAAATTAGACCGAGATCAAGGAAAAACTTCCAACGACTATAGGAATGCTACTATGCGTACCCTATAAATGATAGCCCTTATGACTTCCTCATTGGATGCATTAGCACATCTAATGAACAGATCAACACCATTAGAATTTTAGAAAAGAGTTGCACAATGGGACAAGACTTGCCTACTTAATCATACCGAGATCATGTGCCTACCCCTCGAGAAAAGTCAAGGTATAACTTAATAGAGTAGTTAGAGAAAATGCCCACTAAAATATCTATCCTTAATCTCATCAACATCTCTAATGACCATAAGAACATCTTGTACAATACTTTTCAATGTCCAAGGGTTTCCACAGAGAGATCCCATGAACCTTTAAGTTATGATTACACACTTAGTTACCAATGATCATCATATTACTTTTGATCGACTACAATCCCACATAACAACCCCGAGCATAACTTGCCATTATATCTCGAAGTGGTAGTTACCCATCGCAAAATAAAAATATTACTCGTAGATGGGGGATCTGGTCTGAATATTTACACCTTAAAGTAGGTAAAGTAGGCTAGGGCATTCAGAAATAGAGCTAGGTACAAAGACTATCACAATCACACATATGACAATGAAGAGAGAGAGTTAGTAGGAAATATAGTGGTTCCCATAGAGGTAGGACCAACATGTCATGACACAACATTTCATGTCCTAAACTTGCACCTTTCATACAACATTCTCTTGGGACACCCATGGATCCATGCCATGCAAGCTATTCCATCAAATTTTCATCGGTGCATCAAGTTTTGTCATGAAGGGAAGGTGGTTACCATTTTGGGCAACGCAAAACCTTTCATGCATTGTAGGGATTTGCAAATTTTTCTCATGTAGCTTATTAATGTCCTTATGTGGATGTTGTTTTCACTCTACAAACAGAGGCCATGAAAAATTGAATAGATTCAGAGTCTCTCATGCCTTTCAATCAAGATTTTCCCTCATTGGTCAATCCATTTTCTTCATGGGAGGTCACATCAGCAAAATATGGCCCAAGTAGGCCATTCACTCTTGAATAGGCTCTGTTGATATCAGACTTATCAGTATCCCCTAGGACAAGGGGTAAGCCCTATTTTCAGTTCAAGAGCACCCGCGAACAATGTCCTAAACCATTGGAAAAAAATTTCCATAGTGGCCTCCTATCTCGAGGAGAAAATGTCGAGAGGACCCTACCAAGCAGATTGTTAGAAGGCACCATGGCTTCATGTAATCAACCACCTCGGTATATCATCAAAGGTCCTCACATGATGTTTTTTATGGGCTATAGCGGGTTTGGATATGGCGTTAATGCACAAGGATTGTTGGATCCTATCCCTATCCCTCATTTTAAAATTGATAAAAATTGCCTTGGAATAAGGCCCCATGATGCTCTACCTTATGAGAATGACACCACCTCTTCTAAACATGAGGATGCTTCATCTCATTCTGATAGTGACGTAGATTCCCAATGTAGCCTTTACGAGGATCTTGCCTCCATGAACCTATTCCTAGATACGTCGAGTCCTTACCTTATCTAAATCCATCCCCCTAGATAAATATCTAGTAGCCCTTGTATATCCTGAACTTATAGATTGGGATCAAAAACTTCACGTGCCATTGGATTTCTTTGAAAATGATGAGGCATTCGTAGATTTCATGGGACTCAAGGACTTTATTCCGGTTGGAGACCACAAGAAAGGATTTAAGATTCAACTAGATGCCTGCACCTATTTTGGGGAAGAAGAAGAGATGTGTGGATGGTTAAATAAAAAGGTTGTAAATAAAAGTATACCTACTTCTAAGAAACCAAACAAGAAGGCTCAACGGAAATCCCATAGTGACAAGAATCTTTGATAAACTCATAGACAAATAGAATGAAGAGTCTAAAGATGAAGTGATTTATCTATTCAAAGATAATCATGAACTACCACAGGAGGTTGATCTTACTCTTCCCCGATCTTACTTAGATGGAAGATGATTCTAAAAATTTTATTGAGGAAACAATCGGTGTCAACATTGGCTCGGAGGAGTAACCTAGAATAGTCAAGTTGGGAGCTTCGCTCTCAGCTCACGAACAAAATAAATTTGTAGAGATCTTACAAGAGTACGTGGACATATTTACATGGACATATGTAGATATTCCTATTTTGGACCCCGAGAACTAGTTGTACACAACCTCATTGTGCACCCGTGATGCTAAGACAATCAAACAAAAGTTGAGAAATATGCATCCTAAGGTATAACTCTTGTCAAAGAAGAATTAGAAAATCTATTAGCTGTGGATTTTCATTAAAGCTATTGAATATTCGAGAATGGATCTCTAACATAGTCCCAATACGAAAAAACTTGTTGGAATAAGGATGCTGCATATGATTTCCATGACATCAACAAAGCATGTCCAAAAGATGATTTTCCCTACCTAACATTGACATGATAGTTGTTTCAACCATTGGATATGAAACGTTTTCCTTGATGGATGGTTTTAGGTTATAACCAGATAGAAAAGGCCTACTTGGCGATTGTCTTCACATTCCAAAAGATTTGCTATTATCTCTTAAGAAATAAAACCAAGCTCGTATCAAATTTTACCCTCTCAAGAACCTTTTATCCAAACCTACCCTTACAGGTTGAATGGGTAATTGGATCATTCTCTTGAGTGAGTTTGATATCGAGGTTGTGAATCGAAATTCTTTAAAAGGGTAGGTATTGGCCTATCGGTTGGAAGAAGCTCCTCTCCCGGAATAGAACCTTTATGCTTGGATTCAATAGATGCATCTATGATGTATATTGAGGAATCCATGAAATGGCATGTTCATTTTGATGGATCTTTTACCTTCCATGCATCTAGAGCAGGAGTGGTGCTCATCACTCCAACAGTGATGTCATACCATGAGCATTTTGGTTGGGATTCCCATGTAAAAACAACATTACAGAGTATGAAGCACTCATCGCTAACCTCAAGCTATCTATTACATGGAACATCAGACAACTACGAATCATTGGGGACTCTCAACTTATCATAAAATAGGTTAATGATGAGTACAAGGTTAAAGATGAGAAGCTTATTCCATATAAGAAAATGGTTGAAAATTTGAAGGAATATTTCACACAAGTCATATTTGAACAAAAACCAAGGTCGCATAATAGATCCATGCAGATGTTGTGGCTACTATTGGGTCTCTCTTACACATAACACCCGAAGAAAGCAAGATGCCTTTCTTTGTGGAACATTTATAGGTACTAGCATATGATATGTTAGAGTCATGTTTTGCATGTGAAGTTGTTGGTCTTTTATTCCCTTATTACGACCCTATCTTCCAATACCTACAAGATGGCACTCTTTTCCCTGACATCACTCATTCTGAAAAGAAAGCCCTTATTCACCTGCATAGCCCATTATACCCTCTAGGAGACTCCCTTTATCATCATGGTTATGATGGGAATCTACTTCGTGTTTGGATGTTGCTGATTCTATCCATGTAATTAAGGAAGTACATAGTGGTATTTATGGAGTACATACTAGTGGCATGGGATTAGCTAAAAATTTATTAAGAGTAGGCTATTATTGGCCTACTATGGAATCTAATTGTTATAACTTTGTTAAGAAGTGTGAGCTATGCCAGAAATATGGAAATTTGATACATGCGCAAGCACAAGCCTTATAGCCTATTGCAACGCCCTTGCCATTCTCTAAATGGGGCCTGGATCTCATAGGGAAGCTCCATCCTTCTTCATCAAATGGTCATACTCACATCATCACTACCACCGAATACTTTACCAAATGGGTAGAGGCTATCCCTCTTACTTATGTCACTAGTGTGCAGATTTCAAAATTCATCATGAACCATCTCATATGCCATTACGGGATCCCCTTGGCCATTGTCACTGATAATGGTAAATCCTTCAAAAATAAAATGGTTAAAACATTGTGTCAATGCTTTTATATTTAACTTAAGTGGTCTACCCCTTATTACCCTCAAGGTAATGGACATGCAGAAGCCACCAATAAGACCCTTGTATGGATTATGGAGAAAATGGTCGATAAAATTGGCCATAATTGGCATCTATAGATACATCCCGCCCTCCGGGCCTATCGTACTTACATCCACACTCCTCTTTGGTGTGACCCCTTATTCACTTGTCTATGACACTTTGAAGCCATCATACCTTTGGAAGTGGAGCTTCCCTCTCTAAGAATATCTCTCAAAGACTATATTGATAAAGATGAAGACTACAGAGTTGCTCACCTAGTAGAGTTAGAACTACTAGATGAAAGGCATATCAGAGTGCTCAATCACCTAAAAGTCTATCAAAACATATTGTCTAGAGGATATAACAAATAGATCATTCACTAGGAATTTGATATAGGAGACCTAGTTCTTAAAGAAAATTTGCGAGAGACACCGTCAAAGACAGAGAGAAAAGAAAGGAAATTTCGAGGCTAACTAGTTAGGTCCTTATGTTATAATTGCAAAAATGGATCGGAGCACACAAATTTGCATATTTAGAAATGAAGAGCTTCCAGAACCTATGAATTCCATGCACTTAAAGAATTTCTACTCTTAGGCATGACGAGAATATACAATAAGAACTAAAAATTGGACAACAAAGAAAAAACAAGCAAAAAAATGGAAAAATGAAAAAATAGTAAAGAAAAAGCAGTGTCGTCCTCATGTAAAAACCATGCAATTGTGGTGCAGTGGGAAGGTCCTTGAGTGAAAACTAGTTTTTAGTGCTCAAGGAAGATTCGCCGGACACAAGTTACTCTTACAAAAGGATGGGTAATCATTACCACTTTTTAGATACGACATTTTCGATAAGTCTAGAAACCCTACTAGGACTGCCTTTGCCTTGCAATGATTTGATTTTTTTGCTCATATCTCTACATGGAGGACATCACCTTTGTATACTCCCATCTAATGTTGAGCATGAAAGTACCATTGTCATCTTCTTACACATATGTGCATGGAATTCTACCCTTTGTATATTCCCACATCACATTAGGGGCATCCACGCTTCTTTGTTCTTGTACATTGCTTTCAAAACATGACCTTGGAAAATATAAAACATTTAGAAAATGATACACAAAAAGCCTAAACATCTGGAAAATTTCCCTTTTCAAGGATAAAGCTACATTCGTCTCACAATGTTATCTTTGGGAAACCTAGACAAACAGTGATTAACGTAGCTGCCAAAAATTATCTTTTTAGATAAACCCAAAAACATTAGAAAATATGTCAATGTTGTCCCACAAAAACAAAGTAGTGTTTTAATTACGTTTAGTTATTGGTTTGTATAGTTTTGATGTACTTAATCATTGAATTGTTGGTTCTTTAGATGGATCATTTACTTATATAAATTTGAATCTTGTTTGATTTAAAATATGTATTGCATTATGTCCATTTGAAAACTATCATAATTGTAGACAGGTTGTATATTTCTTTATTTGTTATGTTCATTTTTACTTGCTTGTTTAGATTAGATCTCATTTTAATCTCTTGTTAAGTTTTTGCATGTGTTTGTTTAGTAGTAGTTTGTTGTATGTGTATATTTGTATAGTTTTGTTAACTTTTGCTTGTGTGTTGTGCACATGATTGTTTGTTATCACATCTATCATCTATCATTTCATCACATTTCTAACATTATTCACTACATCATATATATACAAAAATGCTAAGTATTACATCATGCATGTATGCTAAGCTAATCATCAAATATCATATCATCAATGGGGGCAAGAGGGGTTGCGCATAATCATAAATCTATCCCCCACCCCAATATCATTTAATATCATCCCAAGTGATAGCATAAATAACTCATGAATCCAAAACATGTGGTGTTATATACGAGATACATCATCATAAAGAATGAAAGAAGGAAATATACACATTTCGAATATGAAGTATGCCACCTACATAAAGGAAAGAACAAATCATACATCATAAATAAATCATAGAATGATACATAAAAATGTCCATATATACATGTATAACTATCCAGTGCAGTACTCAAAATAATACATCATAAATAAGATATGCCAATTAAAAAGGGGCATGCATCAAAAGAATTGAGCCTTCATCACGAGGCATCATCAAAATAAAGGTATACACAGCTATACATCAAAATCAGCCTTCATAAGAGGCATGTATACAAAATATCTATACAACAAAAAGAATGTAGACCTCAACAATAGTACTTGCCCTCATCAAGGACCCAAGGTGCTGTTACACGTTGATTTTAATAATGGTGGTTGTGATGGATCTACACTAGAGCACCACCAAACTGTCTAGATGGTCCCTTTCCAGTGGCTCCTCTGGCATAGGCTACCTAACTGATCTCGCCAAATGGCCTGATCTCCGTGACCTAGAACTTATCACGCTAGCCTCTGACTGCTGAAATGAGACTACTCATTGACCTACCGAAACTACCCTGAAGTAGGTAGTCCTATAGTACATAGCCTCGCCACTCGGATCTCATGGCATCTTGTATCAATTTTGCATCTCTAGAAGAAAGATCTACCTATAACGAGGCATCTCATTGGCTGTCACAACCGCCAACATCATCTTGGGCCTGTCTCAAGGAAATAACCTCTCAATCTCTCTCTCCGTAGTAATAACCTACTTTTGGGCTCGTGCCTGATCTCTCTGTGTAAGATATCCCTATGACTGTGCTTGTGCATGGTCCCTCTGAGTAAAAACCATCTACACCTGAGTCTAGGAATGTTGTAAGAGGCTCAATATTTGAGCAAATTTACACAACAACTTGCTCACATATCCGACTCGCCATGTGTCATTATCACCGCCTAGGCAATCTATGCCCTGGCCTGATCCCTCTCTACTGTCAACATCTACACCTGGGTGAGAGCCTGATCTTGCTTTATTGTGAGGTCCTATACCTGGGTCCTCGCTATGTCTCTCTCACCAGCCACATATAATCAGATAATAATGGCTACCCATAATCTGCTGCTTTGAAGAGCGGATCGCTACCCGCCAAAGATGGCTACTCTCTGGAATAACGGTGTTGGACCCCACTCTGGTAATAACTACTGAAGAGGGGTATAAATCCTTGCTGAATACCCACTTGGGGCAACTCTATGTCCACGGCCCTATATACCTATCTCACCCTATGCCTAGGGCCCTATCCCTATGGTTGCTTTGTGGTATGGGAGCTCGTCCCTACCACTAACATGCTAGTGCACATCGGGCCCACCCTCATCACTATCATCTCCACCCTCGCCACTTTCGCTAGGAGGCCCCACTAGAGGAGGTCTCACATTGATGTCGTAAACCACTCTAGGAATGCTCAAATGGCATGGAGCACACCATAGTACCATAGCCCATACTCTAGTGTAGTGCCCGGATCTCTATTCTATCTCGGTGGCACCCAAATAATAGGTTCTACCCAGTAAAAACTAGCCAATGCTCTATCATGGGAAATCTGCAGACCCATATCAAAATTCTCTCTAGCTCTATAAGCATACCATCTATCTAGACCACAAACATCCTGGGTAAGGCCAAACTACCTCAGCACCGATCTACTTTTTATAACTCCCGCATATAGCTACAACTTCCCCGGATAAAATTCTCAATGGTAGTAGTGCCAAGCTCTAAACCATCCTCCGACCACTGAAAATTTCTTTAAGGCCTCCATACAATGGAATCATGCCATAGCTTATCTAACTTGCACCTATAGTGGTATGTAACTCCCATGAAGGGTCACACATCATCCCCTGTTAGGACCCAACCCATCGTAGAAGGCTCGTCAAGAGCCCAAACTCTCAGAATAGGTAAGGGGCGACCAATGGAAATGTGGTCCCACACCCAAATTAGTAGCAAGTGAGAAGGTCCTACCGTCTTCTGATGGTAGTAAGTGATCAAGTGGAGGTCCCAATATATGTGTGCTAGAATGCACTGACCCCAGCAATAGGTCTGTCCCTCCACCAAACCAAGAATCACTCTCGGAGTCCAAGTAAGAATGAAGCACTAGTCTTGTCAAGGAGTACAACTCCATTGATAAGAGCCATCATATAGATGACTACTCAGTCTAACTCTGGATCATCTATACATCAGATATTTTGATGGACATCTTGCATCATGGTATAGTAGGAACACCAAAAAGATGTATGATATGATGTTGAATGTCGGTCTAGCGGCTCATCGTCTCGATAAGTTGTCCCCTGAACAGGACTGCATGATGCACCGTACATGCTCTAAGGTAATGGTGATCTCCCTAGTCAGGAGGTGAAAGCACTTTGGCTCTTCCTGTGCCATCACTCTGCTATGGCTATCAAAGGCATGTGATCTAAAGTAATTTGTGGCATCTCTGCCACATGAGACAATCCTTTCACGTGTAAAATACTCGTTAAGGTTACTCTATCATCATCGACAAACTATGCCTCTATCACCACTAATTGACTATAAGCGCTCGCGAGTCTAAAAAACAGGTAACATACACTGTAAAATCAATGCAAGTGTTAGGCATCTAACATTTCTATATATTTTTCTAAGGAAAAACAATTCTTTTAATGCATCTAACTTGATAATTATTCTTCTTCTTCGAAATAATCTTTCCTTTATTCTTCTATACTTGGCTATTTTGTTTTATCCAAATGTATTTTCTCCCTTTCTTTTAGCGCATACGTGCCTCCTTTGGCACTTGTGTGCCTAAGCGATGAGTATGCACCCTTGATAATGTATACGTGCACAACCCCTTTTTTCTCTTTTTTTGGTGCAAGGGTATAAAGGATGCTTAAGTGCCTCGTATGAAGCCTACACGCCCTCTTAGATGCACGGGCATGTGTGTGTCCATTCAAACCCTAATCAATCAACGCATCGTGCCCCTCTAACTTTTCTACATATACGTGTGCACGTACCTACCTTTCCCAATAGATACGTATGTGCATACCCACTTCTGCCAAATAGGGACACATGCACATCCTTGTCTCCTTTAAACAGATGTGTGTGCGTGTCTATGTCAGTTTTGATGCATGTGCGTGCATGTACCCTTCATCCAATGCATACGCCCATGTATATGTGTCAAAATTTCTCCTACCTACCCTAGAAAACCCTAAAATAGCATTAAATGCATAATTAATAGGGGGTTAGGCCACTCACAAATGGTCCATCCGTTGGGTCCTGCATGTACTCCTAGATGCAATCCATGCGCCTCATCCTCCTCGGTATCCTCGCCATCTCACTCCAGGGCTATCGCTTTCACTCACGGTAAAAATTTGCAAAGGCTCTGGTAGAAATGAATTGGTCGTGATTGTTTTACCGACCCTAGGTGAGTATATTAACCGATCATGCGATGCCCACAAGGGCATGTTTTTCCATCGTGATCATTCTAACCTTCTTACCCACGGTGATTATTTTTTTACTAAAATAATATTTTTACTAATTTTCACACGCTAGGGCACCTCAAGCCATCCAACGGTCACTTCTTCATTGCACTGAGATAATTTACGAAACTTTCAGGCACCTTTTTCAGCCTTTTCCTCTATTTTTCATCTATTTCTCCCATCGTGATAGTTATTTACTAATTTATTTTAAATAAATTATTCTCGACCCATCTTTCTTCTTGTGGGCGTATATCCTGGCTCTCCAGAGTAGCCTCACCTTCCCAAGTTCTTTGCCTACACGTGTATTTTTAGAAAATCTTTGGTCTTTTGAAATTCTTCTGACCGATCAAAAAATTTAAAAAGAAAAATATTCACAAAAATATTTTAAAAACAACAAAATTATTGAAAATATCAAAAATGGCTAAAAATTGGTTAAACCGATCACCTACAGCTGAAATATGTGTCTATTGCATGGCACTCATCCTAGGTCTTGTTGATGTTTTCAAAACTTTTTGAAACAACAACCGGCATATCACCAAAATATTCAATTACCTAAACAAGCTATGTTGCTTACTTCGTTTGTACTCAAGGGCATTATCAATTGCTTGATACTATTTTATTCGTGCACATTACTTTCTCATAGGACGAACTATCCTCCATCTTTTCCTTGTATAATACACCTTGCTTGGGGCATCATTCTTCACCCTAGTCATTTATTAGAACATTTGGGACTTCATTTCGATAACAAAATACTTGTGCAACTATCTTGAATGTTGTTGGTTTAAGTGTGTGTGATTGTACTTATTTCCCGTCAGTTTTTTTTAATTTCTCGTATTGCATTGCATTTCTATATGTTGCATGGAGTTAGTCATTTTTAGCATAGGATGGTTGTTTGTATCTTGGCTTTTCATGTCATTTTATGATTCCGTCGCATGCTCACATTTTAATAAGAACCAATGAGGAGGATCCTAGGCATTATGATGATTAAATAAGTGTTAGCAAATTAATTTACGCATAGCTCAATATCCCTTTTTTTTTAGTTTCTCGTCTTCTCTAAACACTTTTCTTTCTATTTGTTCCTTTTTTGATTGTCGATCAAGTTTCTTTGTCACCCCATCAACACTCGAGGGGACATTTTTCATCCTGCATCCTATTAATTTTTCTTCTACCCTTCAAAAAAATTCTACTTTTTACGTTTGTCTACTTTCTTTGAAGTGACGTAGCTTACGTCACCTCAAAGAGGGGAAAATGTAGACAACTGTAGTTTGATCAATACACTATTATTTCTAATGGTGCACTAATTCTTCTTCCCTTTACAAATTGACAAAGACGCGCCAATTAAACCTATCTAACTCCCTCCTTATGACACCCTTTTTGGTCATTCTTCCTCTTATAAACCACTTAAACAGGCTGTTATAGCCTTGTTCTAACTACATTAGCTTCTTATTCTCTTCTATCTTGCTTCTATTAGTTCCTTGGAAGATCAACAAAACCCTTCCAACCCTAGTCACTCTCTAAGAGAGATTAATTAGTCTAACCTAGGTTAAATACCCTAAACATAGTCAAATCACACTTTGACTTGCTAAAAGTGCTTTTGGATTTTAGCCTTTGTCCCACATGAACCCAAATCTCCTTTTCATCCAAACCAAAAACTATAAATAGGTCTATACCCTCCATCATTTCCTAAGAATTCACTCTTCTTCCTAGCATAAATTATAGCAATTTGTTTAGGCTTTAGTTTGTTGTTTCATCTTCTTCCATTTGAGCTAAAAGCATTTAATCTTGTATTTCATAGCATTAACATGGACTCAAAGGGAAGATACATTGGCCTTGAAGCCATTAATGGGGAGATCTCTTTATCTTAACACACAAACTGAATGCTTAGATCCCTTTAGGTTCATTATTTCAAGCTTTTAAAGAATAGAGATTAACTTCATTTTCTTAGTTTGCATGTTTATTTCAAATTAATGTATGCAAAGAAGATAACCTTGCTCATTTCTTATCACATGGTCCATTTATCAGATTGTTAAAATCCTTTGGGGTTTCTTTAGAGATTCTTACCCCAAATCCATAGCTTTTATAACTTTTCATTGAACACATTCGGCATGCCCAATGGGACACTCATGACAACCCTCCATTAATGGAGGTCTTTTAGGTTTTTCGAAGCTTATTTTCAAGTTTTTTTCTCAAATCACTTGTTATTTCCTCATTTTTATTTCTAACCCTAGCTAAATTACCTTCATTTATATAAATTTTGTGGCTTTGATATAGAAATATGATACTTTGACTAACAACTAACCTGTTTGCTCTTGAAAATTTGAAAATTTGTGTTTTTGTAGGTTTTTAACGGGGTTCTAGGAGTAACAATTTGAAAAAAATAGGGTTCTTTCTTAAAATAGGGTTTTTAATAGGGTTCTTTGACCTAGAAGTGGATTTTGTAGAAGTTTGTATGCTCTCTCCTTGTGTCTTCCAAGGTGATCTTGGAGATCAAAAAAACCAATCTAGAACTCATATAAATTGTTCAAAAACATTTTCTTTATAAAGGTTGAAGTAAAACTTTCATTTCAGTAGATTTTTACGATTGTGTATGCTCTTCCTTCACAAATTTTTGTGATCTTAGGAATCAAAAGCAAGGTGGGAATCTCTTTTTCTTGACATCAACCTATGAACTAGAAAATTACTAAAGACTTGTTGTCTACAGGACCTATCACTTGTTGAGGAAAGGCGTCAAAAACAAAACACAAACCTTCTAATCCACGTGTTGTTACAAGTTGGAAAATGGTGTGATACTTAAAAACCACATTAAGTTAAGCAAGATAAAAACACACCGCATTCAAAACATTGTATTTTAGGTTTTAAAAAAGGGTACGTCCCTATCCGCTCAACTTGAACATAACCCCTTTGGCATAACACCTTAAGCTATGACAATGGGGGTGGTACCAAGAACCCTAAAGTAGTCCACCACTATGTAACATCGTGGATGAAATAGGAAGCACTTTGCTTACCCACTTGACTAGTACACCTTGTGAGTTAGACTTACAAGTTTTTTTATCGTAACCCTAGTAAGAGTCATGTTGGATGAATTCATTTCCCATTGTACTTGAAGGGGGAAAATTTGAGATACTCCTAAACTAGTCATGACAAATTTTTTGGTAAATCACACCTTGATCTTAGAGAACATTGTAACACCTAGTTGAGAGAACTTGTTAGGGAAGCCATTTTGTCAAGGAGCCCACTTTACTAGTCCTTGTTGTGTCAAGCCATCACAAAGTGACAGCTCATCTAGAATCTAAACCTTGTTTTTTGAACAAGGCAAAGAACCCTTGTGAGTTTGAACTGAGTGTATTTTCATCATGGAACTAAGCTACATCCCACTTTTTCTTAGTTTTATTCTTGTCTTCGGAAGATTTGAAGCTCTGCCTAATTTTTTCTTAGCTTGTTTCCATCTTTTGATCAGTACCCTTGCATTCTCACCGCCCATTGTTTGGGGTGAGAAAGGTGCATACATCGCGTGTTTTTATCAGAGATAGTACTCGTCACTTTTTTTCCATTTACACCCATCCATGTTTGCGGCTGGGTTGTTAAACGTCTAAAGTGCACAAGTACACTTTTCATATCTTTGATAAAAGTCCTTCCATCTTGATTTCAAGATCATCTTCACCGCTGTGTGTTCGGTTCATCTTTTGTCTCTTCTTGAGTTGATAGTTTTGTTTGCATCCTAGACGTACAATCTCGGTACTTACATCGTATTCTCATTTTGTGAGGAGATGGTATAAGTCCCCTTATTGTGTGGTTACACTGCTCACATGATTAAAAAATCCTTGTTATACTTATTACTTGGTTTCAGTTTTGATGTCATCTAAGTCTTCTTGAAAAGTTTTGATAACTCCTTATATATATCATAATAAATTTGTCATGGTAATAACACCTTGCTTACTTGGTTAGTGTATCACGGTGACATTATTACACTATATCTATTCACGACTTCCATTTTTCAGAAGGTTTGGCTTTCATCGGCATTCAAACTAGTTTTAATTATACCTTGTCAAGGGACTGCGACAACATCATGTCAATGCTTAGACCTTGTTAGGGTTCTAACTTGACTTACATATTGATACATCATTGTCACTATCTTAGGGTATAGGCTTGGCAATAACAAATTGAGTGGTCATAACATTAGGTGTGCATATGAATGTTCCTTGATAAAGATGATTGCATAAAAACTACATCTAGGATACACTATAATTCCAACACTTCCTTAAATGGCTTGTAGAAAACCATACACTTGGGGGTTATGCTAGCTACATACAAACGTCCACTAGTGATGCCTAAAATCATAAAAATGGCAGCCAAATCAAATGAACAAGATGTGGGAGAAAACCCTTTCAACACCTTTCCATTTAGTGGTCATAATTTACGACCACTCTTCTCTCAAGTTAAAGATACAAAGACTATAATTGATCATAGTGGATAAGATTCGGACTCTTTAGGAGAACAAAAAGGTTATACCTAAGTAGATTTGATAAACTCCTATATTATAACAAAGATCAAGTACTCACAAGAGTCTTGGCATTAGGAGCTAAACTTCCACATGAGCATGAAGAATAAACAAAGGTCATTAACCCTAACTTAGGAGAGCGAAGATTCATCTTAGACACAAATAATCCTTTTGATGTGGGGTGCGCTTCCACTTCTGGGCAACATAAGGCCACTATTGAAGGTGAACCATCACATAAACCTCACTTTAAAGCTTCATGTAAAGTGAAAATTGAGTGGAAAGCTTCCCCTCCAAAATTTGATGAAGAAGAGGACCCCCTGGTTGAGGAGGAGATCCTCCAAAAACAAATCTTGAAGTTGAGTTAGAAACTAGCAAACCTAGGCTCTTCAAAAAGAAACATGTGCAAAGACAAAGACAAAAACAAACTTAACGAGTTTCAATTTGATCCGCATACAGACTATACCTTTAAGGAAACTCAGGCTCAAAGGTCAATATCACCTACTAAAGAGCAACTCATTCAGGATGAATTGAAATCTATGAAAGATATGCTTACTACATTACAACAAGGAAATGTAGGCCAAAATAAAAAATATTTGTATGAAGAACTATGTCCTTACCCCTTTGATAAGGACATGCTACAACAACCTTTCCCAAAACACCTTGTTGTTCCTAAATTTGATAAGTATAAATGCAAAAGTGATCCTCGTGATCATATAAAATACTTTTACATCAGTTGCCAAAAGGTCGCATATAGCAATAATTTCTTAATATGACTTTTTCCTCGTAGCCTAGTAGTTATGGGATTGGAATGGTTTTATAGAATACCTAAGGGCTCCATTACAACATGGCCCGTGATAGCAGAGAAATTTGTAAGGCATTACTCCTATAATATGGAGAGTGACATCACGATGAACGATCTATGCAACACAAAACAAAAACCCAATGAGACATTTGCGGGATTTTTACAACAATGGCATGGGTTAGCTAGTCGCTTTCCTTGTGCCTTACTAGAAAAATAGTTAGTGAGCATATTTTTCCTAACTTGAACCCAAAAATAGCCTTTCACTTACAAATGGATTATGGGTCTAAATTTGAAGAAGTCATAGAAAAGACGTTCAAATTGAGAAAGTGCTCATTGCCAAGGGCACGCTTAAACCTTTTACTAAAAAAATGAAGCCAAATCCAAAGAAAACATAAATTCTTCAATAAGAATAAACATGTTATTAATGATGGTGTTACTGAGACTCCAAGAGAGTCCAAGCCGTGAGCAGTGCCCACTTTTAAAACTTTTGCAAGGGCCTCGTCCCAAAGTGCCTACAAAATGTACGTTCACATCCTTAACAGAATATTTATCTACCATCCTAAAACAATTAGATGGTGCAAAGATGGTAGAATATCCAACTACAACAATACCATATCCAGAAGATGCTCCAAAACCGGTTTGGTTCAAAGACAATGAATATTGTGACTTCCACCATGTTAAAGGACACAAAATGGATAGATGCTTGAGATTGCACCATTATATCTAATACCTCATAGAGGAAGGGAATATTGATGTGAAGTATCTCCTCGAGACAGAAAAATTTCAAATGAAAAAATGGGTATTTACAAGGAACCTTTTCCTGACCATGCAGATAAGAAGAAAAGAAAACCCGATCAAGGGTAAACTTTCAATGACTACGGGACTCACTGCCTATGTGTACCCTACAAATTATAGTCCTTATAACTCCCTCATTGGATGCATTAGCACATCTAATGAACATATCAACACCATTCATATTTTAGAAAAGATTTACACAATTGGGACAAGACATACCCTCTTAATCATACTAGATCATGTTCTTACCCTCGGAAAGTCAGTATAACTTAATAGAGTAGTTAGAGAAAATGCCCGCTAAAATATCTATTCTTGATCTCCTCAAGATCTCTAATGCCCATAAGAACATACTATACAAAACTTTGCAAAATTCAGGGGTTTCCACAGAGATAGATCCCACGAACCTTCAAGCCATGATTACATGCTTAGATACCAATGATCATATTAATTTTGATCACACTACCATCCCGCATAACAACCCAGAGCATAACTTTCCATTGTATCTCGAAGTGGTGGTTACCCATCACAAAATCAAAAGAGTACTTGTAGATGGGGGATCTGGTCTAAATATTTACACCTTAAAGCTAGTAAAGTAGCTAGGCCATTTAGAAACAGAGATTAGTGCCAAGACTATCACAATCACAACATATGATAATGAAGAGATAGAGTCGTAGGGGAATATAGTGGTTCCCATGGAGATAAGACCAATATGTCATGACACAATGTTTCATGTCCTTGACTTGCACCTTACATGTACAACATGTTATTAGAATGCCCATGGATCCATGTCATGTAAGCTATTCCATCAAATTTTCATCGGTGCATCAAGATATGTCATCAAGGGCAGGTGATTACCATTTTAGGCGACCGGAACCTTTCACGCATTGAAGGGATTTGCACATTTTTTCTCATGCAACTTATGAATGTCCTTCGGTGGATTTTGTTGTCCCTCTACAAACAGAGGCCATGAAAAACTGAATAAATTCAGAGTCTCTCACACCTTTCAATCAATATTTTACCTCATTGGTCAATCCATTTGCTTCATGGGAGGCCACATCAGCAAAATATGGCCCAAGTAGGGCATTCACTCTTGAACAAGCTCATGATATCAAACTTATCGGTATCCCCTAGGACAAGGGTAAGCCCCTATTTTCAGTTCAAGAGCACCCGCAAACAATGTCCTAAACCATTAGAAAAAAATTTCCATAGTGGCGACCTCTATGAGGAGAAAATGTTAGAGGACCCTACCAATAGAGTGTCGAAGGAACCATGGCTTCATGCAATCAAGTGCCTTAGTATATCAAAGGTCCTCACATGATGTTTATCATGGGCTATAGTGGGTTTGGATGTGGCATTAATGCAGAAGGCCGGTTGGAGCCTATCCCTATCCCTCATTTAAAAAATTATAAACATGGCCTTGGAATAAGGCCCCATGATGCTCTACCTTCTGAGAATGATGCCACCTCTTCTGAACATGAGGATGCCTCATCTCATTCTGATAGTGATGTAGATGCCCAATGTAGCCTTTATGAGGATCTTGCCTCCATGAAACTATTCCCAGATACATCGGTCCTTACCTTATCTAAATCCATACCCCTAGATAAATATCTAGTAGCCCTTATATATCCTAAACTTATAGATTGGGATCAACAAATTCACGTGCCATTGTATTTCTTTGAAAATGATGAGGCATTCACAGAGTTCATGGGACTCAGGGACTTTATTTCGGCTGGAGACCACAAGAAAGGATTTAAGATTCAACTAGACACCTACGCCTATTTTGGGGAAGAAGCAGAGATGTGTGGATGGTTGAATAAAAGGTTGTAAATAAAAGTATACCTACTTTTGAGAAACCAAGCAAGAAGGCTCAACGGAAATCCCATAGTGACAGACTCTTTGATAAGCTCATAGACAAACAGAATGAAGAATCTAAAGATGAAGTGATTTATCCATTCAAATATGATCATGAACTACCACAAGAGGTCAATATTACTCTTCCCCCTGATCCTATGCAGATGGAAGATGCTTCTAAAATGCTTATTGAGGTAACAATCAGCATCAACAATGTCTTAGAGGAACAACCTAGAATATTCAAGTTGGGAGCTTCACTCTCATTTCGGAACAAAAGACCTTTTTAGAGCTCTTAAAATAGTACATGGACATATGTAGATATGTCTGGTTTTGACCTGAGCTAGATGTACACAACCTTGTTGTGCACCCAGATGCCAGAGCCAATCAAAAACAAAATTTGAGAAAGATACATCCTATGGTAGCACTCTTGGTCAAACAAGAATTAGAAAAGCTATTATCTCATGGATTTCGTTACACCTATTGACTCTTCAAAATGGATCTCTAACATAGTCCCAATACAGAAAAAACCTGTTGGAATAAGGATCTACATGGATTTCCGTGACATCAACAAATCATGTCCAAAAGATGATTTTCCCCTACCTAACATCGACATGATAGTCGATTCAATTGTTGGCTATGAAATGTTGTCCTTGATGGATGGTTTTTCAGGTTATAACCAGATATGAATTACGAGAAGAATATCTATGGAAGACAACATTCATCACCCCTTGTCAAATTTTTTGATACAAATTCATGCCATTTGGGCTTAAGAATTTTGGGGCTACTTATCAATGGGCCATGGAAATTATTTTCGATGATATGATAAGTGACATTATGGAGGATTATGTTGATGATATCCTAGCAAAATCCAAAAGTATAAAAGAACACCCTAAAATGCTTTGAGGCCTATCTTTCGATGTCTAAGAGATTATAAGGTTTGTTTGAACCCTAAGAAATGTGTCTTCGATGTTTTATCAGGAAAACTCCTAGGGTTCATTGTCTCACAAAGAGGGATTAAAGTAGATCCTGTAAAGGTTACGACTATCACGAAATGCCGCCACCTACCACTCTCAAGTAGCTAAGGAGTCTACAAGGAAAGATTCAGGAAATCCATCACTTTATCTCACAACTTCCAGGATAAGTGTCACCCCTTTACTCATTTACTCAAGAAAGATGTCACATTCAACTGGGACCTCGACTATCGAAAGCCTTTGTGCTACTCAAACAGTACTTGTCTAGCCCACTTGTACTAATGCCACCTACCCCCAGTGAACCTCTCCTCTTATAAATTTTTGCTATCCAGTTTTCCATTGGTACATTACTTGCCCAATATGACTTAGCCCATAAAGAGAGAGAGCATTTTACTATCTTATCCTCGCCTTGATCACATATGAGCTGAATTATCCCCAAATAGAAAAGGATTTCTTGGCGGTTTTCTCCACATTCCAAAAGCTTCACCATTATCTCTTGAATAATAAAACCAAGCTCATATCCAAATTTGACCCTCTCAAGTACATGTTATCCAAACCTGCCCTCACAGTGCTGAATGGCTAATTGGATCATTCTTCTCGAGTGAGTTTGATATAAAGTTTTTGAATCGAAAGTTTGTAAAAGGATAAGTACTAGCCGATTAGTTGGCGAAGATCCTCTCTCGGAATGAAACCTTTACGCTTGGATTTACTAGATGCATCTATGATGTATATTGAGGAATCGAGGAATGGTAGGTTTATTTTGATGGATATTTTACCTTCCATGCATCTAGAGCAGGAGTGGTGCTCATCACTCCAACATGTAATGTCATACCACAAGCATTCCAGTTGGGATTCCCGTGTACAAACAACATTACAGAGTACGAAGCACTCATCGCTGGCCTCAAGCTAGCTATTACATGGAACATCAGACAACTACGAGTCATTGGGGACTCTCAACTTATCATAAAATAGGTTAATGATGAGTACAAGGTTAAAGATTAGAAGCTTATTCCATATAAGAAAATGGTTAAAACTTTGAAGAAATATTTCACACAAGTCATATTTGAACAAAAACCAAGGTAGAATAATAGATCCACGGATTCTATGGCTATTATTGGGTCTCTCTTACGCATAGCACCTAAAGAAAGCAAGATTCCTTTCTTCATGGAACATTTATAGGTACCTGCATATGATATGTCGGAGTCATGTTTGGCATGTGAAGTTGTTGGTCCTTTATCCCCTTAGTACGACCCTATCTTCCAATACCTACAAGATGGAACTCTTCCCCATGACATCACCCATTCTAAAAAGAAATCCCTTATTCGCCGCATAGCTCATTCTACCCTCGTAGGAGGCACCCCTTATCATTGTGGCTATAAAGGGAATCTACTTCATTGTTTGGATGTTGTTGATTCTACCACGCAATTAAGGAAGTACATAGTGGTATTTGTAAAGAACATACTAGTGGCATGGTCTTAGCTAAAAATTTATTGAGAGTAGCCTATTATTGGCCTACCATGGAATCTGATTGTTGCAACTTTGTCAAGAAGTGTGAGCTATGCCGAAATATGGAATTTTGGCACATGCGCTAGCACAAGCCTTACATCTATTGCAATGCCCCTGGCCATTCTCTAAACGGGGCTTGGATCTCGTAGGGAAGCTCCATCCTTCTTCATCATACAATCATACTCACATCATCACTACCACCAAATACTTTACCAAATGGGTAGAGGCTTTCCCTCTTACCTATGTCACCAATAGTGTATAGATTTCAAAATTCATCATGAACCATCTCATATGCCATTACGGGATCCCCTCGGCCATTAGCATTGATAATGGTAAATCCTTCAAAAATAAAATGGTTAAAACATTTTTTCAATGCTTCCATATCCAAATTAAGTGGTTCTACCCCTTATTACCCTCAAGGTAATGGACACGTAGAAGCCACCACTAAGACCCTTGTATGGATTATGGAGAAAATGGTCAGTAAAACCGGTCGTAATTGGCATCTACAGATACATCCGACCCTCTGGGCCTATCATACTTCCATCCGCACTCCTACTGGTGTGACCCCTTATTCACTTGTCTATGACACTGAAACCATCATACCTTTGGAAGTGGAGCTTCCCTCTCTAATAATATCTCTTAGAGACTATCTTGATAAAGATTAAGACTACAGATTTGCTCGCCATCAGAGTTAGAACTACTAGATGAAAGGCATATCAGAGTGCTCAATCACCTACAATTCTATCATAACAGAGTTTCCATAGGATATAATAAACTCATGATTCACTGGGAATTTGATGTAGGAGACCTAGTTCTTAAATAATATGAGAAGACCACCGTCAAAGACAAAGAAAAGAAAGGAAACTTTGAGGCTAACTGGATAGGTCCTTATGTTGTAATTGTAAAATATGGATCAGGAGCCTACAAACTTGCATATTCAGATGGTGAAGAGCTTCCAGAACCTATGAATGCCATGCACTTAAAATGGTTCTATGCTTAGGCATGATGAGAATATCAAATAAGAACTAAAAATTGGAAAACAAAGAAAA
Organism: Taxus wallichiana var. yunnanensis; assembly: GCA_018340775.1. Lineage (NCBI taxonomy): Eukaryota > Viridiplantae > Streptophyta > Pinopsida > Cupressales > Taxaceae > Taxus > Taxus wallichiana. The sequence continues at coordinate 585,590,049 of CM031239.1, read as the reverse complement.
ACAAGAAAAAATGAAAAAATGAGAAAATAGTAAAGAAAAAGCAGGTCATCCTCATGTGAAAACCACACGGTTATGGTGCATTGGGCAGGTCCTTGAGTGAAAAATAGTTTTGGTGCTTAAGGAAGATTCACTGGACATAAGTTACTCTTACAGAAGGGTGGGTAATTTTTATCACTTTTTAGATACGACTTCTAGGACCACCTTTTCCTTGCCATGATTTGGTTTGTTTTCTCTTATATCTACATGGAGGACGTCACCTTTTTATACTCCCATCTAACACTGAGTATGAAATTACCATTGTCATCTTCTTGCACATACATGCATAGCATTCTACCCTTTGTATATTCCCACATCACGCTAGGGACATCCAAGCTTCTTTTTTCTTGTACATTGCTTTCAAAACATGACCTTAGAAAATAAAAAAACATTTGGAAAATTATACACAAAAAAATCTAAACATATGGAAAAATTTCCTTTTTAGGGATAAAGCTACATTCATCTCACAATGTTATCTTTCGGAAACCTAGACAAACAGTGATAAACGTAGCTATGAAAACTTATCTTTTAGATAAAACCAAAAACATTAGAAAATATGTCAATGTTGTCCCACAAAAACAAAGTAGTGCTTTAATTACTTTTAGTTGTTGGTTTGTATAGTTTTGATGTACTTAATCCATTGAATTGTTGGTTCTTTAGATGGATCGTTTGCTTATCTAATTTTGAATCTTGTTTGATTTAAATTATGTATTGCATTACGTACATTTGAAAGCTATCATACTTGTAGATAGTTATAGATTTATTTATTTGTTATGTTCATTTTTACTTACTTGTTTAGATTAGATCTCATTTTCATATCATGTTAAGTTTTTGCATGTGTTTGTTTAGTAGTAGTTTGTTGTATGTGTATATTTGTTTAGTTTTGTTAACTTTTCTTGTGTGTTGTGCACGGTGGTTTGTTATCACATCTATCATCTATCAATTCATCACATTTCTAACACCATTCAGTACATCATATATATATAAAAAATGCTAAGTATTACATCATGCATGTATGCTAAGCTAATCATCAAATATTGTATCATCAATAGGGGCAAGAGGGGTTCCATATAATCACGAGATCTATCCCCCACCCCAATATCATCTAGTATCATCCCAAGTTCTAGCATAAAAACATAGAAATAACTCATGAATATAAAACATGTGGTGTTATATACAGATACATCATCATCAAGAATGAAAGAAAAAAATATACACATTTCAGAATCTGAAGTATGCCACCTACATAAAGGAAAGAACAAATCATACATCATAAATCCATCATAGAATGATACATCAAAATGTCCATATATACATGTATAATTGTCTAGATTAGTACTCAAAATAATACATCATCGATATAATATGCCATCAAAAAGGGGCATGCATCAAAAGAATCAAGCCTTCATCACGAGGCATCATCAAAATGAAGGTATACATAGCTATACATCAAAATCAGCCTTCATAAGAGGCATGTATACAAAATATCTATACAACAAAAAGAATGTAGAGCTCAACCACATCTCTTACCCTCGCCGAGGATCCTAAGTCTGTCACCTAGTCGATGGAATAATGGTGGCTATGATGGACCTACACTAGGAGCACCACCAAACTGTCTAGATGGCCCCTGTCTAATTGGCTCCTCTAGCATAGGTTGCCTAACTGGTCTCGCCGAATGGCTTGATCTCCATGACTTGGAGCCTATCATGCTAGCCTCTGACTGCTGAAATGAGACTACTTGCTGACCTACCGGAACTACCCTGAAGTAGGTAGTCCTATAGTACATAGCCTCACCACCGGATCTCATGGCATCTCGTATCAAGTCTGCATCTCCGAAGTGAGATCTTCCTGTAGGGTGGCATCTCACTGGCCTATCAAACTACCAACATCATCCTAGGCCTGTCTCAAGGCAACAGCCTCTCGATCTCTCTCTGTAGTAATAACCTGCACCTAGGCTCGTGCCTGATCTCTCTATGTAAGATAGCCCTGTGATTGTGCCATGCATGGTCCCTCTGAGAAACAACCATCTGTACTAAGTTTGGGACTGTCAGGAGAGGCTCAATATCTCGATCACCCTTCGTAGCCAGCTATTGTATCTAACTCGCCATGTAGCACTATCACCGGCTTGGGTAATCTGTGCCTAGCCTCGATACCTCTCTACGGTCAACATCTACACTGGGAGAGAGTCTCGATCTCACTCTGCTATGAGGGCCTCGTACTCCAGGTCCTCACTGTGTCTCTCTCACCAACCACATGTAACTGTACGTGATGGCTACCTATAACTTGTGAAGAGAAGCTCACTACTCGACAAAGTGTGGCTACTCTCTAGAATATTGGGTGGTGGCCCTAACTCGTAATCCCCGCTAAGAGGGGGTATAAATCCCCACTGGAATGCCCCATGGGGAAACTCTATATCCATGGCCCTGTATACCTATCTTGCCTTGGGCCTAGGGCTTTGTCCATGTGGCTACTATGTTATGGGACCCTGTCCCCTACCTCTAACATGTTGGTGTGCATCGGGCCCACCCTCATCATCATCATCATCACTATCATCTCCACCCTCACCACCGCTAGGAGGCCCCATTGGAGGAGGTATCATGCCAATGTCGTACGCTGCTCTAGGAATGCTGAAACGACGTGGGAGCACATCATCTTACCATGGCCCACATTCTAGTGTAGTGCCCAGATCTCTAATCTGTCTTAGTGGCACCCAAATAGTAGGTTCCACCCATCGAAAATTGGCCAGCACTCTTTCACGGGCAATTTGTGGACCCATATCAAAATGGTCTCTATCTCTACAAGCATACCATCTATCTGGCCCAAGAACATCCTGGGTAAAGTCAAACTTCCTTTGGCACTGATCTACTCTATATAACTCCCACATATAGCTGTGGCTGCCCAAGATAAAATTCTCAATGGTAGCAGTGTTGAGCTCTAGACCATCCTCTGGCCACTGAAAACATCTATAAGGCCTCCATACAATGGAAGCCTACCATAGCTCATCCAACGCATGACTGTATTGGTATGTAACTCCAATGAAGGGTCACACATCATCCCCTTCTGGGACCCAACCCATCGTAGAAGGCTCATTGGGAGCCCGAACTCTCAGAAAACCTAATGGGTGACCAATGGAAATGTGGTCCCACGCTCAAATATGTAGCAAGTGAGCAGGTCCTACTGTCTTCTGACAGTAGTAAGTGATCAAGTGGAGGTCCCAGTATAAGTGTGCTAGAATGCACTGACCCCAGTAGTAGGTATGTCCCTCCACCAAACCAAGAATCACTCCTAGGAGTCCAAGTGGAAATGAAGCACCAGTCTTGTCAGGGAGTAGAACTCCACTGACACGAGCCATCATATAGACGATTACTCGGTCTAACTCTGGATCATATATACATTAGGATAGTTTGATGGACATTCCATGTCATGGTATAGTAGGAACACCAAAAAAATGTATGATATGATGCTAAAGGTCACCCAAAGCAGCTCGTATTCTTGATAATATTTCCCCTGAATCAAGACCCACATGATGTGTCATACATCCTCCAAGGTAATGGTGATCTCCCCGGTTGGGAGGTGAAATCACTAGCTCTCATTGTGTCATCACTCTGTATGGGCTGTCAAAAGGTCATTATCTAAAGTAATCTGTGGCATCTCTACCACATGAGACAATCCTGTCACATGTAAAAGACTCGCTAAGGTCACTCTATCATCATCGCCAAAATGTGCTTCTATCACCGCAAATCGACCATAACACTCTCGCGTCTAAAAATGGGTAACATACGCTGCAAAATCAATGCAAGTGTTATGTATCTAACATTTATATATATTTTTCTAAGGAAAAATAATTCTTTTAAAGCATCTAACTTAATAATTATTCTTCTTCTTCTGAAATAATCTCACCTTTATTCTTCTATACTTGGCTATTTTGTTTTATCCAAATGTCTTTTCTCCCTTACTTCTAGCGCATACGTGCCTCTTTTGGCACTTGCACCTAAGTAACGTGTATGCATCCTTGAGGATGTATACGCGCATAACTCCTTTTTCTCTTTTTTGGTGTAAGGCTATACAGATGCTTACGTGCCCCGCATGATGTGTAGGCACCCTCTTCGATGCACACACATGCACGTGTCTATTCAAACCCTAATCAATTGATGCATACGCACCCCACTAACTTTTCTACGCATACACATGTCCGTACCCATCTTTCCAAGTGGATACACGTGTATATACTTGCTTTTTCCAAACAAGTATGAGTACGTGTCCCTATCTTCTTTAAACAGATGTACGTGTGTGTCCATTTCTATTTTGACATATGCACGTGCGCGTACTGCACAATATGATGCATATGCCCATGCATATGCATCAAAATTTCTCCTACCTACCCTAGAAAACCCTAAAAATGTCATTAAATGCATAATTAATAGGGGGTTAGGCCACTCATGAATGGTCCATCCGTTGGGTCCCGCATGTACTCTTGATGCGATCCGTTAGCCTTTTCCTTAGTATCCTCTTCATCTCACTCTGTGGCTCTCGCTTTTGCTCACGGTAAAAATTTGCAAAGGCTCTGGTAGAAATGAATTGGTCATGATTGTTTTACCGACCCTGGGTGAGTATATTAACCCATCGCGATGCCCTAGGGCATGTTTTCTCTGCCGTGATCATTCTAACCTTCTTCTACCCGCTGTGATAATTATTTTTGTATTAAAATAATTATTTTTACTAATTTTCACATGTTGGGGCACTTCGTGCCATCCAAAGGTCACTTCTTCATCGCATTGAGATAATTTACAAAACTTTCAAGCATCTTTTCCTACCTTTTCCTCTATTTTTCATCTATTTCCCCCGTCGTGATAATTATTTACTAATTTATTTTAAATAAATTATTCTTGACCCATCTTTCTTCCCCGTGGGCATATATCATGGCTCTCCTAAGCCTCGCCTTCCCATTATCGCCTACGCACGTATTTTTAGAAGATATTTGGTTTTTTGAAATTCTTCTGACCGATCAAAAACTTGAAAAAGAAAAAAATTCACAAAAATATTTTAAAAACAAAAAAATTATTAAAAATATCAAAAATGGCTCAAAATTGGTTAAACCGATCACCTACGGCTGAAATCTGTGTCTATAGCATGGCACTCATCCTAGGTCTTGCTGAAATTTTCAAAACATTTGGAAACAATGACTCGCGTATCACCAAAATCTTCAATCACCTACAAAAGCTATGTTGCTTACTTCGTTTGTACTCTGGGGCACTATTTATTTCCTGGTACTATTTTCATCATGCACATTGCTTTTTCATAGGACGAAAGTGTCCTCCATATTTTCCTCGCATAATACACCTTTCTTGGGGCATCATTCTTCACCCTAGTCATTTATCAAAACATTTGGGACTTCATTTTGATAACAAAATACTTGTGCAACTATCTTGAATGTTGTTGGTTTAAGTGTGTGTGATTGTCCTTATTTCCTTGTCGGTGATTCTATTTATTTCTCGTGTTGCATTGCATTTGTGTATGTTACATGGAGTTAGTCATTTTTAGCACAGGGAAGGTTGTTTGTATCTTGGATTTTCATGTCATTTTATGATTACATGCGCATACTCACATTTTAATAAGGACCAATGAGGAGGATCCTAGGCATTATGATGATTAAATAAGTGTTAGCGATTTATTTACACATAGCTCAATATCCCTTTTTCTTCTAGTTTCTCATCTTCTCTGAACACTTTTCTTTCTATTTGTTCCTTTTTCGATTGTCGATCGAGTTTCTTCATCACCCCATCGACACTCGAGGGGGCATTCGTCATCCTTTGTCCTATTAATTTTTCTTCTACCCCTTCAAAAATTTCTACTTGTTTACGTTTGTCTACTTTCTTTGAAGTGATGTAGCTTACGTCACCTCAAAGAGGGGAAAATGTAGACACCTGTAGTTTGATCAATACACTATTATTTCTAATGGTGCACTAACACTTCTTCCCTTTGCAAATTGACGCACACCGCCAATTAAACCTATCTAACTCCCTCCTTATGACACCCTTTTTGGTCATTCTTCCTCTTATAAACCACTTAAACAGCTGTTATAGCCTTGTTCTAACTACATTAGCTTCTTATTCTCTTCTAGCTTGCTTCTATTAGCTCCCTGGAAGATCAACAAAACCCTTCCGTAACCCTAGTCACTCTCTAAGAGAGATTAATTAGTCTAACCTAGGTTAAATACCTTAAACATAGTCACATCACACTTTGACTTGCTAAAAGTGCTTTTTGGATTTTAGTCTTTGTCCCACATGAACCCAAATCTCCTTTTCATCCAAACCAAAAACTATAAATAGGTCTATACCCCCTCCCTCATTTCCTAAGAATTCACTCTTCTTCCTAGCATAAATTATAGCAATTTGTTTAGGCTTTAGTTTGTTGTTTCATCTTCTTCCATTTGAGCTAAAAGCATTTAATCTTGTATTTCATAGCATTAACATGGAGTCAAAGGGAAGATCCATTGGCCTTAAAGCCATTAATGGGGAGATATATTTCTCTTAACACATAAACTGAATTCTTAGATCCTCTTAGGTTCATTATTTCAAGCTTTCAAAGAATAGAGATTAAATTCAATTGCTTAGTTTGCATGTTTATTTCAAATTAATGTATGAAAAGAAGATAACCTTTCTCATTTCTTATCACATGGTCCATTTATCATATTGTTAAAATCCTTTGGGGTTTCTTTAGAGATTCTTACCCCAAATCCATATCTTTACAAGTTTTCATTGAACACCGTTATCCCGTAAAATTGGCAAGGGTAATTTTACAGGTAACCATACCAAAATTTTGTTCTAGTCCCTCGTCAGGGACTCCTTGCATTCGGAACATTGCAAAATTCCTTCCTAGAAATCTAGTTTTCCGAACTTAGCCATTTTTGGTCTTTTTTGGTCGGGCGCACCTAATGTCTATGCAACATAGGGTAAGCATGCACCCCCTTTAATTCCTTTGGCGCATGGTTTGAAGTGTCGACACACATTTTGGTGCACCTCACCATGTTGTGCCTTTCTTGCATGTGCCTTTGTGTCAACAATATTTTTGTTGCACCACATTTTGGTGCGCCAAAGGGCGCACATATTTCTGTGTTGACAACACTTTTGGTGTGCCAAGGGTGCACATAACTTCGTGTTAACATGTGTTTTGATGCGCCAAAGGGCACAAGCTTTCCAGTGTCGACAGGCGTTTTGATGCGCCACTTCAAAAAGTGGTTGGCACATTTATTACAACTTTTCCTATATATAGGTGCATCCGCCCTATCATTATCACCAGTTAAAAAACATGTGATTGTTCTTTTTCCTCTACACCTATCAGCACACCTGTCATTCTCGTATCACGTCGTGGACCCAGTTTCACCTCTCACATTATATATATTCCTGGTAAGTGGTCCTTATTGCTCTCATGTTTTATGTTTTGGTTATTGGTTGTTTGTTTGTGGGGTTGGATAGAATGATCTGTGAAACCATGAAACCTCCCTTTGCTGTTTTTGCTGTCCTCCCCCATGCACTTCTCCCTCTTTCCAGATCTGCTGGTAAAGAGGACTCTGCCTCTAAAAAAATTGCTTGGATCTCTTTGTTTTAGCCTGTTCATCATCCAAGGAACCCTGCAGAAGAGGCTTAAACACATGTAACCCCTCCAGAGGAAGAACAAAGACTTAAAAATTGATACTTTTTTTCCTCTTTGGCGCAGTCACCACCCTTGCAACATGAAGTACAGTCGCGCCAATGGCGCATCCACCATGCCTGCTACATAAAAATAGTTGCGCCCTCAAAGCACACTTTCCTTGCTTGCAACACCCACTAACCCTGTGCCCTCTTGGCACACCAAACTCATGTGTAACATTGCAAAAACTTGTGCCATTGGCACACCTTGCATCCATGCAACACCAACCTTACTTGTGCCAAGTACAAAACTGATTAACGGCACAGCGCATCCCTTATTATAGTAACATCATGTCATGCATACCTTCCATGCGCCATGCCAAGTTCCCCTGTGGCGCACGAAAAAATGATGTTACATGCATTAAACTTGCACCCTTTGGCACATCCTGTACCCATGTAACATGAAAAATATCAACGCCGTTATAAAATGCATATATATGGCGCAGGCGCACTTCACTTGCAACAAAAAAAAAAATTCATCTCGCACCGTCCATACGCCCGCACCCTTTGGCGCTGATTTTTCCCCTACAGCACCCCTTTTCTGTGCCCCATACTATTTAACCCTGCAACTTGCAGTGTTCATGTGCCCTGTGCCCTGAGGCCTTAAAATTGCTAACTCTTCCTTCTGTCAACGCTTTAATGGAAGATCAAATCGCTAATATGACTTTCCTACGTTGGGTTTCACTTCTTCTTCTTTCCGATCAACAATTGAGTTCAGAACTACATATGTCAACATCAAGTAAGAGACCAACCAAGTCTAAGGGAAAAGCCAAGCTTACAGAAGAAGAAATGAAGTACAAATATCAGAGGGTCAGGATGCCCGAATCCCAGGCAGAGTGTGACCTGGACATAAGAGACTCAGAACTTGGTCATATCGATATGGAGGACTTCTCGGCTGAAAACTGGCATCACAGAAGTCCCTGGATGGACAAAATAGTAGGCGGTGGACTACATTTTAATGGGGGATCCCGGTCAAGGTCTTTGTGAATAACGAAGTTCATGATGGTAGTAGCGAGGCTCTACATACAACAAAGACACAAGGTGTGTCCAGAATGAGAAAGGCGAGGTCGTGATCAACCTCACTACCCGGCACTTCAAAATAATGCTTGGCATTCCTCACCACCGACACTTTTTGGCCGTAAGCCAAGAAGATTGCACCAAGGCTTGGGAAGATAATGAAGATCAGTGTATGTAATTAATGAATGAGGTATACCTGAAAAACAAGAAGGTGGTGACCAGATGGCCACAAGTCATTCATCGTAGCGATTTCTCAGAGGAACTCAGTGATACCATCACGTTCCTGAGTAGAGTATTTGGGCTTCCTGATGCCCACTACTTTCATAAATGGATGCTTGGATACCTGGAGACAATGAACAAGAATTTGTAAGATCAACGATTCGAGTGGGCAGAGATCATAAGCAACACTATATCTGAGAAGCTCCAACAACTTACCACAACGGGGAGGTTCTCTATGAACTCCTACGTAGTTTATGTCAGTGGCCTCGTAGAAAGAAATTATCCAAAGATTAATATGGTGTGGAGTTTGACCCTGTGTAAAAATATATGAATACTATCTAGAGTGAAGCCGGAGAATAGTATCCCCGGGCTTTACAAAGATTAACGATGCCTTCTTCTACAAAGATCATCTCGCTTTTTTGAGGCCAAACATGACTCATGGTTGTATGACCAAGAGCATTGTTGCAGCGACAGAGAAATGGGGGGCCTTGTTCACTCAATTCCCCACCTTCACTTATCTGAGGGAAGCCAACTTCTTGGGGGAACCAACCAAATTGCCAAGATATGCTGGCCCCAAGCTGATCCTATTGGAGTCAAGCGAGACAGCTCATAACCTATCACGAGAAGTGCTTGAAGAGAAAGAAGGGTGGAACTCCTTTCCCCCTCACAGTGGGCAGGTACACTTGTCTCTCTCACCACAAAGCACGGAGATGTTTGCAGAGCTGGAGCTGCTAAATCTAAAGCACAACTTCCCGGAAAGGCCCACTTTCAACCCAAGGAATTGTCTACCTAGGGCCAAACTCGATCCGATCCACATTCCATAGATCGAGGATATTTATATCGACCTGTATCATGAGGTCGAGCTCAGAAGGAAAGACCATTCCCGCTTAGCCTTGGCTGAAATCATCTAGTACGGTGTAGCCATCATCCCAAAAGGTTATCAAACTGCTGATCAAGAAGTTGATCAGGTATATCTTGACATGGGTGGGGACGACTGGCCGTTCGCTGTCATTGACAGAACCAAAGCACCTCAGACGATAGAAGAAAGGGTCAAAGAAACTCTATGGAGAACAGAGCACTGGTGCAGGATGAATGGTCTCATCTACCTCGGGGTTGATTTCACCACTTCTCCATTGGGCAACGCACCTTCCAGACCGAAACATCTACCAAAGAGAAAAGGTAAAGACAAGGAGGGCGAGTCAAGCTCTACCCAAGAAAAGACTCCTGAGAGTCCCCCTTCCGCCGCACAAGAACAAGTTATAACTCTGGCTTCTCCAGAGAAAGAAGCGGCCGAGGATGTTCCGATGGGCACATCCACTCAGGATGTTTCCACTACTACAACTATTGAGGTCCCTTCTATCTCTTCTCCCTCTCCTCCTTCCCCTCCTCAAGTGACCCAAGCAACCATTCCTTTGGTCGTATCCTCTCCCCCGTCTTCTGTTGTTCCCCTTCCTCATCGTCCATCTTCTCTTCTCTCGCGGAGCTGTCCCCCACCATTTCTTCCCTCATCTCTCAGCTCCCTTCCATTCCCATGTCTACCTCCCCTGCAATATCTCTTCCTCCCATGAGCACTTCCTCGGCCTCCCTCTCAATGCCGCCTCCAAGTGTCTCCACGTATTTTCCTTCTACTACTGCAGCTGCTCCCTTTTCTATTTCCGGCCCCTCTCCCATAAGTCCAACATGGATCTCTCAACACCTGAGCCAACAAAAGAGGAAAGTTCCCATTGCACCGATGGACTTCTCCATCATCCCATCAAAGGGGGCCAAGAAGCAAAAGCCTATAACCCGCTTCTCTCAGAGTGTGTCAGGAGAGAGAGTAATGGAGATAGCTTACCCCAATCCTTTAAAGGATAAAAAGGATCTGTCTTCGATAGATTACACAGTGACCCAAGTCACAATGGGGACATCTTCAGAAAGCCTTCAAGGAGAGGCCCTATCTGCAGTTGATGCCCTTTGCAAGAAGCTCCAGGAAGCAAAGGAGGAAAAGAGGTTGTTAAAGGAACAAAATAAACATCTCCTCCACGCCTTGCAGAAGATGGGCAGTGCACCTCCTACGACTGCCACCAAAACTCCTGAGCCTCTGAGCCAGGACAAGATTAATGAATATGCCAAAATTGGTGAGCAGGGTATGGCAGTTTCCGCCTGGAGGAGCCAAATCCTCAAAGAAAGTGAGGGAGTGATCGCCAAGTTCACCGGATTATATCAGAATATCAATCGGGCGAACAAAGAGCTCTAGGCGATAGCAGGACCCATCTCCAAAGAGCTGGACCATGCCAGGATGTAGCATGAGACCTTTCAGAAAATGCTCAACTATTCAGTCAAAGATCTGGTCAAGTTCGGCGTCTTTGGACACCCCAGAGCCCTCAACAAAATCCTTTCTACTCGGATTATCGGGTTGATCAACTGGAGTTCGTCCCAAGAGAAGATTGACAAGATAAAGGAGGAAGCCTTGGATGCAATGCATCAAATGGAGAAAATTGTCCTGAGAATGTCTCCGGATTTCTCACTCCTTCTTTCACCTTAAGAAAGGTAGAGGAAACTATTCGGATCTTCAAGGAGATCGTTTCACAAGGGCTAGGACCAGAGGTCACTTTCGACACTGAATCCATCAATAACCTCTTGCCTATCGTGACTTCATTGGGTACCTGATAGAGGTAGAAAATGATTATTCCAAACTCCCCGAAAAGCTCACAGATGAGTGGGAGACTTGCGAAGCTATCAGTGATCGACACAAGGATCCTTCCTAGGATCAACTTCAACCCATGATCACCAAGTTCATGGAGTACTGTTTCCCTAGCCCCACATCTCGTCACTCCGAGCAAAGCAGAAAGTAGGATACCCACTTTCAAATGTGGGGACGATGATGAATAATCTCTTTCTTCCCGACCTTCTCCTTGTAAATATCTAAAGTATGTTGACATAAATGATGACATCATCCATGTTGCACCATGGGATGATGTCATCCACAAAGTTGTCAAAAGTCAACAAATGACTTTGAGATATTTTGTAAGATATTTTTGTAATTAAGTGGTTGGTTCGTTTTTGCCTTCTCTTCTTCTCTTCTTCTATAAATACTTGAATACTTGTTGTATTCAAGTGTGGATATTTTTCAGATAAGAAATAGGAGTAGGAAGAAAAGATTTTGAACTTTTTGTAACGAAATGAATATTAATACAATATTTAGACTTTGTGTTGAATACATGTGTTTTACATCAGACCTTTCTTATGTTAGATCTGTGTGATCGTTCTGTTGAATCTACTTCTACTTTGTTGTCATTTATTCATCAGTATTGCTTTATTTGTCTATGCAAAGTAGGTTCGGCTCTGTATACTACCAACCCAAATCATAGACCTTCTGACCTTTCTGCTTTGGAATTCATTTCTTTTCTCCCTTCAGATCTTTCCTATCTCCCCACTCCGTTTCTTTCCCTTCTTTTACAGTTGGAAATACCTCTACTGGGATGAGATCCCAACCCCTGAAGGTAGAATATTGTGAGACTTGCACAAGATTCCTGCTGGTAGAATAACAATAAACCAGTTTCACTTTGCTAACTCAAAGAGGGGCTATGCCCTGCACACTGTTGGCTCGTTTATCCATAGATCTATCCATTCGACAGATTTTCAAACCAACAAATAGAGAACAAAAATAATGTCTCCTTCCAGCAAGTGTGTGAGACATGCTCATTGATTTAATATCACCAGATAGACAAGGGACCATCTAATAGGATACGTAATTCTAACCTCTTCTTGTAAGAAGAGACCCATTCACCTATATCTAAACCACCTTTAAAAAGGCCCTTTTCCTCTAGTTTTGGTAGAGGAAGATGGTTGAGAACATTGAGCTCGGAAGTGAAACCACAAATGATTTTGGAATGACTAGAGAAGAAGGTATGAAAGTATTAACTAGAACAGAAGTCCCGAGAGCTAGACTCACCCTTATGTTTTTCACAAAAGGAAGTGATGGTTCGGGAGATGAAGGGAGTGTAGCCATTAGTTATTTTTCCTCCAAGATTGAAACATGTTGCTTCATACATTTAGTTATCAATAAACGGAGGGCACTTTGTAGTCAATGAAATTTCTTCATCAAGCACATAATATTTCGAGGAATCTCTTTTGTAACAAATGCTTCATCACAAAGGTAGGATCAGTTGTTGTTGGTCGAATCCTACATACTAGGCCTATTTACATTCCATAATTCCCTCAAATCCTCAGGAACCCTTTGATGCTCAATCCTGAAAAATGAAAATACATCATTTGAAAAGAAGAGTAAATGGTAATTATCCCGATAAGTCTTCTCATGAGATCAACTCAAAAAACTTGAGATATTAAAGGCACGATGTAATCATCGGGATCAAAATCTAAAATATCATCCTTACAAACTTTTCATCTGGACCCAAAAAATTGAAGATAGAATGCAAATATTCAATAGATATTTCTTTCAAATTGGGTGCCACTAGTTTTCCTACCATAATACAAATGGATTTCCTCAAAGTGATTATACGCAAAGAAGAAAGTGTGAAATAGTGAAGTAAGTGGTGCATTTTTATAGGAAATTTGTAGGCGGTGAGCTGAATTCGATGCAATCATGGTGAAATTATTCTGAGATCTCAATAAGATATCTACATGAGAAAATTAAAAGTTGAAATGAATTAGCATTGAGCAAAAAAATGATAAATTGATCTGATTTGACAAGAATCATGCATGATAACTAACCCAAAAGGTGTGAAAATAAATATACAACATTTAAAACATATTTTGACAAGAAAATAAGAGCATCTACTAAATCAAATTTCTGGATGTACTTAAAAATCATTAAAAGTAGATGTCCAGTCACCATGGGAAAAGAATGATAAATAAGTGGGTAAAAGTGATGACATGATATCCTAGTCATACATAAATAGAGAGAAAACATGGAGGGATCATAATTCTCACACCTAAGCAACATTTGATGAGGCATATTCATGAGAATAACATGGATTAAAATATATGTTGTAAAGGGGAATATTCCCTTGAAGATTCACACTTTTGGGGGAAAATTGGAAAGAAAATGAGTGAATAGAATGGTATAAATATGAAGAGAATAATCTCACAAAAAGGGGGTAAAAATTTTCTGATATTTTTTCAAGAGAAAGGAAAATTGAGAGAAAAACCATTTTCCTAGAAATCATCTCGAGAAACTCGTTACTTTCTTTTGAGCTTTCAAATCAAGTCATGTCAATATTTTTATAAGTGTACAACCATTGACAAGCATTGAGACTATAGATCTACTTTCCCTTGCTAATAAATTTGATGAGCCTTGAATTAATTGTGTTAATCATGAGCATTGTTGTATCTATCGGCAAGATGATATACTATAAAATAGTTATTCATGCTCGCATTGTAATATTATTTTAGAGATACTTTAAATCACACAGAAATTTATCATTCAGGTAGCATTCTCGAAATTTCAATTTCACTGTTGAGAAGAGTTTTCATTTCATTTGTGTAATAAACAATTTTAAAATCACTATGTCTCCACTTTGTTAAATGTTTCTTGTAATCCTTTGAGTGTATCTTAGGCATGATAAATTGTGAATCTCTGATGTTTTATTAAGTCTTAAACATGAGATTTTGTGTTTGAATCCTTAAATATTGTGTGAAACTATGCACTCTTGGGATTCCCGATTGTACATCTTTTGGTTGAAGGTTCATTGTGAGCTATTTGAGGTATATTTGTCTTGCACTTGGTAGATCTCCCAACATTTATTAAAAGCTCCTTGAAATCTAGTATAATCAACTTTATCCTGCTTAATTCCCAAATCAAACACAATCAAAACTAACTAATCCTCCTAGAACTACCCATGATTGCCTTATTAAAGCCAACAATATGCTAAAGCAATCTAGTTCCATAATGTCTTTAGTAGTATGAGATTTTTAGAAGACATTTGCAGACTCCTAGAAGTTATAACTCATGAGAGTTAGCCTTTGTTGAATTGACCATGTCTTCAAAGATATGTTTTTCAATTATTCTACAAAAAGTGCCAAATATTATGTATACATCACCCCACTCACAATTACAGACTACGAACGGGTCCTCTCACCACCGGAAAAGGAAAAGCCTAAATTAGGAGGGTAGGTCATTCCCTCAAAGACACGTGATGCCTAACTCCCCAAGATCGAGTGATAAAGAGATGATGAGAGCCTTTCCTATCTACATAATGACACAAATCTAGATCTATCATCTTCTAGGATTCCTTCTCATTTTGTTGAGCTGCTCGCCATAAATGGAGGACCGATTTGGGTACCAACATCACTCGTGTTTGTTCTTTGGGGAGATTTATACAAATATATTAAAAAAAGACCTTTGGTAACATTTCATACATTTTTAGATGTAACTACGTGGTCTAAACATCATCCTTTCTTAAGATTTGTAAAAAAATGATCAAGATCGAAATTAATTGCATGGTATTTCCTAGTTTAAGTGAACGTTTCACTAAATTTGCTTGGCTAGTGGTAAATATTGACAAAGGATGCTCGTATTTGTCAAGATCTATAGAAATTGTGTATTGATGTGCACTTGAAAATTCATTTACAGTGTTTTACACATCTAAGGTGCAAATCCTTAGTGGTGACTCCATATTTTGTTTGGAATTTTTGGTAAATGTCAGTGTCTTAAGCTTTGAGAATTTATATTTTTTGTTGATATTTACAAAGATGGAAGGAAAAAGGTCCTTATTTAATGAGGTTCCAACTAGAAGATTGTTTATAGATCTCGAAAGAACAAACCCAAATAAGAAACACATTTGGATAGCATTGGGGGATCAAAAGTTAGGAGAGAAGGTAGTGTCAGTCATGGAAGGTTATCAATTTGTAATAGAGGATTATTCTACATCTTCAAACAATTCAGAATCAGGCAGTCCTCATGTGAATCTAAACACTCTGATCATTAAGGGCCATCATTTTTAACTTTAATAGGTATCTATCACCTCCCTCCTTTATCACTTAGAACTAATAGGGTTTATTGTGAGACCGATTCATTGAGGATACTTACTTTTAAGATCATATTCCCGTGTCCCAAAGACATCTTGTCCCACATCATTTTAATACTCCTATAGGATTACCTCCTCAAAATAACATGGTTCATCCTCTATCTATACCTCCCTTTTTTTCCAATATGTTTGGACCAAAAGAATTTAGAGGCATGGTTAGGCATCCTAATGCCTTACCACAAGATGTAAGAAATAGGTTACCCAAATTTTAGGTAAATAATGTCATCACTTGTGATCAATGCTTAAAACTATTTGTTAATATGGTGAAGGATTTCTAAATATAACATGAAGATGTATATTTAAATCTATTCATTCATTCTCTTGAAGAAGATGCACGTGATGATATAAAGCTTTACTAGACAACTCAATAGATTCATGGACTGAGATGAAGAATGCTTTCAAATTACAGTATGGGGATAAGACTAACCCAAGGTTCCTCTTATCTGAGTTTGAGAATATAAAAAATAATCCCAATGAGTCTGTTCAAGACTTCAATACCATATTTAATAAGACTTTGACTAGACTACCCATAATTTTGAGGCCTAGTGATGATTCCTACCTAATTAAATATTCTAATGCTTTTGACAAGAAAGTTGCTTATTATTTGAGGGATAAGAACCCTATAAATTTAGGGAGGCTTTGTACCATGGAATTTCAAATTGAAAACAATATTAAGGTAGTAGGAAAACCCCTAAGCAAGAGGGTTTCAAATTGATTAATCCTAAGAAACCTCAGTCAGGCAAGGCAATGGATCTGGAAGAAGTTGTGAAGACTCTAGCCGAGAGAAATGAATGAAATATATTATAAGATTTCTAGAGAAGAAAAAGGGAATAGGATAGAGTTCTTAAGGCCAATACCAACCTCAAGGGAAAAATAGATTTGGAAATCATCCTAGAGGTGATCACAGATTAGATGAAAGAGGAAAAGGGCCCTTGGGGTTAGGAAATAAACAACCATAACCTAGAGAAAATAAGATGGTCCCTGATCCTTTGATTGTTAAAATTTCCATGGTAGAAGAATACCATGTTATTGATTGGTGTGACAAGTTTCTCTTACCACCTCCCCCTATGATCTAAATAAGGATATTGAAGAGGCAGGTGATGACAAACTTATGGTGATGTATGCATGATGGAGTGCCCTGATAATCGATAACAAGGTGCCACTTCAACTGAGCTGATAAGTGTCAGGACTATAGAAATTTTTGGGATTGCATTCACTGGGTATCTCCTCTTCCTCCTAATGATGATATTGAATTTGATATGGTGCAAGATTTTGATTTACCTAATCATGAATTTGAATATTTGATATATTTAATGATTAATAAGTATGATGGGGGAATTCCTTCTGAGGAAGACAAAAACTTTTCATGAATCCAAGGTTGCTTAGGAAAAAGAATACAATCTTAGAATTAGATTTGTCAAAGGGGAGGGCCAAAACCAATTGAAAAACTCCATTTCTCACTAATATCCCAAAGGACACCCTAAAAGGATACATCTAGCAAGGGCCCAGTCACTCCAAATAAAACATGTACCCCATCTCATGCCTAAGTGTAAAGAGTCTCATACCACAAGAAGGGGAAGTAACTCTCCCTCCTAATACAGTCTTACCCAAATACATCCCCTGTGATATAGCCTAGATTTTGAGTTAGATCAAATTCACTGTGCCTATTTTTGAATTTCTTAGGATCCCTAAGCATAGAAAAAGGGCATTTGAGTATTTGGGATTCAAAGAGGAGGTAATACCCTGTCGGTATGAAATCACAACACCCCAAAATGAGTCGTCGATCTTCTTTTCTAAGGTAGAATCATCTGGTGTGATTGCACAGTAACATTGAACTTTCCCAAGGTGTGGGACCTTGTAAAATGTGAAAGATCTCCGAATAAAGGTTGGTTCCTTATTCCTCTATTTAGGTGCATACATGAGAACTTACAGAGAATCTATTTCTATACCTAATCTAAAACTTGGCAAGGAGACAGGGATAAAAGAGTATAAGAAATAAGAAATAACTAAACTACCAAGTGATGCACCAAAGGAATGATGAACATTTATTTTTCCAATAGACACAAACCAACAAATACATGTAATAATCAAACACAGATAACCATATTTATAACAAAGACCATATTTGAGCAAAAGAGACAGGAAGGATCTAGAATTGATCACAAATGTGTTTTATTGCTCTGCAGATTGATACAATACATTACAAAATGGCGAGGAGGCAAGAAATATATTGTGACTTTGATGGAAGGCCTAAATTTCCACTGCATTTGATTTTTTTTGTTGAGTTTCTCTTTGTTGTGCATATTACCAACCCTTATGTGAGTAGGATCTTTATTTTGCACCATATCCATCACCATATTATCTAGAGGTAGCCTTAAAACCTCTCATTATTGCAGTAGTTGTTTCTTTATTACCATTTCACTAATCTGAAACAAGAGTGAGAAAATTATATCGACATTATATCACACTTGGTGGGACTTGGACCCTTCTTTCATGATTCTTCTCATTTTTTTTCATTTCCATTTTCTATTCCTTTCTTAAAAACCTCAAAGGTAGGAGCCTTGCTTTCTTGCGTGTCTGGTGGATTTATTTCTTGGATCAACAATGTACTTGCTAAAATAAAAATAAGAATAAAAGGAAAAATAGCGTTATGTAGGTATTCTTAATTTTTCCCTATGTTCTCTTTTAGCATCTTTGTCTCGAGTGTCTTCATCAAATACAACAATTTGTTTTGGAATTAAAAGAACCTCTTCATACTTGTTTGACAATATATTCTAATTAGGAGGTTAATTATTTGCATTCACTTCTTCCACACACATCCAAAACACACACATAAATTTACACATCTTAAACATATTCTTCCAGGTGGAACTATTAGGATTTCATCACCCAATAGGAAAGTCACCACGATGTTCTAGATGAATTATAAATTATTTGACTACCCAAAACCCTTACTACTATAGTGTGTCGGGTGTGGGTAGGCCCCAATATCAAGCCCCATACCGTAGTCATCACATATTTTAGCCTCACATACCTTTGGGTATATCAAGGATGTCATCCAAAACAACCCAAAACCATCCATAGTTTGGCCATTTCCTAGGATCCTTTGAGCCCATTTTATTTTCTTTCACTTTCTTCTAATAAGAAAGATAATTAAAAACTTTGTTGTGTGAATTGTTTGATATATAAAAAATCAACATTTTTTCTTGTTTTATTATATGTTTCATGCCTTTTATTACACATTCTCAAGCAATAAAAATGGAAAGAACCATATCATCCAACATTCATACTTCCAAAATTTCCTCTCAACAAACTTCATCCCTTTCCATTATCTCTTTGAGCCCTTAATTATTTCCTCTATTATTACCTAACCTATTGTGTTCATTTCTCCTCTTCATTATTCTCAAGCTATGCCAACAAACACCCATATTGAAACCAATCCATTTCTTTATCATTACTCTATTACATCTAGACCTGTTACACCCTCATCCACCACTTCTATGGGAGCATTTGTGCCTCCTACCATCCCTCACATGTGCGTGGAGCTCCAAGATCTCCTTGATGTTAACCCTATAGATTTCTAGGATTACCTATTTAGGAATTCCATCCATCTCACCATCGATGGCCCTCCTTTTCAACAAATTTATCCCTATCCTCCTCATTCCGAATCTACAAAGATTCTTACCTCATAGATTTTTGTTTTCTTTCCAAGAGTCATGAGAAATTTATCAATGGCTTAACAATAACATGGCTCCCACTAATATTCCATTACGGTATCCCAAGTCCATAAAACCACTCAATTAGTGGTGTCTATTCTTCTCGAATTTCCTTGTATCAACATTATCCCCACATCTTCTATCCCCACACCTCTTTGTCCACATTTATTATTAGTTATCCTATTTAAACTTCACAAGGGTCTCATTTAATTCTTCCTCCATGTGAACAACATGATAAAAATTCAATCCAAATATCTACATCCCATATCCACACAAATGTCATCTCCTCACAACCCCATCCTTCTGAATCAACTAAGACTAATCAACTTCCTCTTTGAAGTGTCCTTCATCACATTTTCCCCAACCAATCTAATCAAACATCTCAACCACCCCATACCTACATCTCAAATCATACCATAAAAACCAATCTACATCCCCATATCTCAACAACCAACATAATCTCATCCATCTTATTACATCCCTATCTCCCAACAAAAATCTATATCTCAACCATTAAACTATCTTTGCGTATCTATGACCTCCACAAAAACCTACTCATCCTCAATCATATCAATCTCATCCACAACCTAACCCATCCACTTCTTATATCCCATTACCTCATACCTCAATATTTGATACATCCAATGACCCTATGTAAGAAATACTAAGTAGAATGGCCAATCTCAAAGCTAGTACTTTGGGGTCTTAAACTACCTTGTCTTATGAATAGATTTGAAAAAATCCTATCAACCCATCACTTCTTGTCAATATTTATCCTCCATACTGGGAACTCCAAAAATTCTCCAAGTTTAATAGTAAGGAGGACCCATAACAATATCTTCATTCCTTTATGCATGCATGTTACTTTATTGCTCATGAATAAGACCTTATGCTCCGTAATTTTCCTATGTTGTTGGTTGGACCCGTTTTGACTGGTATAATGAAAATCCCCAATATTTGTTATTATCATTTACAAAAATCATGTAATTATTCCTATAGAAATTTTTGTCAACATTACGCGTAAAATAGCCACTAAAAACTTCTACATCATTAGATAATTTGATGATGAATCTATCACATATTTCATCACTCAATAATGTGGCATAATTAATCAATTATCCTTCTCCCTTCCTCATACCAAGCTAATTGAAATCTTTACACATTATTTTGTAAAATATATTTCCTCTAATCTCAAAATACAATCATTCCAAACCTTTGAAGAGGCATACACCATGGATTTTTTACTTCAAATTTTCACCCTTGTGAAAGGGCATCTCAAAATTTGACCCAAAAAATCAAAACCTAAATTCACCAAGTCATCTACCCATGATGACCAATCTAAGAATGCAACCAACACCATTGTAGCCAATTATTCATTTGTATCTACATACCATGTCGAGCCCGCACAAGGACCTCAAAGACCAACCCCCAATTACACTCCCCTTGTAGAATCATACTTCTCTATGTTTGAAAAATTGATGGGTGTGCATCTCATCCAAATTCCCGTATTCAAACCATTGACGAATTCCACCCCAAACCCACATGGTATCGCAAGGATCACTATTGTAAATTTCACAAAGTCCATAGTCACAATATTGAGAAGTGTCACACATTTAAATACCTTATATAATGACTCATAGACCATGGGGACCTTTAGTTGGATAATCCTAATGCACCTCCAAATCAACCCCTACATATATTCGAACAACCATTTTCTAACCATAAACCAATTAATCAAACTTACCCCCCAAATCTTAGACACCCAATGCCCATACAATCAACACTAAAATCCATGAATCAACATCACCACCTACACCCATCATCCCTTCATCCACTAAACCCATGTCTAATTCAATCTCTATCCCCTCATCTACGCTTCATCTACACCTATACCTATCAAGATATCCATTATAACCATTACGATTGCACCCACACCCATCACATCTACTTCCCCATCTATATATACACACATCCTCACATATTATATCTAGCTCTCTCTGTCCATCTATCTTAACATCCTCATCACACATTTCTACATCTATACACACTTCTATACCATTACCCAAGAACACGTCCACAATTGTAACCATTCTTAAATCATCATCCAAATCCACCAAGAAAACATCCCCTTTTGATATAATAACAAGTGGCACTCTCACCTCATCCACACCTTCAAGAAATATGACCATACCTACATCAACATATGAATCCATGTCCATATCCATGTCATCCCATAAATCATCTACTATGCAAACATCCTCACTTAATATAACCAAAAATGATGATATTGTCCCATCCTTGTCATCAGCAAGTCCAATCACTCCTACACAAACACCCCCAAGAGCCATGAAATCTGTGAATACATCTAATTTCATCAAATTTTTCATCCAAAAACCTCTTCCATCTTCAATATCCATGTCTACAAAAAAGTCTACATCATTTGGTTCTACCTCCAAAGATCCCTCGATTGAAATCTACATCATCTAGTTGGACACCTTGTTGACCTATTTATTTGTAGGAACCTTGTGGTGACTCATTCTTTCTAGTTCCATTGTTTTTTATCTCTTTTAATGGAGGATATTTTCCTATGTATTTTCTCTTTTTCTCTAATTTATAAGGGATAGTATTTATCATACAAGGGTACCTCAACAAAATTAGTTTTGGGACCAATTTTTAGAGGATATTAAACATTATTTATTTGTATATAGCTCCCTAAGTTACACTTAAGAGGGGTTATTGGTGCATTATTTCTATGCAATAAGGTTAAGGTTACATCAACAATTTCCTATTCCAATAATTATATTTAGTATGTGTACATGTCTTGTGAAGTATGAATTTATGCCTATTCACCTCATATTTTCTCTCACCCTTTATGGAAGTGACATTTTATGGAATCCAAATTTAGTGGAGCCAATGAATAAGGAATATATTAGTTTTGCACAAACTATTTATACCCCTCACCTCATTTTAAAAGAATCACCTAAGAACTTAAACATAAGGAAAATAAGAGTGAGAATCGGAGAGAATGGATCAAGATCCATCATTGTTCGATCTTCAAGAATGAAGCTTATACATTCAAGTAGCCAAAACCCAATATCATCGAAATAATGCATATACTCAAAAGAGACAAAACAACAAAATTACCCTTGCAAAAAGGCCCGAGCAAATAAGAGTAAAGAGAGAATGGATCCGCATAAAAGCCTCAGAAATAGCAAAAAAAAACAAAAATTACTGCAAAAAGCGGCGAAAAAACAAAAACGATGAAGCAACCAATACTACTTCTTGGTAGCTTTGTCGATGCTGGTCTTGACTCTCTTCCAGGCGTGAAACATACCCAAAGTTGTCATGTGGGCAGCATCAGTTTTATCAAGCTCCTCAATGGTTCTTTTGCTTTCTTTTTCGTTGCCCCAAAGTGTAGCCGGGACACCGCTGAGGTTGGAAACACTTTTGGCATGACCCTCAATGAACTCCTCAATTTCCCTAAAGGCGGAAATGTTGTAATCATGTCTAGTTTTGGCCTTCCCTAAGTGGGAGTCTAAGGAGGTCAGCTTCTTATAGATGTCCTCAATCTGACTGCTATCAATGTTCCCCTCCCCCTCCATGCTTTTCTTGCCTTTCTGTTTAGCCAGGTTCTTGACCTCATCCTTCAATAGTTTCATCTCAGCCTCTAAGGCCTCCAACCTCTTTGAAGAGCTATCCAACTGCACTTCCCGGGGACTGGCACTGCTGATATTCAGAAGGTCATGTGCAATCTCTAGTTCGAAAGGCTCCTTCTCCACAGCAAGAGCCTCAAGGTTGAGCTTCTGGAGGCCCACAGTGTGACCGGTCTTTTAGAGGTAGAGGCGAGGTGGGTGGCGGGAGCAGCAGCGGGGGGAATGGATGGAGAAGCTTGAACAACCGGCTGGGGGGTGACAACAATGGCGGTGACGGGGGCGGCGGAGAAAGCAGGGGCGACAACAGCAGAGCCCATCAAAGGGTAGCCGGGCTAGGAGAGGAAGGAAGACCAGGGTATTTTAGAAGGCAACATTTATGAATCAACAAAATAAGTCCTTGATGCAAGGGAACCACCCGGGTGTGCTTCTGAAACTCCAAAATGGAGCGTTCAAGGGAGTTCAGCAGATAATGGGGAAAGCAAACCAATCGATTCCTACGGAAGTGGTTTAGAAAGATAAGATGTTTAGCAGGGACAGTGACAAACCTACCTTCCAAGGAGATGAATCGAATCATCATGCGAGTAACCTCATCATAGGGTGGAGGAATTGAGCTGACAAGCAGGCCCGCTGTACCAAATGTGAGCTTCTCAGATCCCTCCACAAATCTTCTTTCTTCAGCATCTCTATCAACCCTTTTGTTGAAGAAGCGGTATCCCTCCAAACAAAGACCGGTCGCTTCAGCAATAAGATCTTCATTGACCAATATCTTCTGTCCCCCGTAGTCAACAGTCCGCTCCTTCCATTCCTTAGCAAAACACACAGAAATGCTTTGGTCATGTCCCTGCACCTTTTCCATGAAGTTGGTGAAGCCACCTTTGCTGAGAATGTTCCAAAGCTCGATATTTTCCTTCCAGTCGGGGTCCGCGCATGGCTCAATTTGGCAGGGAGGTCCTCCCATCTTCTCTGTGATAGACTGATTACAACAATTTCCCAGATGCCTGTGTGCGTAGAGACCTGTCCGCTTCTTGCTATTGTAAGCCACACAAAACTGGAAACTATAGCCGTTGCTCTTCCCACGAACGGCTGCGTGACTGCTGAACTGAGCCTGCGGGAAGTCACGTGTGTGAGTAGCTCTCTCTCTGTCAACAATCACATTACAACTTCCATCGGTTTCCGAGGAGCTATGAATCCAGATTTTAACAGCTGTAGTACATCCCGCATGCGCGATTTTCAAATCAAAATAACTCCAATTGGAGTTCCCCAAATAATTCTTACTATCATGTATATTTGATATTATTTGCATCATCATATTCATTAAAGCAACACGTGTGAGAGTGTTATTGATGCTGATCTTCATCCAAAGATTATGACTCATCTCTAGGGATTGCTTGCATATAAAAGTCCGCATGAATGCTGTTGTGGAGCTGATTAGGGATGTTGTTATTATCCCAGATGGTGAAATTAACATTAATGCCATAATTGGCCAGCGCATCCGCCAATTTATTGCCCTCTCTGTAAGTATGCATGATTCTGATGTTATTGAAAGTATGACTGATGCTTATGGACTCAGAGATAAAATCCTTAATACTCCAACTAGGAGATGAGGACTGATTAAGAAGTTTAATGATATTTAGGGAGTCCCCTTCAACAACTAGGTTCTTAATATTTTGAGCCTGGGCAACTCTCAAGCCCCAGAGAGCAGATAATGCTTCAGCAAAATGATTAGTTTGAACTCCCATTTTTCCAGCATATGCAGCAATCAGATTACCTTTATGATCCCGTATTGCTCCTCCTCCTGCCGCTTTGTCCCAGGGTTTCCCTTAGAGGCCCCATCAAAGTTCAACTTGTACCAATTAGAATCAGGAGGATGCCATTTGATCGAAGATCTATCAATACTATTCCTGGATTGCTCCAATTTCCAATCTGCCAATTGGATAAGATGTACTCTTCATTCTCAGGATAACTCTTGTTCTTGGGAGGTTTAAATCTGGCAATATCCTCTTTGATACCATTAGAAATTTTGCCAATACTGAGTTTATAGTTTTGCTTCTTATTTCTGAAAATGATATCATTTCTATCCTTCCAAATCCTCCAGATTAAATGTGGGATAGCCAATTTCCAGATCCTTTTGATAACACAATGCCTGAAGGGTGGGTTCCATTGATTCCATAGCTGATTAAGATCCTTCGGCATCACCCAGAGAGCTTCAAATTTAGAAAGGACAAAGTTCCAAATTCTTTTGGCATAATCACAATGTATGAACAGGTGGCTGATATCCTCAGAGTCATTCTTACAAAGATGGCACCAATTAGGAATTATAAATCCTCTTCTCATCAAATTGTCAGTGGTAAGAATTCTACCTCTGATGGCCAGCCAAAGGAAAAAATTTATTTTGGGAGTTAATTCAGACATCCAAATCTTGTTCCAATTAAAATCAGATTGATTACTATGAAAGAGATTGATATAACCAGATTTGACTGAGTAGTTCCCATCATGGGAATTATTCCAAACCAACTCATCCTTGGATTCCAGCTGACTTAATGGAATAAGATCTAAATGATCTTGAAGGGAGGAAGTAATTTGTTTCAGATCAATTCGCTCCACAGTAAGTTTTTTCCAATTCTTGTTGGTGCCATTTCCTTCAATGTAATCTTTGATTTTAATACCATACTTGCTTATTAGACTGTCCTTAGCCATCCCAAATCTGTCCAAGAGATTGCCACTAAACCAATTATCCTCCCAGAAGTTTATCTCCCTGCCATCCCCCACTTTCCATTTGCTGCCCTGCTTGATGAAGTTTCTGCTCTTGACCAAATTATTCCAAAAAATGGAACCACAGGGGAGGTGCTCATCATGCAGATAGGAGTAAACAACTTGATGATTTAAATATTTTGCTTTAATTAAATCAATCCAGGGTTGTTTCTCAGACAACATTCTCCAGCCCATTTTAGCAATGAGTGCCTCATTCATTTTCTCAATATTTTTTATGCCCAGCCCTCCCATAAACTTCGGGGTGCAGACCTTATCCCAGGCCACTAAGTGAAATTTGAACTTCTCTTCCATGCCTTGCCATAAAAAAATTTTAATCCTCTCAATTTTATCTCTGAAGGAAGATGGGATTTTGAAAAGCGACATGATATAGATGGGCAGATTTTGAAGAGTACTTTTAATGAGTAGGCACTTACCAGCACTAGATAAAGTGGCACCTTTCCAACCAGCCATTTTTTTCTGAAATCTCTCCAATAATTCATCCCACACCTTGTAAGAGACTTTCTTAGTGCCGAGAGGGAGGCCTAAGTAGGTGGCTGGAAGTGCACTTATTTTACAGCCCAGAATTTTAGCAATTTTGAGTTGTCTTTCCTCAGGAGTGTTGAAAAAGAATATGGTGCTTTTATCATAATTAATCTCTTGCCCAGAAGCAGATTCATAGAGCTGTAATAAAGCCTTAATAGCCTTAGCTTCCACAACTGAAGCCAGAAGAAGAAGGATAGTGTCGTCCGCAAACTGTTGATGGGAGACAGCTTGGCTGATGGAAGTGGGTTTAGAGCCATTTAAAAGGCCATCTTTAACCGCTTTGCCAATTGTTCTACTAAGGCTGTCAGCCAAGAGAATGAAGAGTAAAGGGGAAATGGGGTCTCCTTGTCTAAGACCTCTGCTGCTGGTGAAAAAGCCCACAGGCTCCCCATTAACAACCACAGAGAATCTGGCTGTAGATATACAAGACTTAATAATTCTTCTGAATTTTTCCGTGAACCCAAATTTAGTTAAAACTTTGTCAAGGAAGACCCAAGATACCTTGTCAAAAGCTTTATTCATATCAAGCTTAAGGACCATATTTTCCTTTTTATTATTTTCCATGGAATGTATAGTCTCGTGAACCATAATCACTCCGTCTTGTATAATCCTGCCTTTAATAAAGCCACTCTGCTGCCTTGAGATGAGATCATTCATTATGAGCTGTAGTCTAGTAGTAATAATTTTGGTGAAGATTCTATATATGGCATTTACTAGACTGATAGGTCTGAAGTCCTTGAAATCTTTAGCATCCATTTTTTTAGGTGCCAGCACAATGTGAGTGTTATTAAGCTCTTTTAAAAGATTTCCCGTTCTATAGAATTCATTCACCACTTTGAGAAGATCCTCCGAGCAGATTTCCCAGAACTTCTGAAAAAAATTAATAGAGAACCCATCCGGTCCAGGAGCCTTATCCCCCTCTAGAGAAAAAACTAGCTTTTTGCAGCTCTTCAAGCGTGGCTGCTTTAGTGATGCTTCTAAATTTCTGGTCCTCGATTTTATTCTGAGGGATGGCCTCCAACATAAAGGAAATAGCTTCAGAGTTGCTGACATTTCTCTCTTCAAGAAGATTTTTATAGAAGTCAAGCGCTTCTTTCTTAATGTTATTGGGATCTTTTATGATATTCCCGTTGTTTTTAGAAACCTCTAAGATTCTGTTACAGGCTCTGTGCTTCAAAGTGGTCATGTGAAAGAACTTCGTGTTCCTGTCTCCCTCTTTAAGCCAGATAGCTCTAGATTTAAGGCGCCATAAAGATTCCTCTCTGCTGCAGATCGTATGCAACTCTGAAAGAATATTCTTTTCATTTACCTCATCTTCAGCCGATCTCCCCATAGTATCCATTTTTAATTCCAGATCCTGAAGCTTCTGTTTTAACTTTTTTTTATTGTCAAAAACATTTCCAAAAATGCTTTTATTCCAGATTTTGACTTGCTTTTTGACATTTTTGAGTTTTTGAACCAATCTGAATTGAGCAGTGCCTTCACCATTCCATCCCCACCATTCTTTTATCTTGTCATAGATATTGTCATGCTCCATCCACATCTTTTCAAATTTGAATGAGCTTCTTGCGGGTTTAGTCCAATTGAGAAAGTTTAGAGCAATCGGATTGTGATCCGATCCAATTCTGGGTAGGGAAGAAAGATGGAAGTCTTGACTGAGAATCCAGCTTGCTGAGATTAGAGCCCTATCCAATCTCACCTGAATGAACTCCTTTCCCAACCTTCTATTATTCCAAGTATACTTATTTCCATGAAGATCCACATCTAAGAGGTTATGTTCAGCAATAAAATCAGCAAAATCCTCCATTCCATTAGAAAAGGTGGAGGTGCCTCCAAACTTCTCGCCTGGGTTTAGTGGGGAGTTGAAATCCCCCATAATAAGCCAGTTAGCAGAGCAATGTTGGTTTCTAAATATTTTAAGAGCAGCCCAAAGTTTTCTTCTACCACTAGCTGAGTTAGGGGCATAAATGTTAGACAAGATCCATTCACTCTTATTCTCAATAGTGACAAATTTGATTGCAAGATGATTAATATTATCATTGAGAATCATACCAGTACATTGTATTTTATCCCAAAGTGTAGCCAGTCCTCCGGAAGCTCCCTGGGAGTCAACAGCCGCCATTTCAGAGTTATCCCAAAAATTCTTTTTAATAGTATCAAAGGTCTTTGCTTTCATCTTAGTTTCTTGCAGAATCAAAATGCTGGGATTACTGGAATCCCATAACTCCTTGATGGTTCTTTGCTTGGAGTTTCCATTTAGGCCTCTGATATTCCAAGAAATAATCTTCATTTGGAGTGATTGGTGGTTGGAATTGCTTGCTGGTTCAGCTGACGCTGAACACCATCTGCAATATCCCTCTCCGTTTTTTTAGATCTAAGAGTCTTTTTAGAAGGTCTTCCTCTTTTTGAACTTCCTCCAAAATCAGCTATTCGTCTAGCAGAAGACCTAGTTGTTCTGGAAGTAGAGGTGTCCCAATTGTCTATTTTCTTTTTTTTATCACTATATAGTGATTCTGGGACCATTTCAAAACCTTTCAATCTTTTTTTCTTTTTTGAAATGACCATTGTGAATCCAGAATCTGGATCCTCCATTTCCATGGCAGGTGTAACTTCTCCCTCTTCTCGTTCTTTTTGAGTCCTGCCAGGCATGTGAACAGTAGCTGATCTGGTACTGCAGCAGACCGGTGAAACCACTGTTGTTTTGCTGGGACACGGCAGAGATCCGCATTACCATTTTCCCTAGAAGAGAATATCTCCAAAGGCTCTTTTGGAGTCATACCTTCCTTGTTCCAAGTTTCCTCCCTAATGCATGACTGTATTACTTTCTCGACTGACATACCATTATGAAAATGCCCAAAAGGGACTATATTAACCTTCACAGAGCCATCTTGCTCGTTCACTTCCATGGATACCTTAACATAGTCTTCTTTATTAGATGCTTCAATAGGTTTATCCAGGATGTTTTCACAGATTTGTCCAAGATTTCTTTGTTAGGAGCTTCAGGCAGAGCTATTGTTGTGGCTTTGGGATGCCAGATGAGATGTTTCTTTATTTGAGTTCTAAAACTCCTTTTTTTACCTTTTCTACTTAACTCCAAATCCTTCTGGCTAGGAGCTTTGTCTTCATTCCTACTATCCGTGCTTGGAACCCTGCTAACCTTGTCCAGATCTGAGCCTTTCCCAGGCTGTTCAGCATCCAAAGGAGGGGTCTTCTTCTTGGGACAGTTTTTATCAGAGTGTCCAATGCTATGACATTGTTTACATCTTAATGTTTCGACCTCAATTTTTTGGATCCAAGACCCAAATCTAGATTTCAAGATTATGTGCTCCGGAAACTCCTGATCCATAGCTGAGAAAATGCAGAAACGAGCAAAAGCAAGCCTGGATCTGTTTCTTGTGGGTCCATCCAGCCCAATAGGTGCACCTAGGGATTTTGCAATATTTAGCAGTATTTCATCATCCCATAAATGCAATGGCAGTCCTGGTAACCTACACCAGATTGGGATGGTGTTTATATTTTCAGTATTCGGATCAAAACCCGGATACCATTTTTTCAAAAAAAGGCCCATATTACCCAGCCACCAGGGGCCTCCCAGAAGCACCGAATCCAAATCCTCTTGCTGATTAAATTTTGCCAGGAAAAGCCTTTTGGCATAATGGTAATATTTAGGGCTCCCTTAGGTTTCCATTTTCTCAAAGCCCATTTTCTAATGAAATCAATATTAGGTCTAGAGCCAAGAAACTTACCAACGAGGGAGAGATTCACTTTGCTTAAGGCTCTATCAACAAATCCATCTGGGACCCTTAGACAGGTGGCACCCTCTTTGTCCATTTCCCATGTGAACTGATCAGTGATTTTCGGACCCACCTTGAAGTTAGGGCTTTGAAATAGCTTATTCCAGGCCATAGGTGTGGATCCCAGCATTTCCCCATTTTCATTTATAGCCATCCGATTGTGGCCTGAGATCTACTTTTCCTCAGCATACTTTGGCATATTGCGCAGACTTTCGCGCGAATCGAAACCGCACTGCAAAACCAAAGATCTTCGCGTTCGTAACTGCGTGCCCACAAGCGTCTAATTCTGGCTATAGATCAGCCTTTCCTCAGCATTTTTAACCTTAGTTCCGGACGTTCGTACTCAAAACTGCCGCATCACCATAGTTTTCTCCATCGTCTCCATCGATTTACCTATGTAAATTGATGATTTGAGAAAGATAGATTATTAAGGTCTGATTAAAACTTTCCTCATAGAAAATTTAATTTAACCTTATTACCTAAAATTGTTGATAGTGTTCCCTATTTAGCTTACCTAGGGGTGATTAAGCTTCTATCAAACATGATGCCTTTGTTTTTTAGAAGAGCAACGGTCGGGGACAAGAAGTCCCTCCTCTTTAATGGGAGAGGTTCCCTTATTCGAAAACGAACTTATTTACAAATGTACGAACATTGTTTTATGGTCAAACTTGGATTTTACAAAGTGTTTTCCACAAGGATCATCAATCACGCAGGGGAGGAAGGGAAAAGGAGATGAGCGAGAATAGCAACATTCGAATTATAGATAGCGAGAATAATTCCTCCTGTGTGCGAAGCTTCAAAGAATTTAAGACAAGATCATTTGCGTTGGTGAATGAGATTAAATTTAAAGACACAAAGTTCCATAAATAACCTTCTTGATTTATTAATCAAGGACACAAAGTTCCTTCTTGGTTGTACAAGAAGATCAACTTGTATTTGCAAAAGCCCAGAGCAGTGTATGCAATCAGAGAGACTAACGAGTTAAGAACAAAATGATCTTCACAATATTAAAGGAAAACACAGAGATAACGAGAATCAGATAGACAAAGAATGAAAAGCCCTTTTGTATTGATTTCTTTAAGATCTATTTACACTTTCAGCAAATATTCCAAGTTCTTCCTCCTTTCAAAATGGCGTGGAAAGGCCATTATATAGCTTACAAGTCAGTTACTCTTCGTAACCGTTTCTTTTAACTAAAGAATAGTTAAGGACCGCGATTCTGATACCTTAACGATTACAAAAGAATACGAAAAGAAAGGGAAGAAGAAAGAAAGAAAGAGAAGGAGACAGTGGCGGTTCTTGGGAGGGACCCACTTGTCTTGAGAATCCATTGCTGAATTTCTTGATGACTCGGCTATATCTCTGCCACGAGGGACGACGTGTTGGCTGCGGGGCCCGAGTCAAAATCCCGACATTTCTCCATCTCTTTATCAAACTCGCGTGAGTATGATAATCTTTGTTTGCTTCTTGATAGCGGTGAAGAGAACAAATTTCCTTCATCTTTTCCTTAGAGATGGAGCTTTCCTTGAATAGATGATCTTTGACAAAAGCTCTGGGCGAGCTTTGATTTCTTGCGAGACAAGGAAGCACCGAGTTTTCATCTTGAAGATGACAATGCATATCTTTGAAAGCGGCATTGTGCAGGTGTCTTGAAAGCTTCTCCCTTACGCTAACTATTCTTCATTTCTCCCATGACTTCCTCCAGGACTTTGATTTTCCACTCTGTTTGTAGACCCGGGATTTTGATAGATTATCTTTGGCATCATCGAAAATCTTATTCGCGATAAGATGTTCTCATCTGTCATGTCCCCATGAGGCGAAGGTCTACAATCTGTTGCTCGAGTTTAAGCTCTTTATCCATAACCCCAATAGTAGAGGATAGCTTCTGTTGCAAATTGTCTACCTTTCCATGTAGTTTAAAAGCTTCATCGATGAAGTTTAGCCCAGCAACAAGCATGTCATCCACCATGGCTTCAATAGCTCTGCCATAGACAGAATACTTGTGCATATCTTTGATACTTTGCACTTCATCTTGGCTTAGAATTACAGGAGGCGGTAGAGCAGTCAAGGGGGTGGGGTCCAAAACTTTGTCCTTAGACAAGAGTGACTTGATAAAACTTGTGAGAACTTGGGCTTGTTCTTCCAGCTGTTCAATAGTCTGCTGCCCTTTCTCTACCCTTCCAATGACTCTTGTGACTGTTTCCTGGAGGTTGTGAATTTCACCTTCAGGAGTAGACTCTCCCATAGGGATCCTTGAAAGCTCTAAGTCAGATGTCAGCAAGTCTGATTCTGATTTGTCTACTGTAGGCTTAGCAATCTCCAAGAATTGCTGACCTTGGGCATCAGACACAATTCTGGAGGTGGTTCTGGCTTTCTTGGCACGAGAAGGAGTGGTGCCCAACAAGGCTGCTACAGCATCAAAATTTGGTCCCAAGCTTTGAGAGGAGGATTTCCTCTTCCTTTTGTCGACCAGAGGTTGCACCCAAGCAAAAGAGGAAGAAGAATCTGCAGGAGGGGCAAGAGGACCAAGAGACAGGGAGCTCATGACACTCAGGGTCTGCATGCGCATTGTTGACTCAAGGCGAGGCGTGAGTAAAGCACTGGAGGCGATGGCGGTAGAAGAATCAGTAGTACCTGGAAGTTCAGTGCTCTGGACCTCCTTGTCCTTATCTGCTGGATCTTCAGGAACATTTGCAGGAGTTGGCATCTCACTTTCTTCACTTTCACTGAGAACAATGATGTTCTCGGCCCTATAGGCAACTCTACTGTTTTCTTGGAGGATCATTCTCTGCAGGCTCCTTCTTTACCTCTTTGAGTTTCTTCTTGTATACCTGGGTAGATGGAGAAGGAGTAGATTCTACAGGTCCCTGAGTTGTTGAGGCAGGAGGGGTTTTCACTGGTGTTCCAGACTCTGGAACTGATGCCTCTCTTATGGGTGTCGAATCATCCTTGGAGCTAGATTCTCCTGAGTGCCTCTTGAATTCTCGGATCTTCTTACTGAACCAGACCCTAGTCCTGATTAAGACTGGAGCAAGAATCTCGGCCGAGATCATCTCTCTCTTTCTTGTTCCATCCGGTCCTCCAGGAGGGGTGTGCTTAATCACATTTTCATACTCATAAGAGTATAGCTCATAATTGTCATCTGGAGACCTTCGGGAACTTGAGTACGAGGCCGAGTTCTTGGATCAATGCGGGGAGAACCCTGCCACATGCCTTCTTACGGCTTCAAAATCATCTGCACGTCGGCCCGGTAGTCTTACGTATCGCCCTATGATGATAGACTATTTTGATGTTACATTGATGAACTTCTTCAAGTCAAAACGCAGGTTCTTGGCTTGAAGAAATGAAGCGATGATAGGGACCGAGGGCTCTTTACATGTTACGAGCATCCAGAGCTGTTTTGCATGTGTAGTTTCCCGAGAGATGGGAAAGTGCAAGCCGAAAATCTTCTTGTCTCTGCAAGTTACGTGCAACTTGTCTAGTTGCTGCATATTTCAATCAAAGCCATTTTGTCATTACGAGAACATGGGAAGCCGCGAGGAGTGCTTTCATAGCAATGTGGCTTTGATATAGGAAAATTTCTGAATTGAATGAAATAGGCTCCATCTTTGCGATATCGGGTTCATGGCTTCATCGAAAACCTTCTAGCGATATCACCTTGAGCAATCGACCACGTACATGGTGAAAGCATCATTGACCCTTACGAAATTGCGGTTCTTTGGTCTCGAGGTGAGCTGCGGGCAATAGGCATACAACTGGATCATCTTTGTGTGCATCATATAGGAGAAACCAAACCACTTTGCTGGATCTTTGCTAGGGTATACATCGAGATATGAAGTCATATAGAACTTCTTTGTTTCTTTGGACGTTGGATAGCTGCTCGGCCAAATTCATCTTGATGATCTCTGCCCGATTGATATTTTGTGTTCCTGGCACACCATGCTTTGATGGCGGGCACATCCGAGAAATGAAACTCATTGGTGGAGGGCAAACCCATAACCCGAGCCGGCGGGATTATGAAGTCGGCAGCAGTTCTTCGTTGAAATCTGCTCGGAAGAGGGTTTTGGTTAGGCGAAAGCACCTTTCTTAGGGTTCTTGACCAAGACTTCGCCACTCGCGCCTTGTATTTGTCAACTTTGTCTTGGTCGAACATAGCTTTGTGCTTGATCTCGGGAGATGACTATAGCATTGTCCATCTCCGGAATTCTCAGAGCAGTGCCAATGGCGGGCGTCCAGCTTGGCAATGAGTTCCCCATGTACATTTGTCAATTCGCTAGAATCGGGGTCGAAGTGAGCTCCACATGAAAGCACTGTATCAGCACACTGTACTGAGATTGGGAATCCTCCGGCAAAAGCTAAACCACTATCATTAATCATCTGTGCCATTGGTGTAGGGTTTGCATCTGTCATTCTTGCCCAAAAATCACCGAAGTCGAGATGACGAGCTTCGCTGTCCCCTATATTGCTAACAGCAGATTCAAGCGGAGAAATTTGCTCCTGTCCCTGGAACTTGATCTTCATATTGATAGTCTCGGAGCTGCAACCTAGACTTCTGGAAGGAATTTGCAAATGGAGGGAATCGCGCGGGTTTTTGAAATGGCGAGGTTCGAGCAAAGATAGCATGGAAGCAATGCGAAAATGCAAAGGGGAATGCTCGTTATATAGCCGTTTGGAGAGAGAAATGACTTTAATGCGCATTGAATACACAACCACCAATTTGAAAAGCATCATATTTGGAGCGAGCGGGAAAAACTAAGTGTAAATGACACTAGAGTGCGCTTGGGACATGTGAGGCGAATGCGCGAAACACACGCGGCTCGGCAGTTCGGGCGAAACGAGGAGAGGGCGCCAAATGCATTTGGGACAAATGGGACGAAAATGTGCGAAATCGCGATTCGGGTGTTTCGGCGAAATTGGAACAAAGGGCCCGTTTGGACTTGGGACATTCGGGACAAAAGTTCAAAGTCGCGCGACTTGACCGGCTCGGCCGAAATTGGGAAAGCTCGCACTTTTTCAAATGGGGCAGTTGGGACAAAATTGCGCGAAGGACGCGGTTCGGGCAAATCGGCCGAAAATGGAAAGCTCGCACTTTTTAACTTTGGGACATTTGGGACAGGAAAGTGCGAAGTACGCGGGAAGGATGATTCGGCCGAAATTGGAACAACACGCAAAATAAGTTTTGGGACACTTGGGACAAAATTTTCCGACGGGCCCGAAAATGGGACAGCTTCGGGGATTTCGGCCGATCGGGGAACAGAGTGCATTTTCGTACTTGGGACAGATGGGACAAAAAGTTCCGACAGGCCCGAAAATCACACAAAATGACCCAAAACACAGATTTTTTCAATTTCACGACTTAGGCACCTCAGAGAAAAACACTTAAGACTCAAAATTTTGAAAATTTACTCTTATCAGAGCGGGAAATTTTGAGTAGACAACAGCTGGCTCCTTCTGGGGATGACTTGGTATAAATTCATGGAATGAGACAAGGCAAGAACTTAGATAACTCGGTGAAGCAGACCAGTGCCTTATCCATTGGGCAAAGGAGTCAAAAACAAACCAACACAGAGGGCAACACAAACAACAACGAAGGGAAACACACCGCGAGAAAAGCAAAAACAACTTGTACGAGAATATACAAAGGGACTCCTAGTCACCTAGGACTTGAACAACTTCAAATCTTGCCCACTATAAGGAAGTGGGAGGGGGAACCATCCATGTAATCAAGATAGAAAGAGTTCTTACCAGCAAAGTGTCTTATCTTGAATGGTCAGAGAGCCATAGTGAATCAAATTTTCCATGGCTGCCCACGAGGTTCATGTCTTTTGTCCCATAACTGACATGGTATCTCCACTTGGAACTCCACGAACTTAGCTTTCTTGTCAAAGCAGAACCTTTACCTTCTGCTGGTGAGCGGATATCTGTCAATGACCTCGATCTATCCTCGTTCGGTTTGTGCGGTACATGATTCTTTTATCCGAGCATCACTGAAACTAGTATCCTCAATGGCCTTCATCGGTGCAGGTGGCGGTTCCACTTGTCACTTTGGCATTGAGCTTCCACTCCATACACCACTTGAAAAGGAGACATTCCAATGGCTCTTTTAGGTGTGATCTGTCTGCCCAAAGAGCATCATAAAGCTTCTTATGCCGGTTTATTTGAGACTCATTGACCAACTTCCTTATGATAGTCACCAGATTTTGTTGGTGGATTACTTGTCCATTTCCACAGTGGGTAATAATCGAAGAATGAGCGAGAGATGCCATACCCATGTGCAAAATCCATTATCTCGGTTGAGGAAAAGTTCGAAGCATTATGCATTCAATCTTGTTAGGTACACCATACCTTACCAAGATGTTCTCTTTGATGAAGTTGCATCAACTTGAGTAGTGCTCTTGAGTGGAATAGCTTCCACCCATTTGGTGAAGTAGTCGGTGGCGATTAGCACATGCGTGTGACCAGCACTAGAAGCGGGGGTTCGATGCACCAATGAAGTCTAGGCCCCCTTTGCTGAAATGGTTCCTCAATCACAAGCGGCTTGAGAGGTAAAGATGCCAATTTAGGTCTTCCCACAAAGGTCTGACAAGCTTCACATTTATCCACCCACTTGGATGCATCTCTGAACAAAGAAGGCCAGTAATATCCTCCCCGGAGTATCTTGTGAGCTGTGACTGTTGATGAATAGTGCCCTCCACATGCCTGATCATGGAAAGCTGAGAGCAACTTTCTCTGCTGCTCCTTGTCCACACACTTCAGAAATCTCCCATCTAAACCACGCTTGAACAAGGCATTTTCCCATAGTACATATTGTGCTGATCTCAATTTAACAGTCCTCTTTTCCTTGGTAGTTAAATGAGAGGGGCATTCCCCATAGGTGAGAAAATGGGCAATGTCAGAATACCATTCATCGACTGAACTAAGGAATAGAACAGTAGGAATGTCAGCTTTCTCCTCCAGCAACTCATGTTTGGCTCCTTCAGCAATGAGCTCACAAAGACCCCTTCCACGAACCAGCTTGGTTGGTTTGATATCAATGTCATACTCCTGGACTTTAGCCACCCAGTTTCCTCTCTTGGACCCAAATTCTTGCTGTGTAAGAATTGACTTAACAGTCGTATCTGGAACCAGCACCATAGAGTGAGAGTTGAGGATATAGAAAGCAGGCCTTGGCGGCTTTTTGACTCTGCAAAAGCATGCTTCTCCATCATGGTGTATTTCAGCTCATGATTCTTCAGGATATAGCTCATGAAGGCAATTGGTAGCTCATGTCCATCAGAGTCTTCTTGGGTTAAGACAGCAGCCAGGGTATTATCTGTAGCATAGCAATAGATGATGAAATCTTTGCTGAAGTCAGGACAGGCCAAAACTGGAGTTTTAGCAATGGCTTTCTTGATACCCTCAAAGGATTCCTTTCCTTCAGAAGACCAACCAAATGCTTGCTTCCCTTTCATCATCTGAGAAATATTCAAAGTTAATTCAGCAAAATCGGGGATGAATCTTCTTAAAAAATTGATCTTACCGAAAAAGGAATGCACGCCTTTTTTACTGGTTGGGAGAGGAATTTGCTGGATGGCTTGAACTCGTTCAGGATCAATCTTAATACCATCCTTTGAGACAATGTGCCCTAATAGTTTTCCTTCTGTAACACAGAAGACAGATTTTTTAGGATTTAAAGAAATCCCATGCTCTCGGCATCTCTGCAGAACTGTTTCCAGGTGGTCGAAGTGATCTGCTCTTGTCTTTGAAAACACTGTCAGGTCATCAAGGTATATGACGATACATTTCCCTTTCAAGCTTCCAAAAGCCAAATCCATAGCTCTCTGGAAAGTGGCACCAGCATTAATCAGCCCAAAAGGCATTCTCTTGTAGGCGAAGGTACCCCAAGGAGTGGTGAAGGCTGTCTTGTGTTGATCTGCAGTATCAACCTCTACCTGATTGTATCCGAGAATCCATCAAGCATAGATAACATTTCAGATCCTGTTCTTTGCTTGCAATATTTGATCCATCATAGGCGGAGGGTAGTTATCTTTCGAGCTTTGATTCGAGTTCTGAAATCAACACGATGCGGATCTCACCATTCTTCTTCCTAACGAGGCACAATGTTTGCAATCCATGTTGAATGGTGAATGGGAAAGATGATTTTAGCCTTGACAATTTGAATCTCTGAAATATAGTGTCGGCTATTTTGGGATTATCTTGCCTTTGTTTACGCTTGAAAGGCTTGATTCTGGTTTGAGAGGGATAGAGTGCTGCATGTCTTTTGGCTTGAAGGCTTTTAGATCCTCATAAGAATATGCAAGAACATCCTTATACTTCCTTAGAAGATCAATTGCTCTTCTCCTCTCATCGGTTGTGCAACATTTCCCAATATTTACCAGCTTGGGATCAGTAGAACTCCTATATCAATCTTATCATACTCGGTGATTCTTTGAGGTCCAGATAAAGCTTTAGATTTTACATATCTGTCATGTTTGTCAAACAACTCCTCCAAACTCACCAAACCTTTGGGAATCTTGTTTCCTTTGAGTTTAATGCACCCTTCCTGATCTGTTTCTTCTCCTTGGGTGACAGCTTGGTCAGAGGACACACTCTCACGAGGCAGGTTGTCACTTCCCTCAAAATATAGTTGTTCGAAATTCCCCTTGAGTTCCAGGAAGGAAAGCAAATGCTGGTCATCGTTGAAAACTTGCCAGTTATTAGTATTGTCAGGAACACTAGGCCGGTGGACCATTTCAATAGTGAACTTATCCTGAGAGAATTCAGGATGGGGAATCAATAATGACCCTGAGACAGCCAGTGAATCAGCCCTGCTGTTCTTTTCTCTGGGTATTGCTTCAATAGAGAAGGCATCAAGGAATTCAATTGAATCCCAAACCTGATTCCGGTAATGCTTCAGCCTCCCATTTTTTACCTGAAAAATGCTTCTGACTTGTTTCACAATCAGCTCTGCATCACCACGAGCCAGAAGATTTTTTACACCTCGTTCTTTGGCCACTTGCAGTCCAAGAATGAGAGCCTCATACTCTGCTGTATTGTTAGTGTTTTCGAACTGCAACTTAAATGAAAAAGGGTGTAGGCAGCCTTCAGGTGACACTAGCAGGACACCAGCTCCAGAACCAGCCGAGGAACAACTTCCATCAAATTCTAAAATCCAAACACCATTGGGATCTTTGGGTGATACTTTGGAGGGTTGGATTTCATCAGGGGACAGAATCATGTAATTACCATGACCTATGTCTTCATAGAGTATTTGTGCCTTAGGATCATCTGTTTTCTGCACAATATACTCAGACTGTTTCTCAGGGAGTAACTTCTTCATTTGTCCATTGACAGGTATGAGGGCGTGTGACCAATCCATTTGAATCTCCCCACCCACATCTTTACAGAAGTTCCGACTTAGCAACATTCCGTAAGAAGGAGGAATGTCTGCTACTAGGATGGTGGCCAAGACTTTCTTTTCAGGTAAAGCAGCAAAAGCCACTTGTGCATCTTTAATCCTTCCACCAAAGGTACTTCCTTACTTTCCATGGAGTAGCAAGATCCATAAATATGCAGTAAGGGTCAAGCCTAAAGCATGAGCTACCTTAGCAGGCATCACATTATCTGAGGCTCCGGAATCTATGACACAGTTACTGAGCCTATGGCCCGCTATAAGAAGTGTTACATAAAAAGGCTTGATTTTGTCACCAGGCGAGGTGTGGCAATGCTACTGAACTAAGGCTGTGGTATAGAAGGAGGAGTGGGCAAAAGGCCTTTAGAGGTGGTCTTGGAATGGGAATTTACAAATTGGATCATCTTGGCAAAAGCTTTGGGATGGGTTTGGTAGTATTCAGCTTCTGAAATTTGAACCTTGGTCCTTTTTAGGTGATCCACAATATCAAAGGATCCAGAGGTGGATGGGCCATCATCATTTGAAATTCTAGGCTTATCAACCTTAGGAGAAAAAGAAGAAGAAGCAACTTTGGTAGCAGGATTGACAGTACTTACCTTTGGTGCAGATGAGGTAGGGATAGGAGATCCTCTTACGCGAATTACGGGGAATAGTTGTTGGTTGCTCCTTAGATTTCTTCATGGGCTGTGTTACTTTCTCCTTACGCCTCAAATGCATTCTCGAGTCATGACAACAAATGATTCACTTTGTTCATATCTGCTACCACTTCATCATAGTTATCTCCATCATCGGTGCCTTCGGTGGTAAAGAAATTAACCGAGATCCTTGAGTTCTTAGCCTCATCATCAAATTCCTCCGGGAATTCCTCACGAGCTTCATCGTCCACATCATCATCGGGCTCTTCAACTTCACGGGTTGCGTTCACGGGAACTTTGGCGGGAGGACCTTGAGTGCTAGCCTTGTGTGAGGAGCGCGAGCAAGCGATTTACGGGCTGAAAATTTCTTCTTGGAACATCTGCGTATGGGGCATCTTTGGGCCAATTGTTTCTTTATAGCTACTAGATCATTTGCAAGTTTACGGACTAATGGATCGAGTATTGGGTCGAGAGGTGGAAGAGGAAGAAGCGGCGATTTAGATTTGGGAGGATCTCTCTTGACTTCCACGACATGATCGGTCATCCTCGACACTAACGGCCGGTTCTTGATCCGAAATTAACGTTCCAAGATTAGCCCTTCTTAGAGCATAAGCCGACTTTGGGCGTTTGAGCATTTAGAAAGAAACATTTTTGAATTTGATCAACCGGTCGAGTATTTACGGGGAATTTTGTTGATCGATCTGTTGAGACCGAGCCACAAATTCTCTCATGGGTTACGATGGATCTTTCTTTATCGAGAAATTTGGGCAAGCGGTGCATGCACATCTTACTGCCCGCTTGAAATGGCTTTGAACGAGTTCTCATTGTATTCCAGTCGGTGATGGCACCAGCCGGAAGGTGATAGAACCAGTCAGCAGCATTATCTTGTAACGTCTCAACGAACAGCCTTACTGAGACGTCTTCATGTTCAACTCCCAAGACTCCACATGCAACTATGAAGGCTGCAATGTGTTCATCAGGGTGTACTTTGCCATCTCCTCTAAACTTGGGGAAGTTCTTTCGGTTACCTCTAGGTAACTCATGCAAAGGCTGAGTAAGGGCCAGGGGCCCGACACGTTGACCCCATGGCAATTGTGCCGCCATTCTTGGAAATACGGCTTGGAGGGGAACTGTAACACCAGCTAGGATCAAAGCTCGTAGATTGGGACTAGCAGGTTCTGAAGGAATACCACCCGTAGGACTTCTATCTTGAACAGGCGGAGTGCTCGTCGAACGAGTTCTTCTATTTGAAGGGAAAGGAAAACCTGTTGCTCCAAAAGCTGGCGAGAATCTTCATACCAGGGTCCTTCTCCCTCGAGTGAAATGCGGTCGCGAGATCAAAGGATGATCGAAAAATTGCAGTATTGGAATGCGATTTTCCCAAGCGGAGTCGCCAAAAACTGTTGGTCGTCAAATAGGACTTTTTAGAAGAGCAACAGTCAGGGGACAAGAAGTCCCTCCTCTTTAATGGGAGAGGTTCCCTTATTCAGAAACGAACTTATTTACAAATGTACGAGAACATTGTTTTATGGTCAAACTTGGATTTTACGAAAGTGTTTTCCACAGGATCATCGATCACGCAGGAGGCGAGGAAGGGGAAAAAGGAGATGAGCGAATAGCAACATTGAGAATTATAGATAGCGAGAATAATTCCTCACGTATGCGAAGCTTCAAAAATTTAAGACAAGATCATTTGCGTTGGCTGAATGAGATTAAATTTAAAGACACAAAGTTCCATAAATAACCTTCTTGATTTATTAATCAAGGACACAAAGTTCCTTCTTGGTTGTACAAGATCAACTTTGTATTTGCAAAAGCTGAGACAGTATGCATCGGAGAGACTAACGAGTTAGGAACAAAATGATCTTCACAATATTAAAGGAAAACACGAGAGATAACGAGAATCGGATAGACAAAGAATGAAAAGCCCTTTTGTATTGATTTCTTTAAGATCTATTTACACTTTAAGCAAATATTCCAAGTTCTTCCTCCTTTCAAAATGGCGTGGAAAGGCCATTATATAGCTTACTGAGTCGATTACTCTTCGTAACCGTTTCTTTTAACTAAAGAATAGTTAAGGACCGCGATTCTGATACCTTAACTAATTACAAAGAATACGAAAAGAAAGGAAGAAGAGGAAAGAAAGAGAAGGAGGCAGTGGCGATTCTTGGGAGGGACCCACTTGTCTTGAGAATCCATTGCTGAATTTCTTGATGACTCGGCTATATCTACGCCACGAGGGTACGCGTGTTGGCTGCGGGCCCGAGTCCAAAATCCCGAGACATTTCTCCATCTCTTTATCAAACTCGCGTGAGTATGATAATCTTTGTTTGCTTCTTGATAGCGGTAGAGAGAACAAATTTCCTTCATCTTTTCCTTAGAGATGGAGCTTTCCTTGAATAGATGATCTTTGACAAAAGCTCGGGCCCGAGCTTTGATTTCTTGCGAGGACAAGGAAGCACGAGTTTTCATCTTGAAGATGACAATGCATATCTTTGAAAGCGGCGGTGCCGAGTGTCTTGAAAGCTTCTCCCTTACTTGCAGTGTTCTTCATTTCTCCCATGACTTCCTCCAGGACTTTGATTTTCCACTCTATGCTGTAGACCCAGGATTTTGATAGATTATCTTTGGCATCATCGAAAATCTTATTCGCCCGATAAGATGTTCTCATCTTTGTCCCATGAGGCGAAGGTCTACAATGCAACTGCTCCAGAGTTTAAGTTCTTTATCCATAACCCCAATAGTAGAGGATAGCTTCTGTTGCAAATTGTCTACCTTTCCATGTAGTTTAAAAGCTTCATCGATGAAGTTTAGCCCAGCAACAAGCATGTCATCCACCATGGCTTCAATAGCTCTGCCATAGACAGAATACTTGTGCATATCTTTAATACTTTGCACTTCATCTTGGCTTAGAATTACGGGAGGCGGTAGAGCGATCGAGGGTGGGGTCAAAACTTTGTCCTTAGACAAGAGTGACTTGATAAAACTTGTGAGAACTTGGGCTTGTTCTTCCAGCTGTTCAATAGTCTGCTGCCCTTTCTCTACCCTTCCAATGACTCTTGTGACTGTTTCCTGGAGGTTGTGAATTTCACCTTCAGGAGTAGACTCTCCCATAGGGATCCTTGAAAGCTCTAAGTCAGATGTCAGCAAGTCGATTCTGATTTGTCTCTCTGTAGGCTTAGCAATCTCCAAGAATTGCTGACCTTGGGCATCAGACACAATTCTGGAGGTGGTTCTGGCTTTCTTGGCACGAGAAGGAGTGGTGCCCAACAAGAGCTTTCTTCTGACATCAAAATTTGGTCCCAAGCTTTGAGAGGAGGATTTCCTCTTCCTTTTGTCGACCCAGAGTTGCACCCAAGCAAAAGAGGAAGAAGAATGCTGCGGGAGGGCAAGAGGACCAGAGACGAGGAGCTCATGACA
Source organism: Taxus wallichiana var. yunnanensis (assembly GCA_018340775.1). Taxonomy (NCBI): domain Eukaryota; kingdom Viridiplantae; phylum Streptophyta; class Pinopsida; order Cupressales; family Taxaceae; genus Taxus; species Taxus wallichiana. The sequence continues at coordinate 585,546,158 of CM031239.1, read as the reverse complement.
CTCGGGTCTGCGCATCTGTTGACTCAAGCTGAGACGTGAGTAGAGCACTGGAGGCGATGGCAGTAGAAGAATCAGTAGTACCTGGAAGTTCAGTGCTCTGGACCTCCTTGTCCTTATCTGCTGGATCTTCAGGAACATTTGCAGGAGTTGGCATCTCACTTTCTTCACTTTCACTGAGAACAACGATGTTCTCTGGCCCTATAGGCAACTCTACCTGTTTTCTTGGAGGATCATTCTCTGCAGGCTCCTTCTTTACCTCTTTGAGTTTCTTCTTGTATACAGGTAGATGGAGAAGGAGTAGATTCTACTGAGTCCCAGTGTTGAGGCGGGAGGGGTTTTCAGCTTTGGTGTTCCGGACTGCTGGAGCCCGATGCCTCTCTTATGGGTGTCGAATCATCCTTGGAGCTAGATTCTCTGAGTGCCTCTTGAATTCTCGGATCTTCTTCTTGGAACCGGACCTAGTCTGATTAAGGCTGGAGCAAGAATCTCGGCCGAGATCATCTCTCTCTTTCTTGTTCCAATCCGAGTCCTCCAGAGGGTGTGCTTAATCACATTTTCATACTCATAAGAGTATAGCTCAGAATTGTCATCACGGAGACCTTCGGGAACTTGAGTACGGCCCGAGTTCTTGGATCAATGCGGGGAGAACCTGCCTGATGCCTTCTTACGGCTTCAAATCATCTGCATGTCGGCCCGGTAGTCTTACGTATCGCCCTATGATGATAGACTATTTTGATGTTACATTCATGAACTTCTTCAAGTCAAAACAGGTTCTTGGCTTGAAGAAATGAAACGATGATAGGGACCGGGGCTCTTTCATGTTACGAGCATCGAGCTGTTTTGCATGTGTAGTTTCCCGGAGAGATGGGAAAGTGCAAGCCGAGAAATCTTCTTGTCTCTGCAAGTTACGTGCAACTTGTCTAGTTGCTGCATATTTCAATCAAAGCCATTTTGTCATTGCGAACATGGGAAGCCGCGAGAGGAGTGCTTTCATGCTTGCAAGGCTTTGATATAGGAAAATTTCTGAATTGAATGAAATAGGCTCCATCTTTGCGATATCGGGTTCATGGCTTCATCGAAAACCTTCTAGCGATATCACCTTGAGCAATCGACCACGTACATGGTGAAAGCATCATTGACCCTTCTAAAATTGCGGTTCTTTGGTCTCCAGGTGAAGCTGCGGGCAATAGGCATACAACTGGATCATCTTTGTGTGCATCTATATAGGAGAAACCAAACCACTTTGCACGGATCTTTGCTAGGGTATACATCGAGATATGAAGTCATATAGAACTTCTTTGTTTGCTTTGGACGTTGGATAGCTGCTCGGCCAAATTCATCTTGATGATCTCTGCCCGATTGATATTTTGTGTTCCACGGCACACCATGCGATGGCGGGCACATCCGAAAATGAAACTCATTGGTGGAGGGCAAACCCATAACCCGAGCCAGGCGGGATTATGAAGTCGAGCAGTTCTTCGTTGAAATCTGCTCGGAAGAGGGTTTTGGTTAGGCGAAAGCACCTTTCTTAGGGTTCTTCACCAAGACTTCGCCACTCGCGCCTTGTATTTGTCCTTTGTCTTGGTCGAACATAGCACATGCTTGATCTCGGGAGATGACTATAGCATTGTCCATCTCCGGAATTCTCGAGCAGCGCCTTGATGGCGCGAGCGTCCGGCTTGCGATGAGTTCCCCATGTACATTTGTCAATTCGCTAGAATCGGGGTCGAAGTGAGCTCCACATGAAAGCTTGTATCGGCCTGCTGCTGTCTTGAGATTGGGAATCCTCGGCAAAAGCTAAACCACTATCATTAATCATCATGCCATTGGTGTAGGGTTTGCATCTATCATTCTTGCCCAAAAATCACCGAAGTCGAGATGACGAGCTTATTTGTCCCCTATATTGCTAACAGCGATTCAAGGGAGAAATTTGCTCTGTCCTGGAACTTGATCTTCATATTGATAGTCTCGGAGCTGCAACCTAGACTTACGGAAGGAATTTGCAAATGGAGGGGAATCGCGCGAGGTTTTCAAATGGCGAGGTTCGAGCAAAGATAGCATGGAAGCAATGCGAAAATGCAAAGGGGAATGCTCGTTATATAGCCGTTTGGAGAGAGAAATGACTTTAATGCGCATTGAATACACAACCACCAATTTGAAAAGCATCATACTTGGAGCGAGCGGGAAAAACTAAGTGTGAATGACACTAGGTACGCTTGGGACATGTGAGGCGAGATGAATGCGAAACACGCGGCTCGGCCGTTCGGGCGAAACGAGGAGAGGGCGCTTGAAAATGCATTTGGGACAAATGGGATGAAAATGTGCGAAATACGCGATTCGGGTGTTTCGGCCGAAATTGGAACAAAGGGCCCGTTTGGACTTGGGACATTCGGGACAAAAGTTCCAAATATGCGACTTGACCGGCTCGGCCGAAATTGGGAAAGCTCGCACTTTTTCAAATGGGGCAGTTGGGACAAAATTGCGCGAAGGATGCGGTTCGGGCAAATCGGCCGAAAATGGAAAGCTCGCACTTTTTAACTTTGGGACATTTGGGACGGGGAAGTGCAAGTTTTGTACGGGAAGGATGATTCGGCGAAATGGAACAACACGAAAATAAGTTTTGGGACACTTGGGACAAAATTTTCACGACGGGCCCTCGAGAAAATGGGACGGAAAATTTACTCTTATCGGGGATTTTGAGCGATCGGGGAAAACAGAGTGCATTTTAACTACTTGGGACGAGATGGGACAAAAAAGTTCACCCAGACAGGCCAAAATCACACAAAATGACCCAAAACACATGTTGATTTTCAATTTCACGACTTAGGCACCTCGAGAGAAAAACACTTAAACTCAAAATTTTGAAAATTTACTCTTATCGAGATCACCTTGAAATTTTGAGTTGGAAATTTTCCTTTTTATGCGAAAAGGACGTATAATCCATAAATCATGAAGATTTAGGATAACATGTAAAAATATAATGTTTCTTCCAAATAACACATACCAAGTTACCTTTTGTATAAAAGGAATTATAATCCATAAACCATATAATTAATTTAGGCTAGCATCCAATTAAACATTTTTCCTATGGATTTTTCAACTTTGCGGCATACTTACTTGAATGTCATGGTTCATTGTTGTAGTACCCAGTGAATTTAAATAATTTGTGAACCATGTGTAATTGTTTTATGGTTGTTATAAAATCAGAAGTATGTTGCTTAGTGTTACACATATTTTATAAAAGATGCAAGATGAAGAAAGTGTTCCAAAAGTTTTATAAAAGTCATGGTACACTTATTAGTGTTCTAAAGAACTTCAAAACGTTGCGATAAAAAAAAAGTTTTCCAGGAGTTTTATGAAAATTACAAGTACACTAGAATAAATAATAATTCTCAAGATAAAGTGATTACCTATGAATTCTTACATAATATTATAGAGTTACAAAAATCTCATATCTAATGATTCACTAGGTATTACAAGTAAAATCACATAAAATGAAAAATTACTCAAACAAAATGGAAATAGTATAGGGAGATTTCAATTGATACAATCAAGATGATAAGGATTGACATTAGAAAAGGGGTGAAATTGAAAAAACCAATGTAATACATGTTCATTACTCTTTATTTCCCCCTCAAGGAAAATTTGAAAGGCCAAACCTCAAACAATATATGAGTATCGATGTATAGGTGGATATCAAATTCATCCACATGATCATGTGAGTCAAACAACATAAGCTCAACTTATTTAGGTAAATATTAATGTCATCCACATGATCATTTGAGGTAAATTATACCACATTATCATTAGATTCGAGGTGAAGATCTAGGCATTCCACATGATCATTAGATTCAAAGGTGGAGAAAATATTCACTATTTGAATTACACACCAACTTGATATGATACATTATTTAATGTTGATCCAAATTAAGAGAAATTCAAAATTGGTTGTCACTCAAAAGAAGAATTCTTCCTTTGACACCCATATGAATCCCATAAATAGTCTTTTTAGCCACATATCTTCCTTTTTTACTTCCATAATACTTCATGTTTCTCTCTCCTTATTATTCTAAGTTATTGCACCTACATTCATCTTGAAACAAGAACATCCAGTATATATTTTCTATCTACAATACCATAAAAAAGATAATTTTGTATTAACAAAATAATGCAAACATAAGTGATTATACCTCAAAATCCTTTTTTCCATTTCCAATGATTCGCACAAGTATCCTCCATGAATATTTAAAAACAAGTCCTAGTGCATAAGATAATGGTGATATTTAAATAACTTTATCACATGTAAGTTTATATCAATAATTATAACTTCTTTGAAGTGAGTTAGAGGCATACAAGAAGAATGCAACAACATATTTATTATCTCTATATATAACCATGTTTTAAAAGAATGACATAGAAAAATTAAATCTGTAGATTTAAAATATTGTTTTAATCTCATTTTGATCTAAAGAATCAAATTATTATTGTTAAAATTAGTTAGGAGATCATAACACAATAACAGTAAATATGATTATTTCTAGATTTTACAAATCCAAATCATAATCAACAAGATAGATTTTGCAAAGCAAGATCTTGAAAGAAGAAAGCAGTCTTAAGTTTTAAGTTGTAATGACTCCTCCATTTCTAATCATGCTTACATGATGAGGGTATCTTAAATTCTTAATACCAAGTAAACAACAATATAAAGGAAGAAAATTCTGATTTTCAAACAAACACATCTTGTGCAGAATTAACCATACTCTATTTTTGGTAAAAATCTTATTATTTAGAGCACTTGTGATGCAGGAGCATCATTGAAGATCAAAGTTTTTGGTTTGTACTCTCTTATAGGTATATCAAGAGTCCATATTGACGTCCATGTGTTGTAAATGGTCCATTTAAAGTATTTTTTCTTGTAATAATTTCCATACAAAACCTCATTTTTGAATTTTCAAATGTTTAGTTAGTAGTTCTTAAGTCTAGGTGTTACTTTAGGATTAATAAATTGTGTAATAAGGTTTTTTCATAGTTATTATTTTCTAAATTTGACCTAATTAACCTATTTAGACCTTAACACAACATGGATAGTCTTGTCAAGGATTGGTGAGGAGAGTCGAACCCTAACTAACTCATCTTATACATAGTGTGTATGGATGCATTCAAATAAGGAGGTTAGGAGTGAGAGAGAGGGAAGGATTCTCTATTTGAAAGTATTGAAGGATCTTAAAGCTTTTAGTTTCTTGAATGATCTAATAAATATTCTTTACACTTAATAAACTATGTATGACTCGAGTTTTTGGTATTTTGGATTAAGTGATTATGAAATAGATAAACAATATTTTTGGAATGTTGTAAAGGTGTTTCCCAAGTGTAAAAAAAAAGTCATGGACCTTGAAGGAATGAGAAATGTGTTGGTAAGGGAACTTTGTCTTTATAATTTGAATATTTATTGAATGAATGTTTATAAAGTATAAAGAGGCCTCGAGAGAGGTTCATAAGAGGTTTAGAGATTGTGAGAAAATTTCTAAAATGTATTTAAATTATCTATGGTGAGATAAGGGTTTGGAATAGTGGACCATTCTGTGCATGTGAAAATATGTAAGGTTCTAACTGTGGAAGCTAATTATCAGTCCTTAAGAAGGATATAGAAAATGTATAAGATGATACATGAAAGTTTATTACAGATTAGAATTGGGGTAAAGATTCTTAAATATGCTAAAGGGAAGAGATAAGCCTTGAAGGAGTTATTATGAATATCCGATTTAAGAAAACCTAGAATTTTGAGATCCCCTATTCTGAGACAAGAAGAATGAGACAAAAATGATAAGATAAGAATAATTAAATCTTAAGACTTCACAGTCAAGATGGAGATAACAGAGTGATTCATTAGGTCTTGAAGACTTAATCCCAGTAGACTAAGATTACATTTTAAAGATGAAACCACTTAGAAATACAAATAGATTGTGCATAGTTAAAGCAACTAGATATTAGTGAAGGATTATTCACATTTGATAGTCTCTAAGGGAGTTTAATATTTGAGAGGAAAATTTTAAAAATGCATGACTATCAATTAAAAGAGTTTGAAGAATTTAATATTGTAAGTGCATGCATAGGAAGGGTGAGTTTGAGGCTGAGACCACTGAGTAGAGTAATGTAAAATGATTAACATGATAAAATAGATGATAAGACATAGATAAACATGTATTGAGATCACTGCATATAATATTGGTGATATGGAGAATTGTTTGGAGAAGTATAAAAGATCAAGGAAGGATGATTGCTAGTCACAATTCATATAAAAAGACTTCACAATGAAACTCAAGTTAGAATCTTAGTTTTAACTAATTATTAGCAATAAATGTCAGTCTTTAAAATCCATGATGTTTAAGGAATTTTAAGGAATAATGTATCTAGGAATTCATTTAATAAATGGAAATAGCGAGGTCATTGGTAGAATGGTGTTCCAGGAGACTATACCACATAATATGCATAATGAAGAAAATATGGAAACCCATTGAAGAGATAAGAGATTCTCAAGCTAGAAACCTTTAGAGGAGTAAGAAGAATTTTAAAAAAATTGTTTTGAAAATGGATTTACAAGATTATAATTTTAAAAAAATTATCCTCGAGTTTAGAATAGGGAAAATATAAGAGTTAAGGGAGAAATCTAAAAGACAAGGAAGTTGAGATGGTTAAAAAGGTAAGAGTTAAGGGAGGAACAAAAAATAATACTTGATCAGGGTCATTGAATAAGAATGATAATAAACTGAAAGTTATAGGAAATAACTAGATCCCTAAGAGGATGTGATTTTCAAAATAGAGTAGGGTTAGTATGAGAACCAATGAAGTCAAGAAACATTGAAGCAAACTTGAGAAAACTAGCAAAAAGGAAGATACAAGGTAGAAATACTCTAAGAAGAAGCCCTTGAACAAGTATAATAAGAGTAATTTAAGGTGTAAGAAGGGTAAAAATGAGTTAAAACTAAGACCTTAAGTTTAAACTAGAAACCCTAGGTACAAGCCTAAGAAGACCTAGAAAATGAGGAAAAAAAGGAGTTGGGAGAGATTGGAAAAGAGATAGGCCATGAATTTTACACAAATCTATAACAAGGTAAAGTGTATCTAAATCATAAATTATTTTTTTAGCTTGGAAGTTGGTAGATTTTTCCAAACATTAAGATTTTGGTGTATTGGCGGCTAATTGAGAGAATTAGGGTAAAATGGTAGAGAAGGAATAAGAGAAAATGGGTGAAGATTTGGTAGATGAAACTTTGTAGTCTCTTGTATGGCCTAAATGGGTATTATAAAAATTATTAGTGAATCCTAAAACATGATTTTTTGTCTTTTATGCTCAAATATGGATTTTTTAGGACTAATAGCAAGAATGGTAGTCTAGAGTGAGTTGGAGTGAAAAGAAGTGTTGAAACTTGTTCAATCTTCAACCATTGTTGATAGGTGTAATAAATTATATGCAAAGTGTTTTAAATCTTTAAATTTGTTGTATATAGTATGTAGTAATGAAATGCATAGTTTGGCAATAGGAAAAACTGAAAAAATCGGTATGGATTTGACTAATGATTTCAAGTAATTGTTATAACTTGTTGGATGGTTGTTAAATGAAATTATCCTCTTCTTCATTTGGTATCAAAGTAGAAAAAAATGGAAGAAATATATAAATTGGTGAAGAATATGAGAGAGGAAAAAGAGAATAAGAGAAACGAATAAAAGAAGAGAGAGATAAAAAGAAAACAAGAGTTCTTGGTTGAACAAGAGCTCAAAGAGCTTAGGAAGATGTGGAGAAGCTAGGAAAACTGAGGGAAGCTACAAACATGGTGATAGACAACAATATAGTTGGCTTTGTGATGAAAAGAGGAGTCAAGTGGACTATAAAACTACTTGTAGAGAAGAGACAAAAAGAGCAACTAATAAATATGATAAGGAGGATAAGGAGTTGAAGAAGATAAAGAAGAGGATGAGAAAAACCAGAAATAATATTTTAAATAAGTGGTGTATGAGGAAGTTCATAGATTGAATAAACAACAGGTGATTGCAATCGTCTTAGATTGTCTTAAGGAAGAACAAGAAAGTCAAGAAAAGGAGAAGCATAGTGAAAAATGAAAATAACTCAATGATGGAGGTTCTAAAGAGGCTCATGGGCCTCCATGTTTTAAATATGATAGTTTATTTAAATGTGTGAATGAAGGTACACGAGACAAAAAATAAAAGGAAAGAAATAGTTCCTTGAATGAAGAGAAAGAAAAAAAAAGTGAAGAAAAGTATAAAGAATAAGATTGTGAGTAAGTGCAAGCTCACTTTGGATCAATTAAAGGTGATGATATAGTATTTAGTGTGATGAAATAATCATGGAGATATCTCATTAGCATGTGAAGTTTGTTAAGTAGATATCATGAGATCAAAGCTAAGAAAAATGCTAGAGAAACCTTGAAAAATGAAGAAGACAGTGAAGATGAAAGTGTAATGAAGATTCAAGAAGAAGAAATAAGTCAAGAACCTGATAATTTGCAGCAAGATACATTTCTCTTAGCAGAGATAGAGCAGAAATGGAATGAAGAAGACTAGTTGATGAAGAGAGAAAACAATAAAGGGACTAGTTGTCAAATATTTTTACAACCTAAGGTGGATTTTAGCTTTATTTATGCAGGTATAGACCAAGATGTGAATGAGAAAGATGAAGAGAAGAAAATTATTAAGAAGAAAAACAACTAAACCATGAAGAATAAGAAGAAAGAGATAAAGAAAGATAAAGAATGAAGTAATATGATGACAATGCAATAAATCCATGAACCAAGCAAGAAAGGAGAAGACAAAAAACAACCACAAAACATGAAGATGAGCTAAAGAGCACCAAAAGAGAAAGAAATTCAAAGAAACAAAATAATTGGAAAAAGAAAAAGAAATAAAATGTAAAATTGGGCTCAAAAATCTCCTCTTGGGGAGTATGATGCAAGAGCATCATTGTAGATAGACAATTTTGGTTTGTACTAGCTTCTAAGTGTATCAAGAGGCCATGTGAAGTTCCATGTGTTGTAAATAGTCCATTTGGACTCTTCTTGCTTGTAATAAGAGGTTTCCCTCCAAAACCTCATATTTGAATTTTCAAATGTCTAGTTAGTAGTTCTTAGGTCTAGATGTTAGTTTAGGATTAATAAATGGTGTAATAAGGTTTTATTAGACTTATTCTTCCCTAGACTTGACCTACTTAACCTACTTAGACCTTAACTCAACATGGTTAGTCTTCTCAAGGGTTAGTGAGGAGAGTTAGAACCCTAACTAACTCATCTTCTACATATCTTGTATGGAGGCATTCACAAAATGATGTTAGGAGTGAGAGAGTGGGGAAGGATTGTTTGTTTGAAACCTTCAAGGCTATTGAAGCTTGTATTTTCTTTAATGATCTAGTAAAGCTTCTTTACACTTAATATATTGTGTATGACTTTCTGTGTTTGGGTTGTTTTGGATTAAGTGATTATGAAATAGCTAACCAATATTTTTACAATGTTGTAAAAGTGTTTGCCCATGTGTAAAATTAATTCACATACCTTGAAGGAAGGAGCGAGGTGTTTGAAGGTTTAGCATGACTAATTAGCAGTTGATAAGAAGAAAACTATGATAATGGCATAATAGGTAAGGGAACTTTGTTTTCATAAGTTGATGATTTATTAAATTATTGTTTATAAAGTATCAAGAGGCCTCATAGGTTCATAAGATGTTTAGAGATTGTTATAAAATGTCTAAAAATTATTTAAGTGGGCTATAATGAGATAAGAATTTGGAATAGTGGACCATTATGTGCATGTGAAACTATGTAAGTTTCTGATGTGAAGTTAATTATCATTCCTTAAGAAGGCGATAGAAAATGTATAATATGGTGCATGAATTTTTATTACAGGAGTAGAAGTGGATTTAAGAGTCTTAAAGATGCTAAAGGAAAGAGATAATCCTTGAATGAGTTATTCAATTAAGCCAAGTTTAACAAAACCTAGAATTTTATGGATCCCTTGTTTTGAGATAAGAAGATTGAGACAAAAGCGATCGAAGCATCTGAAAAACACAAGTAGACTGCGAGTTTAGTGAACTCAGTAATTTAATAGATATTAGTGAAGGTTTAGTCACATTTTATAGTCTACGAGGAGTATAATAGTTGAGAGGAAGATTGAAAAATTCATGATTGTCAATTAAAATAGTTTTAAGAATGAAATATTGTAACATGCATGTACAAGGAGGGTGAGTTTGAGATTGAGACCAATGAGTAGAGTAATCTAAAATGATTAACATGAATAACTAGCTAATAAGAAACATAGATAAACATCTATTAAGGTCATTGTGTAGAATCTTAGTGATATGGAGAAGTTCTTGGAAAGTATAAAAGATCAAGGATGATTGTTAGTGAAAAGTCGTATACTGAGGACTTCAACATGAAACTCGGGTTGAAAGGTAAGTTTTAACTAAATCTTAGGAATAAATGTTGGTCTTTTGAACCTGCAATGTTTAAGGAATTGGAAGGAATAAGGTATCTAGGAAGGAAATTAATAAATTAAAATAGTGAGGTCATTAGTAGAATAGTGTATTAGGAGACTATACCACACAAGTATGCCAATGAAGAAAAGATGGAAACCTAGTGAAAAGACAAGAGATTCTCAATATATAGAAACCTTCATCAGAGTGAGAATAATTGTAACAAGGTGTGTTGAAAATGGAGTTCAAAAATTATACTTTAAAATTTTTCATCCTCGGTTTAGAATAGGAAAATATATAGTTCAAAGGGAGAAACTGAAAATTAAAGGAAGTTGAGATGGTTAGAAAGGTAAGAGTTAAGGGAGGAACTAAAAATAAGACTTGATTAGGGTCATTGAAGAATAATGATAATAGAGTGAAATTTATAGGAAATAAGTAGAGCCCTACGAGGCTGAGAAATTCAAAACATAGTAGGGTTAGTATAAGAACCAAAGAAGTCAAGAAATATTGAAGCAAACTTTAGAAAACTAGCAAAAGAGAATATACAAGGTGGAAAGACTATGAGAATACCTTAAACAACTATAATAAGAGTTATTGAAGGTGAAATAAGGGTCAAAATAAGTTAAAAGTAATAAACCCTAGGTTTAAACTAGAAACCATAGAGTACATGCCTAAGAAAACCTATAAAAGGAGGAAAATTGATGTTTGGAGATATTGGAAAAGAGATAGGCCATGAGATTTTTCTTAAAGCTACAACAAGGTAAAGGGTCTCTGAATCTTAAATTAATTTATATTGGAAGTTGGTATATTTTTATAAACATTAAGGTTTTGATGTATTGAGGATAATTGAGAGAAATAGGTCAAAATTGGAGGTCAAGTAGGTCAAAAATATGTATTGCAATCTATGTATGATTCATGGATCATGATTTGTAAGATCTTATTGAGAATTTTATTTATATACTTGGCATTTCCATTACATTGTGGATGATATGATGTTGAGAAGAGATGTTTGATTTTAAATTTAGCTCAAATTTGCTTCATTTATTTACATTTAAATCTCCCGCCATTATCAATTATAATGGTATGGGGAATTCCAAAGTGGTAAATTACTCGATTGAGAAATAATTTGGATGTAGTAAGGTAGGACATATTAGTTAGTGGCATGGCTTCAACCCACTTATTAAATTATTTTTAGCTATGATGATGAAGGTATGCCCACCTTGAGACCAAGGAAATTTACTGATATAATCTAATCCCCATGTATTGAAGGGCTAGGGAGTTGTGATAGATTATAGAACAACTAGAGGGAATGAATCAAGTCATCATGAAATTAGAAAAGATGACACTTTTGGTATAGGAAAGATTATAAAAAATATAATGTAGGCTAGTAGTAACCCATATGTAGGAACCTGCATGTGGCGGCATGACCACTACAATGGCCACCGTAAGTTCCCCATGTAATTTTATGGTGGGAAAAAATGTGTCTAGACAATGTACACTCTTATCATCCATTCAACTAGGGTATCGAGGCAACAAGTAAGGGACACACTAAGAACAACATATAATGGATAGACTTGAAAGGGGGTACATGTACTTCTAAGATCACATACTCAAAGGCAAGTAACCCTTACACTAATACAACCTAAGGTTTCCTAAGACCTATGTATAGAAAGAGGAAGGAACCCAATTGAGGTATTGACATTTTGGGGGCTAATAGTAAACAAAATAAACATGCAATATCTATGTTAATTGAAGAAAAACATGTAACATAAGATAAAGAAATGAATATAATATGCCAACCTAACAAGTGCATAAAATACTAAGCTAACATAAATTTATTTACAAAGATAGGAGACTACTCTATACAAAATGAAAATTTGAGTTAGAGAACTTACCTATTGGGGGCGGTCACTGATGCATTTATTTCCCAAAGGACCATACACCAAGAGAGAATATATTTTAGGTGGAGAAGGGAACTAATCTAATCCTAACTCACTATAGGTGACCCAAAAGTGCAAGAAAACTAATCCAATCAAGAAGAATCTCCAATCCAAGAGTTAAGATGCAATAAATCCAAGAGCTGGGTGAGAAAATGTAATTTGGCATAAAAGAGTAGAGCTAATGGTGATTTCCTATGTAATATTTTACTATCTCATATGATTTGATGATGATGTGATGAAATGCTAAAATGACATATATATATATATATATATATATATGACATAATCATCCATGGATGAAGGTGTCGGTTAGAGAAAAACTTAACACCAACACTATCGGCCCTAGAAAAAGGTTTTGGAAGGGAAAAATGTAACACTTTGAAACTATTGGTTGTGGACTAAGGTTTCAACTAGGAAAAAATAAATGTCAAAGATGATGAAAAAGAGTTGTCATGGATCAAGTAAGCGGATGAACAAGGTAAGGAGATAAGAGTGAAAGGGGTGCATAAATAGGACCAAACGCTATTCTATCTCCATGTATCATCCCTAGCCAATTGGTTACATGAATAACAAGACCCCTATCTTGAAACAAACCCCTTAAGGAACCCATTCCTAGAAATAGATGTATTAGTGACCTCTAACTTGGAAGAGAAATTGTTAGTAATAGGTATGAAAATATAAAGTGTGAAAAATTAGTTGTATACATATAAACCAATTGTTGATTACCACATGTTGTAATATAAAAACATGGGGTTGTTGAGATGAGGAAATAAAGCTCAATAATGGAAGTGCATAAAGTTTAGGCGTGCGGGCATAGGGCACATGAAAGAACGTGAAAGTATATAAAATAGGGTGCACCCAAAAATAGGTTGAAAATAGGACTTAGTCACTTTTGCGAGATCAAGGCTATTATTGGACATGGAGTGCAAAAGCAAGTAAAGGTATGATTACTTGTGGGATAAAAATACTATTTTTATAAGTGCAACATCTAGTGCCATGCAACTTTTTTGGCTATGTTGTCGCGTCAAAATGTGTAATAGGAAAATTGATAATTTCCAAGCATGAAAACTATACCCTTGTGCTAAAATTTTCATGTTTTATCATTCGTAGACACCCCAAGTCATATCCGTTAGTTTGGCCATCCACTATTTCATGTCAAATTGGTCCCCTAGGTTATTTAGGAAAGTCAATTTAATCTCCCAAGTGATTTTAGGAAGTTCTGAAACGATGTTATCTTCTAGTAGTATTGGGAAGGTCTATCGTCAGCCTTTCCAGGACTAGATCAACCCCCTGTAGTGGAACAGAGGAAAAATTCAACATGGAGGTGAATTGAAGTCCTTAGAACATCATGGAAATGATTTTGGAAGGTTTGGGGAAGTTTTGAAAGACTTGGAGTAGTCTGAATGAAAAGTAGGGTTCACAAGCCTAGGTAGTACACAGGCCTAAAACAACTGCTAAGCTTCACAAGAAGATTCCGAGAGCTCCAGATGGAGTTAGCAGATAAAAACATCTCCGGAAAGAGAATTACGTGATTAACTCAAAAACCTTTTCTTGAGGAAATAGGAATTCATTTGTCAATATTAGCAAGAAGTTGAGTTGAGAAGGTTTTACATTGGTTTAGTGTAAGTTCTAACTCTGTGTGGAAAGTGTGAATAGGGTGAAAAAGAGTGGAGAGGTAAATTAATGCAAGAAAGGTCAAATGCCATTTATTTTAAAGCAAATCCCCAAGAATCCTAAAGATGAAAGATGAAGGTGGAACAGGGTAAGATAATATTTTCAAAGTCTAGTGGCTATTTTCTTGTTTAATGATCTTTTGTAACAATGTGAGAATAGAGAAAGGTGTTTACATAATGATTTATATCCTTTCGGGATATAAATTGTACATTTGACTAATACAAATCACTAAAACATGATTTTCAAAAGAGATAATTGACCAAGTGGTTACTATTGAATGATAATAACAAGGTGAATGCATGAAAGGAGCTAGAGGGGCTTAAATTATGTGGTATTAGAGTGTGTGAGATAAATTAAAATTGAAGGAACAATATATAAATGATTGAGAGTGGTTATAATGTATAGCAAAGGTTCTAAAAACATCATTGAATGTGTAATTCATTCCTTAACTATGAAAGAGGTCATCTAAAGTACAAGAATTGGAGAATTATAGGAGAATTGGTTGTTTCATATTTATTCAAGAGTTTTTTGTAAAACTATCCTTTGAATCATTTCAATTTGGTTTGATTTGATACATGATAAAAGTTATAGCAAGAATTGTACTCTCGTGCTTGTGTGATACACGTCGGGGTTTCTTAAGAAATTGAATGATAAGAACCCTTACACTTCAAGTTTTTTTCTAAAACTTGGAAGAAATGATTTTAGGGGTGTATTTTAGGTATTTCAAGAGTAAATAAGAACTTTCATTGGTGAAAGATCAAGATATTCTTACCAGTTTGTAGAGGGCATGTATGCACAGTTAGAAAAAACTCATTATAAGGATGGATCATTAAAGGAAGTGCCTCTTAAACCTATAGAAAGGGCTTAAAAGTTTAGAGGAAGTTTTGGGTGCCAATAAAAACCTTAAAAAAAAATTTAAACCTCCTACACCAGGATCTATAGCTAGCGAGAGGATTGTCTGACAAGACCTAACTAAGGGTTTAGAATGTAAATATAAAATAGGAGACACAAGGAGTTCTAAAAATATTTCAATCTTGAAAATTTACAAGCATGATGGGGGAATGTAAGTAAAAATTTTAGAGATGTTAATACTTTATGGGCAGATCTAGATCCTCTTGGGTAGTAATGGAGAAATAATTTGGTCTTGAGAAGCTTCATAAGACAGTCCAAAGGCAAGTAAGGGAAAATATGGTAAATAGATCCTTTTTGAAATCAAACTAATGTTTGGTCTAACACTTATTTAAGAAATTAAGAACATGGGAAGGTAATAAAGACATTAAAAATTCTCAAAATTCAAAGTTGCACTCCAAGAAAAGGAGTTGAGGAACTAGGAAAAATATCAAATTGGTGTGAGTAGGGATAAAGTTAAGAACATGAAAATCCAAGAAGATATTTGTGAAATGGCTAAATAATATGGGTATGTGGTGCCTAAGTTGATTACTAATAAAAGTGAAGGAAACATGGCTATGGGAACAAAAAAGAAGAAAGGTTGAAAGAAAATGAGGAAGAAGGTAATGAAAAGCTAGTAAAGGAGTTGCTAGTTTTGATTAGTCAAAGAAAGAAAGAAAAGGATGAAAGAGAGAAGAAAAAAGAAGAGAAATGGAGAGGAAAATAAATTTTTGGGAAGAGGAAGAAATCAGATAGTTAAGGAAAATCATGGAGTAGTTAGAAGAATTAGAAAGGAAAGTAAGAGAGATACAAAGGCAAGAAATGAAGATAGAGAAGAAAATAGTGTTGAAGAAGGTGGTAAAGTGGCCTCTTAGGTCACTTATAAAGAGAGAGAAGATATTGCAGCTGAGACAAGAGCTAAAAGAAGAAGAGAAAAGGATAAGAAGAATGAGAAGAGAAGAAGAAGTTAAGAAAGTAATCCTAGAAGAGGATAAGAAAAATGAAGAGGAAGAAGTCATAGAGAGATTCTTAACATCTCTTGAGGAGAATGAAGAGGAGATCATCCATGGAGCTTCTAGAGAGGCTATATGGCCTAAATATTTTCATTCTAATATTGCATTTTATTGTGTGAATGTAGGTGAAGAAATTAAAGACAAAAATTTCTTGGAAAATGTCTTAAAAGAGGACCTAAAAGACTAAGGAAGAAATACAAACAAAAAGTTGAAGAAGAAGATGAATATACATCTGAAGAAGAATTATTGTGGTAAGAAATCATGCATGGACCAGAGGTAAAAGTTTATTTTGAAGATGAAGAAGAATATAAGAAAGTAGAGATTGAGTTTATGAGACTTTTTCATGAAGAAATTAAAGGTCAAGAAGAAAAATGTAGTAGTATAGAGAAGGTATAGTAGTTTGAGTCCTATATGAGGGACCAAGAAGCAAAAAAATGTAGTAAAGAAGTATTAAATGTAAAGTTTATGAAAAGTGAGAAGATTAGAGAGAAAAGGAGTTATTAAAAGGAGGAATAAGATTAAGTTGTAGGTATGAGAGGAATGAAAAGAAGATAGAAAAGGAAGAGTGGGCATGGAAAATAGCCCTTGAAGACCTCATAGAAGGTGAGGAAGGTAAAGAAGATGTGAGAGAGAAATTTAATGAAGGAATAAGTCAAATTCAGTAAAAAGAAAACAGATGAAGAAGAGGTACAAGGAGGAAAAATGGAAGAGGAAAAGTTTCCTACACTAGAGGCATTTCAAGAAAAACAAAAATTTTCTAATTTTCAATGTTATTCATTGAATGAAAACAATATTTCAGGTTTGAGAGGACAAGGAACACAAGTTTTTAGTGTTGAAAATGATAAGGTAAAGGAAATTTGGTATCCACAAGTGAAGATAAGCAAGCAAAATGAATGTTTTAAGGAAGAATATGAAGAAAATCAACAATTTGGTGATGGAGCAGCCAAGAAGCAGTCCAAGAGGGAAAAGTACAAAGGAAAGAAGAAAAATAATTGATTTTTCTAACATTTTTGTTGAATGTGCAGGTATAGAAGATAAGAAAGTTGTTCTTTATTTTGATTTGAACCAAGAAAGCAAGAAAAAGAAGAAACAAGACAAGAAGAAGAATGAACAAGAACAAGAAAAGAGGATGAAGAAATTGAAGATAAAAGAGAAGACTCAGCCAAAGAAGAAAAAGAGGAAGATATACAAGAAAGTGAAGAGAAATTGGAAGAAGAAAAAGAAAAAGTTATGAAGCATTTTTCTTCAGGTTGGGAGTATGATGCAGGAGCATCTTCTCACCAACAAGTAAATTTTGAGTTTTTGATAAAAATTATGCAATTTTGGGTTGGATAAGTTAATTTAAGGTTTGGAGGAGGGGTCCTAATAGTCCCTTTAGAGTGTTTAGGTTGGTCAAAGTCATCAAAAAAATTGAATTAGGAGGTTTCCCTCCAAAATGTAATTTGAATTCCTAAAAGGGCATTTTAGTGGTTTTTGGCTTGTATAAGGAGTATAAGTCATTGTTAAAGCATGGTATAGGTGTAATAAGGTATTAAATGTCCTAGGAGGTCTAACTTGAGTCATTATATTAGACCTAGGGTTTGAAATTCTTAGCTAGGGTTTGTGTTCAAAGTGTGTATATAATTTCAAAAACGCAGGGATAGAAGCTTGTATATTTTATTAATGTGAAATTAACATACCATTACAATGGAGTACTGTAATATTTATCCATATTGGATAGAAATATATAAACAAATAAATATGTTGCACAGGTGCAACAATATGCCTGAATACATAAGCTTTCAAAATATCATACAGGGAATCACAAATGAATAATGATATAATTGTTATAACAACATAACAATTATATCCATGAATATAATAAGGAAAATATGGTTTAATAGAACCATATAAAAACAATAATTAAAGAATAACAATAGTTAAATAATTAATTATACAATGCATAATTAATTATCCTAACATTCCCCCTTAATTTTGCATTGTCTCGAGGATAAGGAGAGGAACTATCGAACAAATTGAACTTGTCACGTGCAAGTGACTTCGTGAAGATATTATCTCTTTGTTCGAGATGTTGGACAACATTAAAGCTAGATGTTGTGCTTCAACACATGCTCACGTATGAAATGAACTTATACCTCAATGTTCTTTGTTATTTCATGAAACAATGGATTGCAAACAAGTTTGAGAACACCTTCATTGTCAACATACATGGTGTTTGGTTTGTCTGGGAATAAAACGTAGCCATATCACTTCACGAGACAACTTCTCCTGCAAAAAGATACTCGGCTTCTATGGAAGAGTGAGAAATGAAGTGTTGTTTCTTGCTTCCCCATGATATTGTTCCAGATCCCATAAATAATACCTAATTTATACCCCACCACCTCACCTAGACACCTCATCCAACCACCTCACCTTAGACCTATTCTTGGCATGTTTTCATAACCAACAATAACTAAGTATTACTTGCCTTAATGAGCTAAGATTTGGTCTAACCATAAAATCAAACCCTAAAATCTCTCTAACCACATTCCCTCTCATTAGAATGGAATTTTCCGTTCTAATCCGCGAGAATAAATGAACTGGGCCAAAATAAATCAGAAAGATCTACCCATTTTAGTAAACCTAGGGAATCCCACCTTAACCGACGCCTAGGTTAACTTTGGAACCATCGTCGGTTACCATTTATTCACCTAAACAACCTTGTTTTTGGGTTTGTACATTTTGAGAGAAACGGAACGAGATCAGAGCTTCATGCAAGAGAAACCAACATCCTTTTATGTATCCAGACATCCAGAGTCATCACTAGGATAGATATTGAAGCATTGCACTCATGGAATCATTCTGGGAACCACTACTATGATATCCAACACTATTCTTCTGATCAATAGCCACCTCCATTCAGCCATCAAAATCTACATCACAGTATGTACATCTCTACCAGTATTGTCTATTTCATCACAATTAACTTTTGTCATTCTTTTCATTAATTTATACTTTGCATGTTCATTCCCAATTGCTTATTAGCTTATAATTCAACCATTTCCCTTACCCACACCACCAAATCACCATTCTGACCTAATATTTATTTCTAAGTATACCTGAGATCTCCACAGACCTTCTCATCCACTCTCCCAACCTCATTTGACATCGATCAACCCCGCCCTTTAATCTATTCCGAGTTTCTTTTACCTCGACCATGCCGACACCGATTATCCACAACCATCGTTAGTTATGCCTAAACCGATGCCAATTATCCACAACCAATGTCATGTATTCGTGTTTTATATGTAGAACAAGAATAGACCTAATAATCATCCCACCAGTTAACCTAAATAACCCGAAATCGACCCTAACCATTCCTAGTACGTTGTGACAGATACCTCATCTTCGAGATCCAACTATAGCCTAGCCTATTGTGATTGGATTTTCTTATTGTAATTGAATGAGATACCTAAATCATATCAACTACAGTAGGATTTTACTTGTTTCTCACATTAATTTTTTGTATACATTGAATTGATAGCCATCTAGGAAGTATCACACTTCACATAACTAGCATACACTAGGCATTCCACTATCATATATCATTTAACTATCCTTTTATGGTCTTGTTTTCTATTACAGGTAGTTCATCCCAGCTAAAAGGAAGCTCTCACATTTAGCTATGGATAAAGAAGTCAAAACACGCGCAATAACCATCAATCAACTAACATTTAACGGTATTCCTCCTTAGCCCTTACCCTTATCTGTTTCTTCATTCAAAAAGGTAAAGAAAACAATGAAATACTAGGCTCTATAATCGGTATATGATAGTCTAGAACTGATATTTTTCTAATTCGAAGGAAAGTGGCAAGTCTTCTTCTCATCATGAAGGAAATAGTTTCCTAATCCAAAATCTTGAAAGAGGATATTAGCTCTTGGGTCACTGGAAATTCTTACTGTAAACTTCATTTATCTTACCGGGAGCAGCTTCTTCATCTCACCCTTTACTAGAATAGTTGTATAGGTCCAATCCATCTTTATCTCTCCACCGATGTCTCTACAAAAACTTCTACTCAAGAGAATGCCAAAAGATGTTGGAATGTCTACCACTAAGATGGTTAGAAGTACTTTCTTATCGGGGTATTCACCAAAGCCACTTGTGCATATTTTAACCTTCCTACTAGTGGTACTTGCTTAGATTCCATTAAATAACAAGCTCCATTAACTCTAGTTAGTGTCGGACCAAGAGCATTGGAAAATTTGAGTGGAATTACATTATCGAAGCTCAAGTCGGTGATGCAATTTTTGATCTCAAAACCATTCATGAGAAGATAAAAGTAGAAGGGTTTTACCTTATTTGTTTTGGAAGCACTTAGGGCCGATTATTTTGAGTAGGTGGTTTAGATGGTATTGGGAGCGAGACCTTTAGAATTTGAACTTGAGGGTATAGAACCGCTGCCCCAAAAAGAGTTGATTAGTCTATCAAACTGAGCAGGGTGTGCTTGCAAGTATTCAATCTCTGAGAGATGCACTTTGGTCTTACTTGCATGTTCCACAAAATCAAATGGGACAATGTTGGATGAGCAGGAATTTTCTTGAGTGAGGGAAGGTTTACATGGTAAGGGTCTTTGAGGAACTTTGGCTGACTTGGAAATTGGATTGTCTTCTGAGGGTGAGGCCATCAGCTTAGAAGGAGGTGAAGGTGAAGCTATGGTCTGAATTTTAGCTGACTTAGAATAGACTTCATTGGAGGGAGGAGTGTTTTTAATAACTTGTGAGCTAGAAGAAGGAAAAGGTGACTTACTAGATATAACAACCTGATCTCTAGCAGCCATTTGGCCTAGTTTCATTTTGGCTGAATCCATTGAGGGTGGTAATGGTGAGCCTCTGCTGATGATCTTCTTTTGTGTGGCTACTGGAGTGGGATCTTCTTTAGTTTTATTTTCCTCTTGAGCCACGAAGGGTAGAGCATCTTTCTTGGATTGATCTCGAGTGAAGACAACACATGAGAAGCTTGGGGCTTCCTCTTCTTCTTCCCCATCATCAACAAAATCAAACAAGCCATTGTACATGTCATCTTCTTCAATTCCGAGGTAGGCTTCATAATCCTCTTCTATTTCTCCTTCAATTTCATCAATTTCAGCATCCTCTCTTGATTCTTTAGTGTCACAAATAACATTGATAGGAGGTTCTTCAAGGGCAAGTTGGTGAGGAGCTAGTTTAATTATTTTTCTATCGAGGTAAATTTGGCCTCCTTGGAGCATTTAGCTTTGTCATTTAGGACAAATTTGTTTCTTGAAGGCAATCAGATCATTTGCCATTTTCTGGAACATAGGATCTATAGTTACTAAAGTCAAACTCTGACCCTTCTACTTCCCATTTGGGCCTTTCACCTTTCCAAAGAGGATTAAGTCATCATCATTTTCAATGGAAAAGTATTAAGCATCCCTCAGTGTGTTTGGATGGTCTCTTTTGAGGAAGAAACCAAATTCTAATGGCAAGGAACTGATGAAGAATCTTCTTAGGTTGTTTTTAAGAGGTAGCACATCTTCAGGATTCTTCTTGTCAATCTGTCAAACCTTGCTACAAATTCCATCATGGATTCAGATCTTTCTTTATTTATTTGGACTAATTACACTAGCAGCTCTTGACCATCTTGATGCTCTTGAATCTGTTTTTAAATGCTCTTCTAATATATTCCCAACTAGTAATAGATCTTGCAGAAAGCATGTAAAATCATTTAGCAGCCTTTTCCTAAAGTGATTTCATAAATAGTCTAACTGAAAAATCTTCATTCTCAACTCTTAATACACCACAAGTAGTGATGAATGCTACTACATGTTCTTCAGGGAGTTGAGAACTATCTCCCGAATTTGGGAAAAAAATTCTAGAGCCTTTTAGCAGATTATGAAGAGGTTTTTGAGGGCAAGCGGGCTTTGTTGTGTACAAATATTCCTTTTCCAAAGTTATATTTAAAGCAAGAACTACCACCTAAAATAGTTCCCTAACCTAGCTAGAAACAAGAAAAGAGTACCATCAAGATGAAGAAATGAACAAGGCCTACACTAGCATTATAACTTTGAAATAGTGAAATCAAACATAATGCAAATTAAGAACTCTATTCTTCTAAATTTCCTAATTAAATCAAATGGACCTATGTAGTCCAATGGCAATCAACAATATTGCTTGCTTTGATCCTTCAAGGATGCTTGGGTGTGAGGCTTAGCTCTTCAAGATGGATGATGGAGGGCTTGAGAATGGCAAAAGGATTTTAGTGCAAGACTATGTGCTTTCTTTTTCTTTCTCAAGGGAATTGGGTGTGAGTATAAAGATAGAAGGAGGGCTCCTTATATAGCCCAATGGATAAAGGAAACACTTCATCCCTTTGCATGTGGGATAAAGGTAAAACATGATTAGGAATGGATAAGGTTGCTTTATTAAAGGTAACCTTACTTTAGAAGGGTTTAATTTATGCTTAGCAAGTCATGGGAGTTGGGGGGGGTTTTAATTAATCAAAGGTGATTAACTAATAGGTAGGTGTAAGCTTATAGAAGCCAATTAGAGGAATATTAGTACGATTTAGGCTATTATGAGGGGATTAAATCAATTAAATATTGATTTATTAGTTAAATGAAGTGGAAGGCTAATTAATTAATAATAATTAATTAGTTTGGATAGATGGGGTAAATAATT
Source organism: Taxus wallichiana var. yunnanensis (assembly GCA_018340775.1). Taxonomy (NCBI): domain Eukaryota; kingdom Viridiplantae; phylum Streptophyta; class Pinopsida; order Cupressales; family Taxaceae; genus Taxus; species Taxus wallichiana. The sequence continues at coordinate 585,523,492 of CM031239.1, read as the reverse complement.
AATGGAAGGTCATTAATTAGGTTGTTAGTTAGATAGGCAACTTAATCAATTAGCGTATTGTAATTAATTAACGAAAATAAGAGGGAATATGATCATTTTTGATGATATATCATCGATTTGAGAGAAAGGGGATAATTAGCACAATTTAAGTATTTAAATTGCTGGGCATAATTATAGGTGTCTACACCTATGTTTCCTCTCCATGGCACAATAGGCCTACGTGCTTCATGTTCACGGTCACCCATTATGTTTCTATTTTTGGTTTCTTAGTCAGCTAAGGCTGCCTCTCTCTCCTTTGTTGCAGCTTGGAGTATTGCAATTTCTTCAAGTTGAGCTTTAATCTCTTCCTCTCTATCAAACCGAGCTATAACCTCTGCTTATTCTCTCTCCAACTCCACAAAAGTAGGGTCAATCACTCCTCCTTGCCTCAGCTAGTGAGTATACCTTCTATCATCCAACTTGAAATTTTATTGTCTTCTCTTTCACAGCCAAAAATTTTGTAGCAATGCTGAGATGATTTACGCTCTGCCAAATATTCCAATTAACCTCTTTTCAGGTCTGAAATGACTTCCTTTGGATATGAAAGAGAAAAGAAAATTTTCTAAAAGGATTTACAAGAAATTTGAGTTACATCCATGCGAGTTCATATGGCTTCTCAATCTACATAACTCTTCTATTTGAATCCTTTTGTATTTTTGGATCTTAAGGAATTTCAAACTTCAAAGGTAAACTTAATGATAATTTAAAAACCTTGTGGTCATTTTTGGGTGCGAGATCGTGCAACTTTTCCCCACGGTGGGTGCCAAAATATATTGGCAAGAAATTTTTTCCTATGGAAAATTTTTTGGATTTCGTGCCAACGCTATTATGGGAATCTAAGTCCCTTTGCATTTGAATGGTGCAGCTACCATTGTTTAGCATGTAAAACCAAAGAGGATTTATGGTGGTTTTTCAACCGAGAGATCCACAAGAACACTCTACTTTCCCTATGGCAATAATAACAACTCCTCACTATAGGAGAAATCAATTTGAGAAAGGGAAGGGAGTGAGAATGAAGGAGGGGGAAATTAATGTTGTGGGTAGAGTGTCGATGCCCACACGAGATCAACTGGAAGTTTCATTACATGAATTAATTAATAGAAGAAAGAAAAATTTTCAATTTCTAAGCACAAGACAGAATAAAACACACTGGTCACAAAGCACCAATCGATTTTTCCATTGAGGGGACATAAAATTCCTTCCTTTTTTATTGATCTCAAAGTTGAAACTTGTACAACGAGTGGGAATAGAAGAAATAATGCAGAGGAGGAGAATAGAAGAAGACTAACAATCATTTTTGTCCTTTGTTCACAAAAACGTGCTTCCAGTTTCCAAATTTGATTGCCCCTTCACAAAGACTTTGAAAAACCATTAAATTATTCGACCCAAAGCCGTTCAAACAAATTTGATCATTTCCCCTCTTCCAGATTCCTCTACCACAAAGAAAATGCTTTTGAGAACCCAAAAAGAGCTTCTACATGAAAAAATGTGTTTTTATATTTCAATTTTCTAGTTTGCATATGAACCTATGATCCTTTTCCCTAATTGCTTTGAAATCGGGCCATCCACGTGGTAGGAGAACATTGGAGCGGAGTCGGGGAAATGTTTTTGCATTTTTACATGCCAGAGACGTTTTCTCAATTTTCTCCCACAAAACTCCATCAAAATTTAAAATTGAAGTTTCCATCATGTGGATAATTTCACCAGCTTTCCATTGATACCAAAAACATGAAAATCCAAGCTCTAGATCGAAAGATATGGCCTCTTGAAGATTTAGGGAAAAATTGGCAAAATTAGGGCAAAATTCGGGTCTGCGGGCCAAAATTTGACCTTTTTCCCTCTTTTTCAAATTGGGAAAATTTTCCCCAAAATCTCCGCACCCCCACCAACCCGATGACACGTGGTGCTTTCTGGTTCATCCGCGGGCTTCAGAATAACATTTCACCCTTTTTGCCCGCAAGGGAAAATTTTCCCAAAGTCCTCCGCTGGCCCAACCTCCACTACTGATGTGGACATGTGGCACCTTCTGATTCAATGCGAGATGCGGTCCAACATTTCACCTTTGCACTTTTATGGTTTTGGAAAAAACCAAAAATCCTTCCGATGCCCCGATCCCTGCCGATGAATGGACACGTGGCGCCTTGTGATTAAACGCGGGGACTTAATCAATTTTTCTCCATTCTCCTTTGCGGGCTTGCGGGTGAAATTTTTACCTTTGATTTTTTTAGCCAAAAGGCTAAGTGTCAAATTTCTCTCTGTGCCTCCACCAACCCGCCAATTTCCTTGGCAAAATTTCCTCCTTACCTCTACGGGCCCGCTCGGGAAAATTTCCCCTCCAAACTCCGTTGAGCCATAACTTGCAAAATACAAGGAGTTAGGAGGACTTCCTTACCTTTCTGGAAAGGGAAAGAATTCTCTATCTGATGAAGCAATACCCAAAAAATTTTGAGTGCTTGAAATGTGTAAAAATTTGACTGAGGCACAAAAGGAAGCTAGTTAACCCAAAAATAAGAGGGAGCTTATTTTGGTTAACAAGTATGATCAAAACATGGAAACTTTGAGAGAGGAGAAAGTTGTATTACATGAAAACTTGTAATTTTCCTCTTTACACATTTGCAAGAAACATACCCTTATATGTTTCATTAATCTGCTAATAATGCTGGGAAACAAGTGGATTCTAGGACACATATGGGATATGTTCCTATGACATGATATACCTCGATGGGGTATGGTTGTGTATTTATACAAATTATTTGAGCATAGAAGGATTGCATGGATTCCAATATAATTTATGGATCTTATCAGCGATTACATATTACCCAAGAAGACTCATACTCACATCCAACTCTGTTTCATAGGCATGGTTTCCCAAATAATGGGGGTTGGATCTTTTATTGAGCTTAGTGCATCTTGGATCATTTGTATAGAGATATGTATTTGATAACTTACGAGAGAGATGAGGAGCATAATTCATGTGACTTTGTTACAAGTTTGGGAATTGGATCATATTAGTATTAGACACCCATTTAGAGTTGTGTGAGTTATATTCCCGATGAGCCATCCTACATTATCTAGGAGCTAGTACGAGCTAATATCATATCTAACATGGGAGATACTATGTTTTATATGAAAGGTTTTGATGATCTACAACTACCTTTGGTGACACGGCACCCATACAGTTATATCGGTGGTCTTTGAGATGTAGTTTAGTTGATTATCGTAGAGGTCAAAATTTCTTGATAGGTAGTCATAGACATATCCTAAAGTGGTACTAAGTTGATATATTTCGGTGTCAACTTGGATTTATCTAGGTATTCTTGAGGATGAGAGATGGTATGTGTGAGTAGTGTGTGAGACATTTGATTTTTGGCCCCGCATCAAACCGTGGACAACACTACAAATTCTTTATGGGGTCATGCATAGAGTATGGGATGGATGGACGCAGAGATAGTGGACCCCAGGACCACTTTGGATGTAATGGATATTAGTATTTGACAGTCATGCCTCAACATATAATCATTCTAACAATGGTGATAGTAGTCGGTATCACCGGAGTATTAGCAAGACTTAAGGGATGAACATTACAAGACAGGACCCAATTAGGCAATTCGGAGGCCGAGGTTGAGATACATGTAGCTTAGGGTCCATATAAACAAGGAAAGGAACAACCATAGGTATAGAAGGGTCCACAGTACCCAGTAAATTGAAATATGATTGTTACTGACGGTGTGTGTGTTATTCAACAAGTTCATGTATAGGTAGGTTTAATGGTTCCATCGTCACCTCCCAAAGTAACTAGTTTGCATATTGCAATAGGTAGGGGTGATAGAGATGGTGATGGAGTGGGGGTCACACAAGGGCCACCACAGATATAAATATTAGTCTTGGATTATAGAGTGATACTAAGAGTAGGTGGGCCATTAATGGACACTTTGTAGATACATAGGGATACGGATATGATGTGGGGTGATATAGCCTTTATTATGTTTTAGACCCTAGAATGATTTTTGAGCACAAGACCACATAACAAGTTTCCCTTAGGTAGTAATTACAGCAGGCCATATCGGAGATGGAATAGGAGATTGTTGCATGAGATCGATTGTGACTTAGAGGTCACGAGATGAGGGTCGATGTGGCTCTGTATTAGAGGAGAGTGTGATACACTATATTATAATTCTAAGGCAACTAGATCCAAGGATTTAGTAGAGGATTTCATGGTAGCCACTAGAAAGTTTTGGTATTATAGATATTTATATCATGTCGTTGTTACGGAGGCACGAGGGTGTGTTCCTTTAGAGTCATATTACGGGTAGCCGATTGAGGTCCAGATCACATAGACCATCCAAGTCCACTAGATGAGTGTAGATGCCTCCACCGAGCTACAGGCCAAGAAGTCTTGGTGTCGGCAAGAGTCAGGGTTGACTCTTTTATTGTACACATGGATTTATTTTTGGTATATGCCTCATGATGAAGGCACACAATTTTAACATGATGTATATGTATGTTTTTGGTTATGTCTCAAGATGAAGGCACATATTTTTATCCATGCCCATAGTGACTTATTATTGTGTTTGATTGTATCGAGACACAATTTTTATATGGAAATTGATTATTTTTACATGTATAGATGATGATGGAATTTTATATTTATCACATTTTGTTTTATGAGATATCATGTTTATCCCATGTTTTTATTATGGTCTATGATGAGGGGGATAAAAATAATCCCTATTTCCCCATTGATGATATTATATGATGTTAGATTTAACATACATGTTTGATTTCATTTTATGATGATGTAGCTTAGAATTTTATTGATATGTGATGATGTTATAGATTTGATGATATGAATGTGAATGATGAGATGAAAACACACAATGTACAAGTAAAGAACACAAACACAAAAACAATTAACAAAACAATTATACATACACCAAAAAATCATCTAATCAAGTAAAGAACAGACTAATCTAGAAAGCACACAATACAACACACTATATGCGAAACAAACAAACAAACAAGGAAACACTACTTTGTTTTTGTGGAACATTTTCAAGACATTTTGCGTTTTTTTGTATTTTTGTGAGACAATGTTATATTGTTTTTGTTTTTTTTTTTATTCCTATTTGAATTTTTTTATGTTTTCTAAACAATTTCCAAAGTTATGGACATGAAAATTAAGATGTATGGATGCCCCCATCAACATTTGGGAACATATAAAGGAAAACTCCACATATATGTATAAGAATAGGATCAGTCAAATCAATGCCACAAAGGATAGGATTATAAGGATATCAAATATAGGTGAAGAACTAACTTAGGAAATAAGTGATCATGCCCCCAGGTGTGAGATGCTTGTGAACAAAAAATCCTCGCATGATGCCAAAAACCAATTTTCAGTCAAGGATTTGTCCAAAGTTCCACCATTGCATGGTTTTCACTCTTGGATGAATTTGTTTCTCTTTACTTTTCTATTTATTTTTATAATTTTAATACATTTTTATTTTTGAAGGACCCTTACTTAGGCATAGAAATTCTTGAGATGCATGAAATTCATGGGTTCTGAATTTCATCACCATCAGGATAGGCAAGTTTATATGCACTTGAACCAAATTTAGTGACCACAACATATGGCCCTAACTAGTTAGGTTCAAACTTTCCTTTCTTCTATCATTCCTTTTTGGTGTTGAACTGATTATCTTTGAAGACAAAATTTCCTACCTCAAATTACCAATGTATGATACATTTTTTATAGTGCTGATACAAACGATTATGATACACTTTAAGGTGATCTAGTGCATGGAGGTGTCTTTCATCAAGTAACTATAGCTCGAGATAGCCTAGCCACTCTATATTCTTTATCTTTATCCGATAGTCTCTCAAGGATATCCATAATGAAGGAAGATCAATCTCCAAGGGTAAAATGGATTCAATGCCAAAGACAAGAGAATATGATTTCACAACTATTGGTGAGTGGATATCTATCATGTAAGCTAGATAGCAAGATGGTTCTAAAGATGTCGATTCTGGTGGTTTTTGGATCATTTTTTCCATAATATGAATAAAAATCTTGTTTTAGGATTCTTCTCTTCCATCAAATTGAGGGTAATAGGGGTCGACCATTTCTATCAAATTTTGAAGCATACAGATAGTGCCTTCACTTTTTTATTATTGAAATATTTACCATTATCGATACAATGATAGCAGGAGGGATGTCATAGCGGAAGATGATATGATTCATTATAAACCTAGAAATTTGTGCATCGATAACATAAGTGAGAAGAGTAACCTCTACTCATTTATTAAAATATTTGGTGGTAGTTATGATGTTATTTTGGCCATATGAGGAAGTTGGAGTGAGCTTCCATATGATATCAAGTCACCATTTAGAGAATAGAAATGGTGTCGTAGTTGGTATAAAATATTACGTTGGAGCATGTGTTAGATTTCCATGTTTTTACACGAGAAGACATTTTTTCACATACTAACAGAATCGGTTTCCATAGTATGCTAGTAATAGCCTACTCTCAAAATTTTCTTAGCTAGAGCCATTCCACTCATATGTGCCCCACAGATGCCTTTGTGCACCTCTTTAATTGTGAGGACAAACTCTTCAGAGTTTAAACATCGTAACATATTCCCATCATAGCCTCTTCGATAGAGGGTGCCCCCAAGTAGGGTATAATGGGAAATGCATTGGATGAGATTTCATTTTTCAAAATGGGTAATATCAAGAGGGAAGGTTTCATCTTGGAGGTAGTTAAAAATTTCAAGGTACTAAGGGGAAAAAGGGACCAACAACTTCACATACCAAACACATTTCTGGTATATCTTATACATTTATTGTTACACGTTCCACAAAGAAAGGCATGTCATTGTTACCTAGTGGAATTTATATAAAATATCAAATAGTTTCCATGGCATCCACTGAGCGATTCGAAGCTTTGGGTACCTCTTGAAATATAATATGCATAAATTATTCTTTTAGATTTTCAACCATTCATTTGTATGGGATGAGCTTCTCATCCTTAACCTTATATTCATTTGTGACTTTCTTGATAATAAATTCTAAGTCACCTATGACTTTGAGTTGTCTCCTACAATAAGGGCTTCATACTCGGCTATATTATTAGTACATGGGAAGCCAAGTTTGAAATCCTGAGGGATCAAATCACCCGTATGGGTTATAAGAATAACACCCGCTCTGAATCGATTAAAAGTGACAGACCCATAAAATATACATATGTCATAAGAAATATTCCTCAATATACATCATAGAAGCATCTAGTAGATCCAGAATCAATGGTTCGGTTCAAGGAAAAGGAGCTTCACTAGTTGATCTGCAAGTACTTGTCCCTTAACTTGATTTCTAGCTAACATACTCTATATCAAACTCACTTAGTAAGATGATCCAATTGGCCATCCTCCCAGTAAGCATGGGCTTAGATAGAAGATACTTTAGTGGGTCAACTCTAGATATTATCTTAGTTTTATTGTTTAGAAGGTAATGACGAAGTTTTGGAAAGAAATCTATGAAATAATTTTCAATTTTGGATAGTTAAGATCATAATCAATCAACGTGTGACTAAGATAATAGATGTTTTTTTCTTTTTATTCAAATCATATTGAGCCAAAAGTGCACCAATTGAAAATTGAGTGGCTGAAATATATAGTAGTAGGGGTTCTCCTAGGGTAGGTGGCATAAGAACAAGTGGTTTGGCCAAATAATCCTTGAGTAAGGTGAATGCTTGTTTTTGTTTAGGACCCCAATGGAAATCAACATCTTTCTTGAGAATATGTGTGAAGGAATGACATTTATCAACAAGTTGGGATATAAATCTACAAATAGTTTGGATCTTACCATGTAAGTTGTGCATCTACTTGAGGTTCTTGGGAGGAGGCATATATGTGATAGGTGTGACCTTTATTGGGTCCACTTCAATTCCTTTCCTTGAAACAATGAATCCTAAAATATTCCCCAAAAACACACAAAACACACTTCTTTGGATTTATCCTAGCCTTGTAATTTATGAGAGGTTGAAATATATGTCATAGGATCTTCAAATGCTATACTGGTCTCTGGACTAACCCAATGAGGTCATCAATATCGTATTCCATAATTTCATTATGCATGTCATGGAAGATGACAATCATGGCCCTTTGATAAGTTGTGCATGTATTCTTGAGGCCAAAAGGCATGACTTGGTAACAGAATGTACCCCAAGGAGTAGTGAAGGAAGTTTTATGGTATTCCTTGTCTACAATTTTGATTTAGTTATCACCTAAAAAACCACCCATTAGGGATAACATTTCATCTCTTCTTGTTGAATCGAAAATCATGTTGATATTGGGAAGAGGAAAATCATCTTTTGACATTCCTTATTGGTGTCCCTGAAATTTGTGTAGATTTTTATACCAATTCACTTTTTCTGTACAGTAACTATATCATGAATCCATTCTAAATAGTCAAAAGGTGTAATGAAGCCTCCTGGTAACAATTTTTGTAGATCCTCCTTGACCAAAAGGGCCACACAAGGATGCATTTTCCTTAATTTTTTCTTGATTGGTTTAGCATATTCGTGCACAACCAAGTTATGCACTACTAGTAAAGGATCCAATTCAATCATGTCATCATATGAACACGTAAATATATATGAGAATTCACAAAGGATCGTCACAAAATTATTGTGTTCTTGTTCTAAGAGCGAATCTCCAAACTTAACCAATTTTGACTCATTTTGGGTGCCAATATTTACATCAATAGTCTCCTCCACTAGAAATTTAGATCCATCTTCTATCGCGTAGGATCAAGGGGAGATTGAGATCTTGTTCTAAGGGTATCTTGACGATATTTTCACCCTTAGAGTGGTCACTTTTTGTATCCATTTTAGATTTTTCAATTTGCACGTCTGATAGTGCCTCAAAGAGGTGCTCACTATGAGACTTGAATTTTTATTTTCGAAGGCTTTTTGAAATTTATTTTACCTCATTCTCTTTCTTATTTTATCGACCACGTAACTCGGCCTCTTGCCTAAAGTATGTGTATGCATCAAGATCAATAGGGAATACTTTTTGTGATTACCAATAGGAATATCATCTCGCAGACCCATAAATTTGCCAATTGCTTCATCATTATAGAAGAATTCAATTGGTGTGTTTTGTTTTTGGGGTGTGCATATAAACTAAGTTAATGAAAGGAAACTAACACCAAGTAGAATCCTAACCTAGTTAATCTACCAAAAACACCATGATAAATCTATGCATGGATAAAAAGATAATTAATGCATCCAAATTAAACTTGAAAACACTAATCCATTCCTTGCTAATTTAGATATGCTTTCTAGATTATAGTTGCTCCTATGATTATAATGAGATCAAAGGATGGCTATCTCCAAGAAGAGGAAAGGATCTCACCAATATGGCTTAATTTCCATGTATGGATCTTCCTTTACTACTCTTTGCAAAGAGAGGATAAATGGGTGCAAGATCAATAAGCTTCTTCAATGGTGGAGAATGCTCTTATCATGTGCATATAATAACACTAATAAAAGTGTGGTGTAATTTTGAGAGGGGGATACTAGGTTCTATATATAGCTTTCCAATTTGGGAGAAGCTACAATCCTAGTGAATGTGGGATAAAAGATAAAGTAGAATTAGAAGGGATAAGCATGATTAGAAATAATTAATTAGAATTAGCAACTCATGGGAGTTGTATATGATTTTATTAATGAACTATAATTATATAATAGGCCAAAATAAGTTTAGAAAGCTATTTAGAGGTGATTTAGGCTGAATTTTATAGAATTTGGAGGATTTGTAAGAGGGATTTAACCAATAAGAGGGTTTATTGATTAAATAAAGGATTAATTAACTAATGATAGTTAATTAAAAGAGGATTATAACTAACAAAGTGTCGTTAATTGGCATCCAAAATGAAGGAAATGCTAGTTAATTAACGAAGTGTCATTAATTGACCGAGATGAAGGGGAATGTTAGCTAATTACTGGGAAATCACTAATTATAATGGAATTTATGGGAAAGATGATACATGGTAAAATTTTAGTATTAAAATTGTGTATTTAGATTTACGTGTCTACACCTAGAAAGGGTGCATATGTGGAGACCATGATATCGGATGATATCAACACTAACTCCTTTACTTTGGTAGTTGGGAATTAGGAGGATGTGAAGGTCTATATCTATCCGAAGCCAAGGATGGTTCATGAGAAGTATGATTTGAATATCCCGACACACTTGAAGTGAGAAAAATGGTGGCAAGCAAGAGGGCCAGTCAAGAGACTCCTCCCCTCAGAGAAGAAGAAGGAGATAGTGAAGAAGAGTAGCACCACAAGGAAACTGGGAATAGCATAAGTACATCTTTTGTGACCCTAAGGCACCAAAAATATAATCCCTAAGAATAATATTTCAGTGAAGAAGAAACCCAAGGTGGTTTTAAGTGAGGATATTAAGGAGGCAAAGATATCTAGAGAAGAGATGCCTCAATTATCACCATTAATCCATTCTTTAGTGGATTCGAGAGGAAGATGAGATCTTTGCATGCCATGAATAAATGTTGGAGAGGAATGAAGAAGTAGATAGGCATAAGAGGGATGATGAGAAGGAGGTTCCCTACATATTAGAAGATACCCCTAAGAGAGAGGAGGAAGCACATCATGAGTACAAAGTGGAGAGTCCGGAGAAATACCTAGATGGGAAAATATGCCATGACTTAGAAAATATGGGAGAGTGTGAAGAATATCATGAAGAGGAACACATAAAGCACTCAGGTGAAACAAGTGGTGTGCTACACATCGTAACATAGGAAATAACTAAGGGGCCTAGAGGCAAAGGAAGAAAAATAGATATTCCCTAGTCCCCCTGCTATAATATGTTGATGACCCTAATAAAGTCTTGCACACAAGATATCATAGTACAATGACCATTGAGTACTTATAATTATGTCCATTATTTAGTAAAAATGATTCCCTCCTACATACCAGAAAGATGTTATCATGGGAATACCAATCACATATGGAGGAGCCATAGTTTGGGGTAAGTGCATGGTCATTGTGTGAGACTTGAATTAAGTTTGTGCTAGGAAATAGTTTCCCGATGCTTGAGGCACATATCCTAATTAATGATTAGGAGAGAAATGCATTAAAAATATAGCATCAAAGTAGGACTAAGGACACTAGATAAGAATTCTAAAATAAAGATATTTCTCGATGAAATAGATGAGAAATATAAAATCATTGTGTAACTGAAATAAGAAGTGATGGAAGAGAATGGATGGATTAAAGTAACATACACCAAAGAGGAATACATTGTATATGATATCACCCTCATGTGAACGGATCTTGTTGATCAATCCCAAGCCACATATGAAAAGTGATGATACATTTTTTAGAGGACTTGGCACATATGTTCACACATGAGAAAAAGAGCATAACAAAATAGGACCCATAGAAGAAGAAATGGCACGATAGAATAAGGATGGCAGATAAAAGATAGAGGAACACCGTGCATACTATTAGGCACTGGTTTTTGAGGAAAAATAAGTTGTACAAAGGTTAGAATTTGTATTTTATAGTTGTCAGGATTTTAATCAAGTGGTGAGCACATTGGTGATCAACAATGAAGCTGAGATGAAAGAAATGGAGGCCAAAATGAAGGACAACAAATCTAATCAACAAATAATTTTGGTAGAGGTAGAAAAGAAGAGGGATGTGATTTCCCTCATGAAATCCACATTCAAGGAAAGATGAAGGAACTCTTCCTCAAGTGACGTGGAAGATGGATGTGCTAGATGATGTGATCTCACAATTAGAAAATTTGATGTCATAACTTAACGATAAAATTAATGAATTGACACCCGAATAATTATTTTATATTGTGGATGTTGCACTAGTTAGTGTAAAAAAATGAAGGGATGGAGGGATTTAGAGAAAAAAATGGATAGAGAAGTCCCATAAATCTTTCCTAGAAAGGAACAGATGTAGAATCCTTAATTCTTTGGTGCAAGCCACATTCTTTATTCTTTCATTCATAATAGATATTATTTGATTCATTGTAAAATATTATTTGACTAGTGTTTCTAAGGAGGGACAACATACCTAGTGTGGGGTAATGTTGGTTTGGAAAATTGACAAAGCATAGGAGTGTAGAAGCTTATGCATAAAAGGCAAATTACATGGAAGAGTCAAGATTGTGTGCGGAAGGCACATGCGGATGGGAGATATGATAGTGCACGAGAATGCACAAGAACAAGGGTTAATGTAAGACTTAGCTGATTTTTTACGTTGAGCTAAAAATAGGAAAATCGAGATGGAATGCCGACCAAGAAAAAGATAAAATCAAGCTAACTTCATGGACAAAAATTCTATTTCTAGAAAAGCACATGTAGATCAAGGATTAAATCACATGCATGATTCATCTATTAACAGAATTAAAGAATAATATTCCTAGGATAGTATATTATTAGTTTTTATGCAAATCATGCATGTATAGTAAGAATGGCTATTTTTGGGAATGCCTATTATTAGGAGAGTGCATGGGAAGTGAAGGGAAAGTCCCCACCCTTATATGTGTGTGTGTGTGTGTGTTGTAGGTCATTATTTCAATAGTTATCTCTTGAGACTTGTTATGTTCTTGCAAAAACATGTTATACTTGTGTGCAATGTCTAGTGCATTGGTATATTGATTGGATTTATATTCGATTTACATTATGTAATGAACAATGTTTATTAATGGATAAGTGTGGTTAGATCTTGATTTTTGACATGTATGAATATGGTGTTATAGTGCAATTGATCTTGGTTATTTTTAAAGATGATATGTTTCCTTGTTATATGTGCTTCCAAGTGATTTGAATGCAATTATTAACTATGAATGAATGAACACTTAATTAATTATTATGATGAGTATGCATACTAACATCTTGAAAAACAAGGAAAAGGAGGGACCTAGTATCTACATGTACTTTAGGTAAGAAGTCAGTCCAGATCGAATGAAATGTCATCACGCATGATGGTCTAAGTGAAAATAAAAGACTTCATTTTTTCTCATTTGTTTCGTAGTTGTGTTTGTAGCTTTGTTAGTTGTTCAATATGGTGATTATATGGCCTAATGGATAAGGCACCGGATGTTACTCCACAAGATACCTAAGGTTCTTCATTAACCCTTACATTTTAATTTCCTAAGCTACAACCAAATATTATCATTCAAAATTTCTAGCATTAAAAATGAAAAGTTTTGGCTATGACAACTAAGCCCACCCTTTTAAAACCTTTTCCCGTTCACTATGAACCATTCCTCCGACCAACCTATCAACTCATGGAACCCTTTGGGTTTTTGCAACACTCATTCTAACTAAGAAGAAATTGTTAATAGGGATTTTAATTGTATTTCATGTGCAGGGAATAAGGTGATTGAAGAAGTCACTAATATATAAAGTGAAACAACTATCCTCAAAGACCTAGAAAAGACCACTTCTAAATTTTATAACTAGTTAATACCATATGGAAGCTAACAAGGAAGATTTAATCCATCCGGGAGTTGTATAGGAGATAAATGAATATTTATAAGGTATTTTAGGTAGAATTTGTGGAATAAATTGATTTCAGGAAAAACTTAAGAAAGATAAGGTCGTTTTAGGTACGTGAATGCTATACTCCAAAGGTGAAAAATGAGTTTTACATGTCATTATCCGAGCTCAGGGGTTTTTTAGGAAGAAAACAAGTAGTCATTTAAACTATATTTGAATCCTCTACATGATTAGAACATCACTTTTGTTCTAAGACTTAAATAATTTATGTGATAGCTCATGTCATTGATGTTGCTCCTTCTTGTTAAAAGGAAGAATGGATCCAAAATTTTAATTACAATAATAATTGGTTCTTGAAAATTTCTAGGATGATCTTAGTAAGTGATTTGGAGTCAAAATCATATAATTTTTACCCCAAACACCATTTCATGCTCCCGGGGATGAAAAAACACTCATGATGTCCTAGAATGCACTTTGCATGTGACATCAACATATCAAAAAGGATTAGGTGGAATTTTTCACCCTTCATGTCCCCTTCATTTTTTCTTACGGTTTATATGGTATAGGGGTGACACCAACGTGTTCCCCACCTATTCAATAAGTTTTTTCGCTTAAAACATGACCTAAGGTGTTAGGCGAGTATAAGGAGTTAAGTTGTCAAGTCCCCTTTTCATGATAAGCTAACCCCTTAGCGCATTTATTAGCATGTATTTTCATAATCAATTTTACCTGAGGTGAAATAGGGATAAGGGGATATCAAATTGCATTCCCCCATGTTGGAAAAGTTTTCACAACTTGAAGCTCACCTATTTTTCACCTTGGCTCCTCACAAACTTGCATCTAACTTTTTCCTTCTTATGTATTTGGACCCGTGTTGCAATTTATCACCCATGATTTCCCCTTATATTGCACAAATGTATAAAGTAACTTGGGAACATAAAATATTTATCCCCATGTGTCTTAATTTATCCCAACTCTCCAATTACCACTTTTACACCTAGGAATAACAGGCATCTTACAAACAACTTATCTCTATGTCCTTTCTTCATGAACAGACCCCCCATGGTGAATTTTCTCACTTGATCTATCCCCTTAGATTGCACTAGGTATAAAGGTTACAAGGGGACACAAAAATGTGCTACCCATTATTCCTCTCAGCTCTTGGTCATGTGAAAAATCATTTTTAAGATCCTAGAAACCATTTTTGAATGTAACTCCATAACTCCAAGATCAAAAACACTTAATCATTTTCAAACTCCAAGTTGTGTTTCCCTCCTAAAACCTCCATCTTTTATAAACATTTTTTCTAGACATCCATACACCAAAAATAAAAAATTTCTCATATCTCCAAAACTATGCACTGATTCTCACTAAATTTTATCTATGCATTCCTTCCAAAAACACCTTCAAGCTGATTATAAGGGCATTGTGATTGATTTTATGTATAATTTAAAACACATATTTGAAAGTTTCATCCTCGGATGTTTCATTTTCACATGTATGGAGTTGTTGTGAAAGAAAATCCGTAAAAAGTGGAGCAGAAAGTTTGAAGAAAAACCTAATATCTTCTAACTTGATTCATTTTAATCGACACCTAGAAGACCTCCATCCAAAAATAGTAAGTGTGTAAGGATTCATGTGTCCAAATATAGTAAGTTTCCAAAAATGGTAAACTCTCAGCATCCTTGTTACTCCAAATAAGTAAAAACCATCAGAAAGTGAAAATTAGGAAAACTTACTAAAAATGGCCATCCTAGTCAAGACATGCTAAAAATAGATAGTTTTACAATCAAGATCAAATCACTCATATCAAATCACTATTCCCCATTGTTATTTATTATATCTCCATAAAAATTATATGGTAAGCTCCATATCAAGTATATAGAATCTTTGGACCAAGTTTATGTAGGCTCTAGACCAAATACATGGGAAGTTCCCACCAAAATCTTGATGGAATATTTCAACCTCTACAAACAAGAATTTAGCCTCCCAAGTGAATAAAAATATGCTCACATATCTCATAGATGAAGGAGATTATAACCAAAAAAATTAATTCGAGTAAGATATCGGAAGAAAATAATTTCATTCTGGGAGCAATCCTTTTATTTGGAGGATAATGCCTATTTCAATTAGGAACACATGAGAAAGAATTTTTCCTAGCGTCGTGAGTATTCTTCCATTTAGAAAGAAAAAAATTCATATAGGTGAATTTTGAGACCAAAAGGAGTAAGGTAGTGATCTCCATTATAATGCCCCACTACATTGCAAATGGTGGGTGAGGATTCTTGGCGCCATTTCCTGGAACAAGGTGTCACCTTTTTACATAAAAAGAGTATTTTGTTTCATTACGGAAAAAAATACAAGTTACGATAATAAGTACTCAAGGTTGATTTAGAATTCTTTCTTGTTTGTGGATGTGATTGAGGACTTCATCAAGATTAGGGTTGTTTGTTCTCGGCGGTATCGTAATTGATCATATGGGATTACAACCTTGAGTTTTGTTCACTAGTATTACTTTGGAGAGACATGAAATAAATATGGTTATTAGTATTACTTCAATTATGTGTGTGTGTGTGTGTGTGTGTGTGTGTAATTTTATAAATTATATTTTTTTGTATGGTAAAATATCATTTAATTTTTCCAAATAAAATAAATAAAGAAAATGAACCAAGTAAAAACTAAGAAAATAAATTTATAATTAAAAATTAACTAAAATATTATATATATATATATATATATATATATATATATATATATGTATACACTAAATCACACACTTGGGTACATTTATAGGTCCTAATCACATACTTGCATTCATATGATTCCTAAGCGAGAAAAGTACTAATTGACCACTGTTTTTTGCCTCTTTACTTTCTTTTTGGTTTCCTTCTTGGTCTTACACACCCCACTACCCATCTGAACTTTTTCACTTCATTTCTATGAGTCCAAACACCAGCACTTAGCCAATATTCCAACTCCCAGTGCCCTCATCCTCTTGGGTGCCCCTAGTGTCTTTTTATCTTACTCACCTCTTTTTAGCCTCTTTTAGTTGGTGGGCATCTTTATTTCTTATGGGTTGGCATTTTAGTGGTTAATTACAAATTCAAACAAAATAATCATATAAATACAATTTTATGTGATCATAATAAAGGACCAAGCTCTAAGCATATATTACTATCACCTAAGGTTGCATCCAAAGGAATTTCAAGAGCATCAAAGCATCCATCTAGCTTCATTCAAGGAACAAATAGTTACATTTTCTACATACATGCATAGGAGGGGAAGTTCATTTTTACATCAACACATCTACTTATATTGTTACATCTATCTATTTATCACTATCAAGTGCATCTTGCACAAGAGCATCCTAGGGAACAATTCTTGCACACACATGAGAACTACATAGAGTCAAAATGTAGTGTAGCACTTAGATCATAATTTCACTCGGTTAGGTGACTATCGGGGTCACTCTGACTACCAATTTGTATGATTTTATTTTTGGGATTCAATGTGTTATAGGTTTTTAGAGGATGTCTTATTTTTGTAGGTTACGGGAAGTAACTCAATGATCATATAATAACATACATGCGATCAACAAAAAACATTAGCAAACGTCGTGCAACACTGCAAACATCATTTTCTGAGGTTTTCACATTCATGGGCTCCTAGAACCATTCTACAACTCCTAGGGACCCCTAACCCTACCCATGTGCCCTAGTCCCAGTATATTTTAAAGTCTTGCAATTTTCCTTTGAGTTCTAATGAAATCAACAAGTTCTATGTTCCTTCTCTTTCACCTAGGTCATAACTATAATTCATTTCTATATTATTTTGTTATGACTGTGCAATTAGGATTTTACAAAATTCAATATTTTTAAAATCATTTTTGAACCCATCACTCAAAACCACCTTCATTATAGGTATTTTATGATCTTTTATCATGGCTCAATCTTATGGACAATTCATCGACACCGATCTCCAAGATCTTAATGATCATCTTATTAAACATCCTTAAGAACCGATCAAATTTTATTCATTGCTTGTGAGGAGGCCACCAATATCTGCACGACCTTAATGTTCCTACATCCATACCCGCTTCCATGCCTATTGCTACTTAGCCTCCTAATTCCACTCTTCCAACTACTTCTAATGTTCTTATATCTTTCCTACTCCCACCACCACTTTACTCCACCTCTTATTTCTCACACGTGGAAGGTCTCTTCTAGCACTCACTCAAGACTTAGCCTCTCTTTATCGGGATCTTCAAGCATAAATTTTCAACTACAAAAAGATACTTCTCTTGCATCTCCATCTCTTATTTCCACTTTTCTCCTTCATACTCCTTTTGCACCCACCATCTCCACTTATGCACTTCCTCCAAACTTGGTTACTCCCAAGATACCCACATTTAATATCCATGGTGATCCTCAAGAGCATCTTTGAGCATTTCATTTAGCATGTCTAGACTTTATGGATGATCATGTTGTATTAGTAAAGCTATTTCCTATAAGTCTTCAAGATTACACAATGCGTTAGTTCTACGATCTACCTATTCCATTTGGTAATTTCATTTATGCTTTTAGATGACGATTTTATTTCCCATTTCTCTATCAATATTAGTTCTAATGTATCCTATGTTGAACTAGTTTAAATTAAACAAGGGTCTAATGAGCATCTAGGAGATTATGTCTTGTGATATAAGAACAACTTAGCTAAGATTTATAATGTGCTCATGGACTCTGAATCACAAGATCTATATTTCCAAATTATACTACCATCGGTATAAGATAATCTCATCTTTGATACATCTCCATCATCTCATCAATTATGTCATACTCTTAAGCTACAAAAATTAAACTATTATCTATGGGAAAGCTTAAGTATCATGAACGTGCTTCATCTTCCACTCTCTTTCAAAGTAAAACCACTTTTAATACATCTACTAAACCTACGGAAGCTAAATTTATTGTTAATTTTGTGTCTACTCTTGAGAAGATTCAATGACAACTACCTAAGCATGCATTTACTAAATTACCTTGTGCTCTACATATTCTATTTCCATAACTTGTTGAGAGAAATATTGTTATGCTTCCTCCTCCACTAAATTTGAACCCATATCATCTTAAAGGTTGCGATTACAATGAAAATTTCAAATTTGACTAGTGTCAATGCATTGGGAATTCTACATATTGATGTTTCAAACTTCAACATCTTATTCAAGATCTTATCGATAATAATGAAATTGAGATTCTTGAGCCTATAACATCTATGTCAGTCAATGAAAATCACAAGCTCAATATATTCAACAATCCTCTTCCTAAACATGACAAGAAAGCAACTGACTCTTTGGCCACTCATACATATCATGCAGTTCCTCCTCCTTCATCGGGGGCTCTTGATTTTCTAGTTGCTCACACTGATGCATCTCCACCAATCATTAAATTATCTGGTCATGACTATCATGTTATATTCTCCTCTAACACATTACATATCAATGCTTCTATTGGGACTCATACTATCACTAATATATTTATTTATCTTTTGATTCATATGTGTGTGCTCTATTGAACTTCTTGTTTCTATCAACTATCCACTATCGCATATTTCATAACTAGTTCCTAAATCATATGGTTATGTCAAGCTTCTAGTCACCATTGGTAATCTTACCATGCTTGTTCCATTTCTTGTGGCACATTTAGTAAAAGGATGTGACATGCTCTAAGGTATTCCCTAGATCCATGTTACTTAAGATATCATTTCTATGAATCACTTGTGTCTAAAATTAATTCACAAGTAATTCATTACTATCATTAAGGGTGTTCTACGCCATGCACATTTTGGCCATAGCCTCCTCTTAAGGTTATCTTTCACTTTCTAGAACATCTAGGTCCCTGAAAAATCTCAAATCTAAATCACAATATGCTAATATCTCACCTCTTTACATGTGACCTAATCAGTATTTTAGTCAATCATATCCATATAGGTCCACCACTCAAGTGGATCCTTCACATAGGTATACATCACCTCCTCATTTTCCTTCACATAGGTGTTCATCGCATCCTCAATCTCCCTCACATAGGCATTCATCACCTTCTTGTTTTACCTCACATAGGTGTTCATCACCTTCATGTTCTCTTTCACATAGGTGTCCATCACCTCCTAGGTCTCATGCACATAGGTCTCATTCACCGATACATCATCTATCTCATACATCACCAATCTTAGAGCATGGTCACATGCCTTTATCTCCACAAACATCGAGTGGAGGACCCTTACACTTCACTTTTGTTGGATAACATATTCATCAGCATACACTTGGGGGCATCATGCTTACTATCCCCCTTTTAGCATTATCAAGTCTCTCACATTTTCACTATTTCACTTCACACTTCTCATCTAGTCTTTCAAACACATATTACAAATCTTGATACAATTGTATCATCATTACCCTATGAGACACTCTTATGTATTTGTTCACACTTGACTATTGAGGGCATACTACATACATGAACCTCGCACACAACACATTTATAGACTCGGAGCATTCATAACACATCTATCTAGTGGAAATTCATTAACACACTTCCTTATGATGCACTCTAGTTCCATAGTTCATACTTGACTGCTAAGGGTTTGAATCTAAAATGAACCTCACCCCATTCACACACTTACACTCTATGCTTCATTGATCTATATTTTAGCACACATGTTCAAATCATTTCCCAAAGGAACACTCTTATTCTATGGTTCATTCTTGACTGTTGAGGAGGAATTTATAAATAAATCTCATCTCATATACATTTGTACACATCCACTTAGGGTTCTGTTTCTCCTATCATATTCACTTTGAATTCCATTCAATTCTCACTCATAGCATATTGCATATCTTGGTTACACATTTTCTCGCTTTTCTTATACTAACATTTCCACTTTACCTACTATGTTAATAAGATATTTTATATGTCATTATCTTTTCTATATACACATGTGTGTTCACTTGTTCTCTAGTTGTGAATGCATAATTTACATAGATCTTTACATGCAACATGGATGCTTGGCATTGTACTTCTTACCAGTACCACAATGGCTCTTGGGGGCATCTACTTTCATACACACTACAACTATTATTTTATCATTTTATATAACTTCATCTTCTTACTAGCAAACTAATATATCAGATCTTACATGCATTTGACATAACTTTTATATTTCTAACATGCTAATGGGTGATTTATGTACAACATTTTCTTTGGAGTAACTATTTTCTACCATAGTTTTCTGATTCTCTACTTGTCACTATTTTCCATTATTTGTTATTGTATGCCATTATTTAATGGCTCTGCCATATTTCTTGCTTGTCCATTGCTTGTATGATTTTGGCCACTTCATTCCTAATTGTCTTGAAACATTGTGACCAATTTCCCATGTTTTCAACCCACTTTTCATGAGCTACATTGTCTTCTATATGCATATTTTTATTGTTTACACTAACACATGTTTCCAGCCACTTTGCTTACATGTTCCCTTGTTTTCACCAAGCACATTACCTCCCCCTGTATCATCCAATTTGATATCAGCATCTGGTCCTCTCCTTTGACTACATCCTCCTAGTGACGTTGCATGCACCCTAGATGAGGGGGCATACATTGGGTGAATTAGTCACCCCATAAAGTGGTATATAGCCATAGTTTAGGCTTACAAAGTAAAAGAATAAAGAGATATTTAGTTACATAAATGGCCTAAAATATGACTTGGGTCATCAACATAGCACAGATGCCAATTCCTAGATACGAGACATGATCGCCTGGCATCTTATGACCTTTCCTGGCACCTATGACCAAGGGCATATTCATGATTGTTTTCTTATATTGGCACATATTTTAGCATTTTACATAATGGTTTTTATAGAACATGAACAATCCTCCAAAGCAATCAACATTCATGCTATCTCTTTTTTCTATTTGCATTGGATTGAACTAGATCAAACTAGAACAAACTAGGATGGCATCATCTACAATGGTGCATAAATTTTAGAAAAGCATTTTGGGATGGATAATAATAATATACCTTTCTCCCCAACATTTTTCTTTCATGGTGTGGGATCGCCCAATAAAATCACCCTTATACAACATCTTTAAGACATTTTCTATCTTTTTCAATCATCATGGATCAGTGCACATGTTCCTTTTTCACATTTTTAACACACTTTTTAAATATTTGATCAAATTTTACATACACAAATATTTAACTAATTTTTTCCTTCTCTTTGTAGTTTTGTCCTAATATGAAGAAATAGTCACGTCATTGAACACATCAAGAGACATTAACAATAGGTAAAATTTGATGTAGCACATATGCTTTCACCCTTAGAGTCACTTCCTCTTATTTATCTTACATGCTTAATTTTATCACTCCATTCTTTTTCTTGTCTCTTCGGCATGATTTCTCCATCAATATACATGGTTATTAGGTACGTATCTCTTATCTACTTTATGTTATAAAGTATTATCTTAAAAAATAAATTTTGGAAAAATGTAGACACTAAATCATGCACTTGGGTTCATTTCTAGGTCATAATCACATACTTTCATTCATATGATTCCTTAGTGAGAAAATTACTAATTGACCACTATTTTGGCCTCTTTGATTTTTTTATAGTTTCCATCTTTGTATTACACACCCCACTACCCAATCTGAGCTTTCTCACATAATTTTCTCTAAGTCCGGAGACTAATGCTTAGGTGCCCTTGTCTCTCCCAGGATCCCCGACATCTTTGTATCTCACTCACCTCTTTTGGGCCTCTTCTAGTTGTTGGGCATCTTGATTTCTTATGGTTTGGCCTTTTAGTGGTTAATTATGAAATTCAAACAAGGGAATCATATAAATACAATGATATGTGATAATGAAAAATGACCAAGCTCTAAGCATATGTTACTATCACCACCTAAGGTTGTATGCAAAGGCATTTCAAGAGAATCAAAGAATTCATCTAGATTCATTCAAAGGATAAGGGATTGCATTTTTGCATACAATCATAGGAGGGGAAGTTCATTTTTCCATCCACACATCCACTTAGATTATTACATTAAGTTATTGCTCTCTATCAAGTACATCTTTCAAAATAGTCTCCTAGTGAATGATTTTTGCACACACGCACACACACACACACACACACACACACACACACACACAAGAACTACATAGATTCTAAAATGTAAAGTAGTGTCCAGGATCGTAAGTTCATTCAATCGAGTATCCTCTATTATTTTACCCTAATTTTCCTTTCACTCGCATTCCGTGAAATGTTTTCTATAGTTTGAATGGATGGGATGAATTTCCATGCCTTTTCTATCATTTTCCATGCCTCATTTGTGAAGAAACACCCATGCATGCCTTGTTTGTGCCCTAATTTTTCCAAATCTGCAGGTTATGCCATGTTTTTCCATTTTTCCAATCGTGAAAGCTTAAAAATGATCGATTTATACCTATCTTCCCTCAAAAACCCCTCCCCATGGTCGTAAAATGTTTAAAAACTCCTTCCATTTTCCCTTTGATCAAAAAATCCTTCACCCATGAAGAAAAAATCAATTTTAGAGGTCATTAACTTGGCAAACTCTGTGTTTTTGACGGTTATACGGGGTGTCATTTGACCATCAAAATTAAGCTCAAATGACATCTCCTACGTGGATGCATCTAGTTGACAAGGATCGGTGGGTTTCTTTGAAAAACTTAGCCATTTTTTGCTTTGGGAAAAATTCAAAATTCCCCATGAACTCGCAGGGATGTGTGTCATGTGGCATATTATGCGAAGGTGGAGTGGGAAGGCATGGGAACTTGGGAAAATTTTACCTTTTTGGCGAAGGGGAAAAAGGGTGAGGAAAATCCCGGGTCTGAAATAGAGCAGAAGGTGGACACGTGGCGGTGCGGTGGTAGAGCAGGAAAAGTGTTTGCCGCGAAGGAAAAAAAACTTTTCCCTTTTTTGGTCAAAAAGGCCTAAGGTGAAATTTCAAAGCATGGCCCCGTGGCCAATCTTAGGTGGACACGTGTCCATAAAAAGATCAGAGGGAAGTGCAGGCCACGGAAGGAAATGGGGAATTTTTCCCTTTTTGGCAAAAAGAGTTAAGGCAAAAATTAAGCCACGGGCCCGTGAATGAGCCACAGGGAGACACGTGGTGAAGGGCAAGCGGGTTGTTGCTCGGTGGAAGAAAAGGGAAAATTTTCCCTTAGCTAAAAAAGGGTTTAAAATGAGAATTGAGCCCATGGATTTTAGCGATAGAGAGCAGACACGTGGCGAGGGAAAATCGGAGGTGCGGGCCCATGGGGCAAAAGTGAAAATTTTCCCAATTTCTAAAAAGGTCAAAATGTATAGAATTGAAGCATGATTTCCCAATGGGACCCACCATATGCCATGTGTCATCTCCAAAATTCAAGGTGGAGGGGTGGAGAAAAAAATTCAAAATTTTTCCATTTTTCAAAAATGTCAAAAAGACAAAAAGTAAGCCCGAATTGATTTCCAATCATACTTTGACACGTGGAGGGCCCAGATTGAAGGACAAAGAGCAGATCAAGGGCAACTGTGCATTTTCATTTTTGGCCACCATTTTGCTCTCAGGAGGCTTGGAATCGTGAATTTTGCATCAAATTTCATCAATTTTTTGGCGATTCCATGTCGTTTTGGCCTTCTAGGAACATTGGAATTGGTTTCATGACTCAATTTGTAGATTTGAGGTGTTTTTGTAATAAATTTTTACTCAGCCAGAAAACACGTGAAATGTCAAATTGAAAGTTGCAGAGGTAGTTTTAAAGGGTGAAAAGGTGAAATGATGAGAGGAAAGGCATCTGCATGCCTTGATGATGAAAAACGTGCCTCCAAGAAGGATAATGATCTAATATTTGCAATGATTCACCATTTTAGAAACACCTGACAACTCTCATTGCAAATTTGTTAAATGTCATTTTTAGTGAATCATGAGAAATTGTTGTAACAAAATTGATCCCTTGGCATATTATTTTCTTGGAAAAGAAGGATCAAATGTGGCAAGAGATATATAATGCATTTTTGAGAAATGCAAAAGGGTCGGGAAGTTGAAAATCATGAGCAAATTTTGAGAGAAAGCTCATTTTTCTGAGAAACCCACCAAAGAACTAGAATAATTTCTTCTATGTTGGATCTTCATGTATGTGAGTTGGTTACAAGTGTATAGCCATCACACAGCTCTGAGATTGTTCATGAAACTCTCCCCTACTGATGAATCTAACAAGATTTTGAGTTAATCTATGTTTTTCTAGGGCAATATGATGTCTGTTATCATTTTTAAATGCCTGCAAATATTTTCATTGTTCTTGTTGCAATCTTGCATTGAAAGTCTTTAGAAATCACATAGAATCTCCATTTCTTGTTGATAGTTTAGTGGCATTTGCAATCTCATGTTTAGAAGAGCCTTCATCTGATAAAGAGATAAACAAATTTAAAATCACTTTACCTTCCTTGATTGTAGAGATTGCTTGTAAGCCTTTGGGGGTACCTTAGGCGTGGTTTGATCAAGGATTTTTGTGTTTAATTGAGTTCTTTACTTCAAGATTTTGTGGTGAGTTCTCAAAGATTGTGTGAAGAGTGTAACCTGGGCTTCCATTTATGCCTCTTCTAGTTGAAAGAATATCCTGATTATTTGAAGCATTTTATCTGATAGTTGTTCAAGTATTGTAGAGGTTGTCAAAGATCTGATATATCCCAGTTTGTCTTGTCAACACCCCACCAAAAAATTCATTCAAACAAACTAATCCTACCCATACTACCCCTACATTGCATTGTGTGTCAACAAAAGGATCTAACCCATCTACAAAAATGCACAAGGAAAATCAGGATTATATAATGTCTTTAGTAACCCTTGCCTTGCATTGAAAATATCTCCATAATCTGGGAGTGACAACTTGTGAAAGTCAGATTTGGAGTGTTGATCATATTTTCCCAAGGCCTTTTCATACTACTTTGCATAAATTGAGGGATATCTTCATCTCCTTCACCATTTGGGGGTTACAATATAGGTTCTCTTACCTTGGTTGAAAGGCACAACCTAAAATAGTGAGGGTCAGATCAGATCCTTTCAAGGTGCTATCCATCTCTCCACAAATCTGAGTGTCAGTTAGATCACATCCCGGCTACAAAATGACACACATCAAGATCTATCTGACTTCAAGCTTCATGCCATATCTCTGATGCTGCTCAGACTGAAAAGGAGAACAAATTTGGGTACCAACACTTTCTGGCGCCATTTCGGGGACTTGTTTTGAATTCCTAGGAACTAATTTGCACTGCTGAGATTGATTTGCTAATTCATTACCAGTCCATATCTGTTTATCCCATCAACTACACCAACACTTTTTGGCACCATTTCGGGGAGATTCTTTAGTATTTCAGTATTTTAGATCCTTGTAATACTTCTTGTGTGATTTATGTGCAATTACAAATCTGAGTATCATCTTCTGATCAGATTTATAAGATTGGAATAAAAAGTAGAGCTCTGAGTTTGATATTCTCTTAGTTCAATCTGATCCATGTGCATGCATATTTGAGATATTTGAATGCATATCAAACCCTAGTAAAGTCCTTTGCAAATTCTGCATGCAAATACGTTGTTGAAGCATCATTTTATAATCATATTTGTAAGGATTGAGTGAAGATATAAGTTCTGCCTGTAATTTTACCAGTTTCCAGTAGTTGTTGCACTTCATTTGCATTTGTGATTGATAAATTCAAGAAGAAGGAAGGTCTTGATTTGTAAAGTTTGGCAATATTTTCAGTGCTGGTAAATATTTGATAGAGTATTTTAGTGCATTTACACAACTAGGGTGAAAGTCCTTAGTGGCGACTCCATGCTGATTTGAAATCTTGATAAATACCAGTGCCTTGGCTTTCTATCATTTATTTTTGTGTTGCTGATCTCTACAAAACTGGAAGGAAGAAGATCTCTCTTCCTTAGAGACTCTACTAAGAAATTGTTCTCAGATTCAAGAAACTCAGAGTTGGAAGGGAGAAGAGTTTGGAAAGTTGTTAAAGGTCAGACATCAGGCAAAGATATATCCATTGGTGAGAGAGATCAGCCTTTGGTAGAGGATTATCACTCTTCTTCAAGTGATTCTAATTCAAGAAATCCTCTCATAAACTTGTTTTCCTCAACTAGTGAAGGTCCTTCTACTGTACTTGGTAAGTTCCTTCTCTAATCTATACCTTCTGTGTTTTAATTCAAGTAAAACTTTCCAAGAAAATCAGCACTTAGAGAATACCAGTCTTGTGAATCACATTCTTGAGCCCCAAAGATCTTGCACTCCTCATCATCTTGTTTCACCTCCAAGATCACCTCCACCAAAAAATATGGCTCATCCTAGACCTCCATTTGTTGTTAACACCTTTGGTCCCATAGATTTTAGAGGAATGGATGGTTACCCAAATGTTGTTCCACAAGATGTCAGAAATAGATTGCCAAAATTTCAAGGCAACAATGCAATAACTGGTGATCAACATCTCAAACTCTTTGTTAATATGATGGAATATTTTGAGATAGAGTTTGAAGATGTGTATATTAATTTGTTCATTCATACACTAGAAGAAGATGCTAGGGATTGGTACAAGGCTCTACTTGATAATTCTATTGATTCATGGACTGAAATGAAAAATGCATTTAGGTTGCAATATGGTGACAAGACTGATCCTAGATTTCTTTTGTCTAAGTTTGAGAATATCAAGAAGAACCCTAATGAATCATTCCATGACTTCAACACAAGGTTTAACAAAACTTTGAGAAGGCTTCCTATTGGTTTGAGGCCTTGTGATGAATCTTGTTTAATCAAATATGCAGATGCATTTGATAAAAGGTAACCTATTACCTAAGAGACAAGAACCCTACCAATCTAAGACAAGATTTCACCATGGCACTTCAAATTGAAAACAATATCAAGGTTTTTGGAAACCTCTCAAGAGAGATGGTGTAAAATTGATAAACCCTAAAAACCTCAAGCTAGCAAAGGTGCTGATTTAGAAGAGGTTGTGAAAACTTTGGTAGGGGCTATCAAAGAAATCTCATACAAGTTGGCAAGAGCTGAGAAGGGAATTGGGTAGACTTCACAAGGTCAGCCTAGGCAGCAAGCACAAGATAGATTTGGCAATCACCATAGGAATGAGCAGAGGTTTGATGAAAAAGGTAAAGGGCCTGTTGGGTCTACAAATAGACATCCTCAAGGCACGTGAAGGAAGAGTGTTTCTGATCCCTTAACTACTAGGGTTGTTGTTGTTGAAGAAGTTGCTGATATTGATTGGTGTGATAGGTGTTTTCTACCCCATCCTCCATGTGAAGTGGACCAGCAAGAAGGTGAAGTTAATAATGATGATGGTACTGATGATGATATTTGCATGATGGGTTATTCTTCAAGCTCACAAGGAGGAGCAACATCTACTGAAGTAATAAGTGCTAGGATAGCTGCAACTTTTTGGGATTGCATCAAATGGGTACAAGTCTTTCTTCCCCCTCATGCTCTTGAAGTTGATGTAGTGCAAGCTTTTGAAATTCCTAACAATGACTTTGAATACTTAAGAGCTTTGATGATTAAGAAGTATGATGGTGGTATCCCTTCGGAGGAAGATAGATAATTGTTGATGAATGTTGTTGTAGCTCAAGAGAAAGATTATAACACTAGAAGAAAATTTGTTAAAGGAAGTGGGCCTCAAGCCAAACCTAAAACACCCTTTCTCACAAGCATTCCAAAAGAAGCTCCTAGGAAAGAAACACTTGCTAAAATCTCTACTATCCCAAGAAAAAATTACAGTCCTCCTCATGCCCAAGCTACCAAGAATCCATTGCCATCTAATGAATCTTCTTGTCTCCCTTCCAATGTTGTTTTTCCAAAGAGTGTTCCCCTATGACATAGCCCAAGTATTGAGCCAAATTAAAGTGAGTGTTCCAATCATTGAGTTGCTTAGAATTCTGAGCATAAGAAGAGAGCATTTGAGTACTTGGGATTGAAAGAAGAGAAGAATACTCTAGGAAGAAATGTAAATGTTGTTGAAACTCCTCCTCAAATCATTGCTGACCTTAAAACACCACCAACAGTAGAAGATCTTGGAGAGACACCTAAGGTATATTTGGGGACATCTTTGGTTGATTCCCAATTGAATGTTGATCCATTCTTCACAACTTTGATCATAAAGGATAAGCTACTTCACAATTGTATGTTTGATTCTAGTGCATCATGTAATGTCATGCCTCTAGAAGTCATGAATGAGTTGGATATCAAAGTGACAACAGCCTATGGAAAGTGTACTGCCATGGACTCAAGAGAAGTGCCGTAGTTGGTTGTGTAAAAGGTTTGGTTGTGCAGCTTGCATCTTATCCTAGGGAGGAATTTAAAATTGGATGTTGTGATTGTTGATTGCCCTACCAAATGGGGTATGCTTTTGTCAAGAAAGTGGGCTGCAAGTGTTGGAGGGAGTGTCCAAATGGATATGTATTTTTCCACCATTCCCATTGAGGGCAGCCTAGTCAAGCTCTATGGAGAAAAGAAAATGTTGCATCTAATTGAGGACCCAAACAATGCTACTTATGAAGTATTATTTGCTGATGTTGATGCTGATAATTTTATTGGTTTTGCTAATGGAAAAGAACACAAAATGGATCAGTCAAAGTTCCTTGAATAGGTATGTTCTCCTTGGACCTTTCTATTTGATGGAGCTTGCTCCAAATTTGGAAATGGTGCTTGGTGTAATTCTGATTTCTCCTAGCTTGGAAGAATTTTTTTTTCCTTTAAGCTTAATTTTGAATGTACTAACAACATTGTTGAGTATGAAGCCTTGTTGTTGGGTCTGAGAATTGCATGGAAGTATGGTGTCAAGGACATCATTGCAAAGGGAGATTCAAAGCTAGTTGTCAAACAAATAAGAAAATTGTATGCTACAAAAATCAGCGGATGAAGCAGTATAAGCATGTAGTTTGGGATCTGATTGAGATGTTTGATTCCTTCAATATTATGCACCATGACATAAAGTTTGAATGCTACTACTGAAAAGTTGGTAGTGTTGGGGTCAAGATTTGGAGTTTGCACCATTTCACCTTATTGTGAGTACAATGTTGAAGTGTTAACTAGGCCAGCTGTCCCTGACAACATCAAGCATTGGAAAGTGTTTGATGATGATTCTCAAGTGCAAAGGTTCTTGAAAATCAAGGTGAGTTTGTAGATCAACATATTGATTGGGAACCAATGGTGTGTATGACTGAAGGAAGAGAGACTTTGTTTGGAAAAGATATTATCCAATTGAAAACTAACACCATTCCTAGAGGCCTTGTTGCTCTTGAGTCTAATTTTAACAATGTTGATTACATCATCAATAGAAACATGTCTACCTCAAGGGACATGGAAGAGCATGACTTGGGAACAAAGGAAAAACCAAGAAAATTTTGGTTGGGCATAGTTTAAGCAAGGAAGAAAAATAGTCCTATCTTCAATTGTTGAAACAATATCAAGATTGCCTTGCCTGGTCATATTCAGAGCTGAAAGCATATAGAGAAGACTTGTTTCAGCATGAGATCCCTCTTGAAACAAAAGCCAAACCATTCAAAAAAAAAGGCCAATCAATCCACTCCTCTCCATGAAAATGCAAGGTGAATTGAAGAAATTGAAGGAGGGAGGGATCATTCAGCCCACAAGGTATTCATCTTGGGTTGCAAACCTTGTGCCAGTCAGAAAGAAGAATGGAGATATCAAACTTTGTGTAGACTTCAAAAATATGAATAGAGATTCATTGAAAGACAATTATCCTTTTCCAAACATGGAGAACATGCTGCAATTAGTAACTAGATCTGAATTGTTGTCCACCTTGGATGGTTTCTCTGCTACAATCAGGTTGTTGTCAAGGAGTCAGAAAGATTTAAAACTACCTTTACCACTCCTTGGGGAACATATGTTTATGTGAGAATGCCTTTTGGTCTCATGAATGTTGGGGCTACCTTCCAAAGAGCAATGGATGTTTTTTTTTGGTTATATAAATGACTTCATTGTAGTTTATCAGGATGATGTGACTGTATTTTCAAAGAGTAGAAAAGATCACTTGCAGCATTTGGAAAGGATGTTGATCAGATGTAGAGAGTTTGGGATCTCTCTCAATCCAAAGAAGTGTCACTTTGGGGTGTAAAAGGCCAAGTTGCTCGGTCATATTGTTTCAAATTCTAGTGTCATGATTGACCTTGAGAGAATAGAAGCAATCAGCAAGGTGCCAATTCCAAGAACAAAGAAGGGCATCCAATATTTCTTTGGGAAAATCAATTTCATTAGAAGGTTTGTGTCCAATTTTTATGAGTTGACTCTTCCTATCACATGCATGTTAAAGAAAGATCAGGTTATCAAATGGGAAGAGGCTGCTATTCAGGATTTTGAAGGAATCAAAGAGGCACTTAAACATGCACCTGTCTTGGCAGCTCTCGAATTACAAGAAGCCTTTCCAAATCTTCTCCTTTGCTTTTGAAAATACTATTGCATCTATTTTGCTCCAAAAGGATGAAGATGGGGCTGAGAGGCATATTTCCTTCTTTAGTAAGGATTTACAGGCTGCTGAGTTAAAGTATAATATCATGGAAAAATAAGCATTTGCCTTGGTGAAAAAAACAAAGGTTTTTAGGCCTTATATTTTAAGTTCAAAAGTTGTTTCTTATGTTCCCCACACCATGGTAAAAGACATCTTATCAGAGATGGAGATCTCAAGTAAAATATGTAGATGGGTGAACAAAATACAGGAGTATGATATGGACATCCAAACCACAAATTTAGTAAGAGGTTTGGGTCTTGCTAAGCTCATGGCTAAGAGCAACTTATAGACTATGGAAGTGAATGAAGTAGAAGAAGAAAGGGAATATGTTCTTGGGAAATTGGTAAGTTCTGAGTGGTACAAGGATATAATATTTTACCTCAGACACCTTTGTTGTCCTGATCATTTAAATAAAAATTAGAAAAGAGCCCTCAAGCTGGCTTCTCAAAAATACATCATCACTGACTTTGGGCTAGCTTGGAAGAACCTTGAAGGTGTCCTCTTAAAGTGTGTAACTAAAGATGAAGCTCCCAAAGTAATTGCTTATTTCCATGGGGGATTTTGTGGGGGCTCTTTGTTGGAAGGGTTACAACACACAAGGTTTTGAGAGTTGGTTATTGGTGGCCTACTCTTTTCAAATATGCAACCATGCTAGATTAGAAAATGTAAAAGCTTTGCGTTTCTCTAAGAATGAAATCTTCAGGCTCCCTTCCTTTGCAGCCTATATCAATTGAAGCTCCTTTCAAACAATGGGGAATGGACTTCATTGGTGAGATTTCAGATCCTTCTAGTGCTAGCCATAAGTGGATTCTTGTAGCCACTGATTATTTTACAAAGTGGGTAGAGGAAATCTCCACTAGGAAAGAAACACACCAAGTTGTTATGGACTTCTTGTTGAATAATATCATATGCAGATTTGGTGTACTAGTCAAGATTGTGGCTGATAATGCCATGTGTTTTAGAGATAAACCTTTGATGGCAATGTGCAAGGAATATGGAACCAATCTGACTTATTCTTCAAATTATAACCCCCAAGGGAATGGACAAGTTGAGTCCAACAATAAGAATTTGTTAAAGATCATTCGAGGACCTTGGAATTGAACAAGAGAAAATGGGGTGAACAACTAAAATTTGTAGTTTGGGCTGATAGAATCACTACCAAGAGAGCTACTGGTAAGAGCCCATTTGAGTTAGTGTATGGAACTCAAGGATTTTCTGCCCTTACATCTATAATTATCTTCATTTCAATTTGTTCAACAACTTGAAGATCAAGAGGTCAGTCCATATGAAGCCAGGATTAATCAGATTGTGGAGCTAGATGAAGAGAGGAGAGCATCTCACCAAAGGCATGTCAGATTTAGAGAGAAGTTGAAAATATTGTTTGATAAGAAGGTCACTCCTAGGGCCTTCAATATTGGAGATCTAGTTTTGTTGTGGGACAACATAAATGAAGATAAGGGCAAACATGGAAAATTTGATGCATTATGGATGGGCCCTTACTCCATTGATATCAGAATTGGTGAGAATACCTTTTTTCTCAAAGATTTAGATGGGGAATTTCTTGAACTTCTATTAATGGTAGGCATCTAAAGCATTTCTTGGATTAATCCCCAAATTTGAGGTATGCACAACTTTACATATAGTATAGTGTTTGGTTTTTCACTCTGTTTTTGGTGTTTTGTCGGTTTGTGGTTTGCCTTGCTATGTGGCAGCCATTTTTGTCGGTTCTCAGCTGGTTTTTGGTGATTTTGGCTCATGAATCCTTTTCCCAATGGATTGTTTGGAACTTGGTCTACTTATTGTTCTTATGGCACTCACTAGGAGTGCCCATCCCCAAGCAGGAGCCAATGTTGGTGTCCATTTTGATCCTCTATTATTTTTCCCTAATTTTCCTTTCACTCTGCATTCCCTGAAATGTTTTCTATAGTTTGAATGGATGGGATGAAGATGTTTTTCTATTTCCATGCCTTAGTCCATTTGAAAATCATTTTCCATGCCTCATTTGTGAAGAAACACCCATGCATGCCTTGTTTGTGCCCTAATTTTTCCAAATCTGCAAGCTATGCCTTGTTTTTCCATTTTTCCAATCATGAAATCTTAAAAATGATCGATTTATACCTATTTGCCCTCAAAAACCCCTCCCCATGGTCATAAAATGTTTAAAAACTCCTTCCATTTTCCCTTTGATCAAAAAATCCTTCACCCACAAAGAAAAAATCAAGTTTAGAGGTCACTGGAAAACTTTGTGTTTTTTTGACGGTCATACGGGTGTCATTTGACCATCAAAATTAAGCTCAAATGACATCTCCTACATGGCACATCTAGTTGGACAAGGATCGGTGATTTCTTTGAAAAACTTAGCCATTTTTTGGCTTTGGGAAAAAATTCAAAATTCCCCCAACTCCGCAGGGATTTTCCTACGGACATGCATGCTCTATTGAAGGCGATGTGGGTGGTGTTCTTATACTTGGGAAAATTTTTTGCCTTTTTGGCGAAAAAGGAAAAGCCCATGGGTGAGGAAAATCACGTGTCCAAAATAGAGCAAAAGGGAGGACACGTGGTGGTTAGAGTTTTTAGCGGTGGCAAAATCAGTTTTCCCCCTCCTCCAATGAGCGGGAAGTGTGGGCCATGGAAGGAAAAGGGAACTTTTTCCCTTTTGGTCAAAAAGGCCTAAGGTGAAATTTTGAAGCACGGCCCCATGGCCAATCTTAGGTGGACACGTGTCCATAAAAAGATCAGAGGGAAGTGCGGGCCATGGAAGAAAATGGGGAATTTTTCCCTTTTTGGCAAAAAGAGTTAAGGCAAAAAAATTAAGCCGCGGGCCCGTGAATGAGCTACAGGGAGACATGTGGCAAAGCGAGCGAGTTGATGGCCTGCAGTGGAAGAAAAAGGGAAAATTTTCCTTTAGCTAAAAAGGGGAGTTAAAATGAGAATTGAGCCCACATGATTTTAGCGATAGAGAAAGTGACATGTGGCGAGGGAGAAATCATAGGTGTGGGCCCATGGGGTAAAAAGTGAAAAATTTCCCAATTTCCAAAAGGGGTCAAAATGTGTAGAATTGAAGCGTGATTTCAATGGGACCCACCATATGCCACATGTCAGCTCCAAAATTCAAAGGCGGAGGGCGGAGAAAAAGTCAAATTTTTCCATTTTTTCAAAAATGTCAAAAAGACAAAAAGTAAGCCCGAATTGATTTCCAATCATACTTTGACACGTGGAGGGCCCAGATTGAAGGACAAAGAGTAGATCAAGGGCAACTATGCACTTTCATTTTTGGCCGCCATTTTTGCTCCAGGAGGCTTGGAATCATGAATTTTGCATCAAATTTTCAATTTTTGGTGATTCCATGTCATTTTGGCCTTCTAGGAACATTGGAATTGGTTTCATGACTCAATTTGATTTGAGGTGTTTTTTTAATAAATTTTTACTCAGCCTGAGTAAAACATGAAATGCCAAATTTAAAGTTGCAGAGGTAGTTTTAAAGGGTAAAAGGTGAAATGATGAGTGGAAAGGCATCTGCATACCTTGATGATGAAAAATGTGCCTCCAGGAATGGATAATGATCCGAATATTTGCAATGATTTGCCATTTTAGAAACACCTAGCAACTCTCATTGCAAATTTATTAAATGTCATTTTCAGTGAATCATGAGAAATTGTTGTAACAGAATTGATCCCTTGGCATATTCTTTGCTTAGAAAAGAAGGATCAAATGTGGCAAGAGATATATAATGCATTTTGGAGAAATGCAAAAGGGTCGGGAAGTTGAAAATCATGAGAAATTTTTGAGAGAAAACTCATTTTCTGAGAAACCCACCAAAGAACTAGGTTAATTTCTTCTATGTTGGATCTTCATATATGTGAGTTGGTTACAAGTGTATATAATCACACATCTGAGATTGTTCATGAAACTCTCCCCTGTTGATGAATCTAACAAGCTTTTGAGTTAATCTATGTTTTTCTAGGCAATATGATGTCTATTATCATTTTTAAATGCCTGTGCAAATATTTTCATTGTTCTTGTTGCAATCTTGCATTGAAAGTATTTAGGAATCACAAATAATCTCCATTTCTTGTTGATAGTTTAGTGGCATTTGTAATCTCATGTTCAGAAGAGCCTTCATCTAATAAAGAGATAAACAAATTTAAAATCACTTTACCTTCCTTGACTGCAGAGATTGCTTATAAGCCTTTTGGGGTACCTTAGGCATGGTTTGATCAAGGATTTTATGTTTAATTGAGTTCTTTACTTCAAGATTTTGTGGTGAGTTCTCAAAGATTTTGTGAAGAGTGCAACCCAGGGGCTTCCATTTATGCATCTTGGTTGAAAAAATATCCTAATTATTTGAAGCATTTTATCTGATAGTTGTTAAAGTATTGTAGAGGTTGTCAAAGATCTGATATATCCCAGTTTGTCTTGTCAACACCCCACCAAAAATTCATTCAAACAAACTAATCCTACCCATACTATATCCCTGCATTACATTGTTTGTCAACAAAAAGATCTAACCCATCTACAAAAATGCACAAGGTGAATCAAGATTATACAATGTCTTCAGTAACCCTTGCCTTGCATTGAAAATATCTCCATAATCTGGGAGTGACAACTTGTGAAAGTCAGATTTGGAGTGTTGATCATATTTTCCCAAGGCCTTTTCATACTACTTGCATAAATTGAGGGATATCTTCATTTCCTTCATCATTTTGGGGTTACAATATAGGTTCTCTTACCTTGGTTGAAAGGAACAACCTAAAATATTGAGGGTGAGATCAGATCCTTTCAAGGTGCTATCCATCTCTCCAAAATCTGAGTGTCAGTTAGATCACATCCCCAGCTACAAAATGACACACATCAAGATCTATTTGACTTCAAGCTTCATGCCATATCTTTGATGCTGCTCAAAATGAAGAGGAGAACAAATTTGGGTACCAACACATTGATCATAGAATAACATATAGGAGATCAACAATGAACATTAGATAACATCTTGCAATACTGTAAAAATTAGCTTCTAAGGTGTTTCATAGTTGCAGTTCTCAAAACTAGTCTACATTGCCTAAGCAACCCGACCCTATCTAGGCGCCCTAGTCCCGGCATTTCCAAAAGTTCTGAAATTTTTTGGGTTTGGTTACAAAAATATTCCTTCTAGTTTATCATTCTTCCATCTTGGAACAACTTAGGATTAATTGTGAAATTATCTAAGTACGTTATTCCTTCTCTTGAAACTAGGATTTCATTTATATCTTACTTATTTCTTAGGTCAAATCTATATTTCATTGCTATATTATTACGTTGTGACTCTGTAATTAGGGTTTTACAAATTTATATATTTGTTAAATCATATATATATATATATATATAAACAAATGAATAAAACAAAATAATATTTAATATTAACGTAAAAATAAAAATATAATTTATATATATATAGAAGAATAATTAGAGTTGTTAAATGCGTTAGTGGTGGTGGAAGAATTTAAGAGGGTGAGTATGTAGGAAGTGGTGTGTGGTTAAGGACTTGTAAAAATATATATGTTGAAAATACTTTGGAAGCTTTCAAGTAAATGTGTCTGACATGATTAGGATCCACTTGTGAGGGAATGCATTTTTACTAATTATACAAAGTGGAGGCATTGAAAAGGACTTAAGAAACTTTCACAAAATGCTTCTCACAGTGTCCAAATTGATTTATCTAGATCTATATCTATATCTGAATAAGGTTCAATTGTCTATGAGAGGAAAGTAAACTACTTCCTATCATTATTTTTTTGTTATATGTAGAAAAAGAATAAGAATTTTGATGATTAGGAGGAACTTATTTAGGATGTAATGTCTATTTGTATTGATTTTTTCTTCTACTTCTTAGCACTTTGTTACATCCACAATAACCTTTGAATCACCATTCTCTCAGTTACAAAATACCACTACATGTTTCATTCTCTTTATCTTTTATTTTGAGTAGTTTTTGTATTGATTAAGACATTGAAATTTCCCTTTCTTGTTATCCCACTTATGTCTCTACAATATTTATCTCTTTCACTCTTCCTCTATGTGAAACCCTTTGTTTGTAAAAAATTTCCACAACATTATAGAGAGGGTTGATTACTAGAGGTGTCACACATTTTCTTCTACACACACCATCAAGTGGAGATTTGTGAATATATTCAATTGTTGTAGATCTACATATCCTAGAATACACTTTCTCGAGGGTAAACAATCCACCTCTACATAAATCACAATACCACATGTTTTAAGTTATCCATGCATACTAGTTACAATATAATCTTATCAGCATGTATTTTAGGTCACATGGAATGTAATCATTGATGGGCTACACATTTTGGGTTTAAAAAATGTTAGAAACTTCAACTAAATGACAATGGCATGTACAAAGAAGAGATCATAAATTTGTACTATAATTCCTAGTTTATGTTAAAGGAGAGCATTAAGATGAGTATGTACACATCAAAACATGACAGAAAATGGGATTTTCAGTTATAATAGCTGGCCATACCTTAGTATAAATGTATATAAAATGGGATAGATGCATAAATAATGCAATGGTATGTGTTTATTGGCACCTTGGCACTATTTTCCCCATCCTGTGTTAAAATAGAACTTTAGCATCATACATGGCTATGTGGAGAGATTTAAAACATCTACCAAACTAGAATGGATTCATAGAAATGATGTCAAACTTGTCAAACCTTCAAAATTTATAGTTATCCAAATTAACCTAGGTAAATTTGGGACAACAGTTAAAAATGGACTTAGCCATTTAAACAAGCCTCGAGACATTTAAAAATCACCAATTTTACCTTTCCAAAATCATTGACCATTGGCATTTGAAAACCCATAGGAATACATTTTAAGCATTGTTGGGTTTCTTTTAAAATCCAATAGATGTTCAAGTTCCCGTCAAAGTCTACACCGCCAAAGGAGTTAAAATGCTCGTGATGTGAAGGGAAATGTGGTGGAATTCCAGCTCAGTAAAGGTTTCGAGACTCCAAAATTTATTACAACTTAATATCATATATGAATACTAATTATAAAACTACAAATTACACTAGTATGCTATAAATATAGCATTTAAACACAAACACTCAAATCGCCCCTTTTTCCAAATCGCTCTCAAAGAACCAATATCAACTTTGCACTTTCTCAAATTCTCCTCATGAAAACTCAACCAGAAGCTTCCTAGAATGAAATTCTAGGTGTTTTGGGCTATGCCCAAAGTTTTTTTTTTTTATACAAAAAGAGATTTAAAAGAAGATAAAAGGGGTTTTCAAAAGCTTCTACAATTGTACCCAAAACTCCTTTTTATATCCTTTCATTGATAATAACTCAAAGGAGGTAGATCCATCATGATATTTTCAACCTATGCATGCTTATAAAATTCAATAACATCCATCCCAACCATCACATTTGACCCAAGTAGGTTAGCCTAGCTAAAATCCTTCATCCATGCACCAAAATCTCAAAATCTATTGCATTAGGATGACAAAAGTATCCTAATCCAAAAATATTATTTTTCAAGCTCTAAAATCCATCATACATGTTTAAAAATATTTAAAAATCATATATGGCCTCAATTTATCTCATCCAATAAAATTATTTTGTTTACTAGGCCCAGATCTCTTTTTACTTCTCAAAACAGTTGTTTCCTGCACCCTTTAAAGCAACCTCAAAACTTAATTTGATAACAAAATCACTAATACTCAACAAAAACATGCCATGTGAAAACTCAAAAAAATTCAAAACTTTTAGAACACTTCTAGGAAATTTATAAGTCATGTAACATCCTTAACTTCAAACCACAATAAAATTTTCCTTCACCATATCAACTTTTTTGCCAAAAATATATTTCCAAAGGTTGGCTCATTAAATCATTTGTACATACCATAAACACATCCAAATTTATTTATTAGATTCAAAATTCATCCATCTAAACATTCCAGTTTATATAAAACATCACCTAATCCATCTCATGCATCAAATAGGATCACAATTACACCAAAATGGATGTTCTCTTGAACTACCAAAAATATTCTTACTTAAATAATGACTTGGAAACCTTGCAAATGACTTCATCATGAGGCAAGACATATATCACTGTAAATATCTCTAAATATAATTTACAACACAACTTTAATAACCTCATAAATCCA
Source organism: Taxus wallichiana var. yunnanensis (assembly GCA_018340775.1). Taxonomy (NCBI): domain Eukaryota; kingdom Viridiplantae; phylum Streptophyta; class Pinopsida; order Cupressales; family Taxaceae; genus Taxus; species Taxus wallichiana. Next base: position 585,484,172 of record CM031239.1, on the reverse strand, counting down.
CATGTATATCAAGTTATGATCAAATCATTGTACTTTGCTATTTGAGACCCCAAAATTGCCCTTTGACTAGTTAACTTGTTTGGACCTCAAAACATCATGAAATTACATAACCATGTCTTGAAAATTCATCCACATCAAGAAAATCTTCCAATATTCATGCAACATGAATTTTACATGCTACTCCTTTGGATTATCATTCTTTATTTTCATCTTTCCTAGAAACTGATGTTTTTATGTGGGGCCCAATAATCACCATGACCTCAACCATACATTTATGGAAATCTTGAGGTGTCCTATACAACATCTAATCATCAATTTTTCTTTATAAATCAAAACTAGATTAGTATAGTTCATATTTTGTAAGCTAGTCCTAGCTAGGGTTTATCTAAGGTTTTAGACCACTTTATTTCTTAACATTCGTTCATAAAAACATGACGATCAACTGACCTGATTATTTTTGTGAAACCTTATAGACTCACCATATAAATAAAATTGGAACCAACAAGGTATCATGTAAATCACATTTTTCACAATGACCATCCGAAGTTGCATTTTGAGTTGGAGATTTCTTTGTTTTAGACTCTGTCTCACATAAACTATCATATCTGGAAAAATACACCTCATGGGAACCTAAAAATTTTCTAAGAGCACTATGAATCATCCCTTTACCATCTCCAATCATCATAATATCAATTTCATAACTAAATTTCTTTAGATACTTTGAGACTTACCTATGCTTTGCATGTTAGATCCTCATAATAACAACTAGGGCCAACTGAAATAATGTAAGAACTGAACTTGTAACTTATGAAAATGACCCAAACATGCCTAATATTTCATGATATACCTAATATCATGCATCCATGAGCTTAAATTTCTTCAATCCACTTTGTCACACGTCCAAGCTAGCATACTTGCTCCCAATGAGCGCATATAACCAAGTGAAGTAGTTATACATGTACCATTCCACTATTGTGAGTGTTCAATCATCTAATTCATTCTAACCATCATTATAACATGCTTCTTTGGCATCCAAGAAACTCACACTTCCAATCACCAATTACTAGGAACTGTTTAGGCTTGCTTTAGATCAAGAATGCATCATTGATCCCCACCGTAGAAATTTATATACACATGAACCACTATTTTAGCACCACATACATCATCAAGAAATCATCCTATAACATTCACTTTTTCATTAATGTGGTTTTTCATCGTGACAACACCTACTAGGACACCATGCCAACAATCTCCCCTTTTTCATTGATGGAAAACACCCTGAACTTCTCCCCTTTTTACATTAATGACAAAGGAATACCTATATCTTACATTTTTCATCTTCATCAGCTTCATACCTCCATTATTTGGTTGATAACATCAACCAAAGTTCTCAAATTGCTCTATTTACTCTATTTTTGCAAAAAAAATGATTCTTTCCTTCATTTAAGCATGCAAATGCCAAGATCCCCCTAGAAATAACACTTCCATCAACTGAAAACAATTATTCAAGAATGAAATAATCAATATCTCACCTTTTAATGGAAAAAAATTCATCTTCCATCCTCTAGGCATGCAAAAACATCAAATTTCTCCTTGACCTTTTTATTCTCCTTCTTGGAACTATTGTAGCAGCCTATAGTCTGAGTCAACTTCATCATGCACATGCCAACAATGTCAAAGATAACCATGATTCATAATTAAACCATCATTCTGTCTTAGGATCCACCATTTCTATTTTGAAACATGCATATCAAGGCTTCTTCATACTTTCTCACTTAAGGGCAATACCATGAGACCATAACAATCCTTTTAGAGAAAATTAGGCCAATTTTGACATCCACCTATAGGTCAACCAAGCTTGAACTTATAAAACAATTTCTCCCCCTGCCCTTAAGACCTATATTCCTAGCTCCTAAGCACAATTTTCTGGGACTCACCTTCTTACCAAGACAAGAAATCAACATTGCAACTTTTGACAGATCCCTAAACACTTATTCAGTCTTCTTGAGTCATATTGAGTTGAGGAAAGATAATTTTAACCCTTGATACATGAAATATCATTTACATGCCTCTTATGCATTAAGGAGCATTTTTTCATCTTCTTTGAGGATTTCATAAACACTCCCCCTATTCTTATCATTCTTGTACACTTACTTGGCCATCATAAACCTGGAGCAACACATTTTCTTACCACAAGAACACTCAGTTTAACATTGTTAGAAGGAAACCACAACATTTCAATACCATAACCTTCATTTAGAGGACAATAACATTCTTTGAGACTCTTAAAATATTACAATCACCTATATTGAGGGAAAATTCATACTCCCCCTATCTTTGATAGCAAACATACACCACTGTACCATTCAAATCATTGTCTCAGGGTTACTGTAGCTTTGTTTATTCATCATTAGGAGGTCAAGAACCGTGTATAGGCTTAGTACTTGGTAAATTCACCCTTGAATGAACTAATTCATATAACACCATCATGAAAAACCCATGCAAAATACTGAGAAGTAGTATAATGACTTCATTTCCATGACTTCATGAAAGAAACAATCATCTACAAGCTTGTAGAATGCAATTTTTGGGCTAAAACATAGATTTCATCCTTCTAGTCTCCTAAGACTATCTCCATACACATTTACATTGATAATCATGAATATTTTATTGAGAAATACCTTTAAAAATAGTTTTGAGATTTGAGGAACACTATCATACCTCTGCAATCATGCACTTTGCCTCCTATACCTGTAGGTGTTCATTCTTCCACTAGAGCAACATTTTGACCCATATAAGTATACATTTAGTTGAGACCACCAATAAATTTACTCTAACCTATATTGAAACACTTCAAAGGTCATCTTAGAGTTAGTAACACCTCAACAAATGAAGGATCAACATTTCACTTACCTCAAGGAACAACTTACGCCACTATATAGTAGAATCACCATTTTTACATGAAGCATGATAAACCACCAACCAATATTCTTTACAAACATATAATATCATAAGAGATGCATCATAAAAAAATATAGAATTTATTAGACACTTACTACATCTTGAATACCTGTTCTAGAAGTGAAGGAACCAAGAGATAGGGTTTTTAGAGCCAAACCCTCATCATTGTACACTATGAACTATCCTTCCAACTCTGTTAAGCATATCTAGAACTGCATAATTATTTGAATCTTAAAATTTTTACCTCCTATATCCCAATGATTCTATATGATTTCCCCAAAATTTTAGACAAAAATTCAATCATTTTACCATTTAAAAATAAGTTTCATCCATACCCCTTGAATGGGTTCTGAAACATAGTCAAGGGGTAGTAAAGTAGAATTTTTTTGTATTTATCCCATTACAACTTCACAATAGAAATATTTCATTCAAATAACATATTAAATAATAAATAACACCTTCTCAACTTATTATCAATCATGAAAATCCATGTCTCATACTTGTAGCACTCCATCTTGCTTGTAAAAGCCTGATTTTGAGAAACTTTAGTCATTGTGATATAATCAACCTTCTTGGGAGAACACTGATCAAGTTGAAAATTGATCACCATAGATCATATTTTAAGATAACTTAGATTCTTATACACCACTCTAATGACTCAATATATAGACCCAACATGCCTAAGAACATGACATAGGCTATGCACACATGATGACAGGATAGACAACATTCTGATACAAATGATAGACATGTTTTTCTATGCAATGACAAGACTTGAGACATCAAACAATTGAAATATGTTAAGAAACATATTTTAGGACCATTTATAGCCCATTAAAATTCCATATAACTTCTTAAGACCTTAGATAAGACAATACAGAGCTTTACGTACTATTGAGAGCCGAATAGACTAAAATAGATGACAAAGCCTTATATACATTCATGGAGATTCTTGGCAACTTTGAGACACCTCTACCAGCTTCAACCACATCAGTAAATCTTATATATAACTCATGATACCTAATAATGACCATAGACATCAATTCATGACTTAATTACACAATTGTAGATTGAGAAACAGGACGGAAGCCTATATAATGTATTAATCTCAATCAACCAAAAATTACAAAGAATGGGCTGCAATATTTATAGATAAAACAAATATATTGTAAGTTGCACAGTTAAAAATGCAAAATGAATAAGCTTCCAATAACATCCGTTAAAAAAACAAATATGGTTGATTAACCATATAACAAAATAACTATTATTATTTAATTAATAAAATTAATTAAATAAATGAACTATGCATAATTAATATTTAGGATAATAATATTTTATCCTAACATTCCCCCCCTTAATTGTGCATTGTCTGAAGAGATGAGGAGAGAAATGCTCTGAACAACTCGAACTTGTCACGTGCAAGTGACTTTGTGAAAATATCTGCTTGTTGTTCAGCCGTTGGACAAAATTGAAGCTGGATGTTGTGCTTCAACACATGTTCACGTATGAAATGAACCTGAACCTCAATGTGCTTTGTTCTCTCATGAAAAACTGGATTGCGAACAAGTTTGAGAACACCTTCATTGTCTACATACATGGTAGTCGGTTTGTCCTGTGGTATTCCAAGTCCTTCCAGTATGTGACGTAGCCAAATCGCTTCACAGACAGCTTCTCCTGCAGAACGATACTCGGCTTCTATGGAAGAGCGAGAAACAAAGTGTTGTTTCTTACTTCCCCATGATATTGGTCCAGATCCCATAAAGAATACAAATCCGGAAGTGGATTTTCTATCATCAATGTTACCTGCATGATATGAATCCGAATATCCATCGAAGAAGTTTTCATTCTTCTTGTATTCTAGACCAAGATCTACTTGATCCTTTGAGATATCTCAAAATGCGCTTTGCTTCTTTCCAATGACAAATTTTGGGTTCTGCATGAACTTTGGATAGATAGCTCACCTGCAAAGCTGATATCGGTCTAGTGTAGGTCAGGTAAATGAGACTCCCAATCAGGTGCGATAGAGAGTGGCACTTACCTCAGGAGATGGATCTGAACGAGATAACTGTAATCTGTTCTCTCCATAGGTGTAGCAATTGGTGTGCAATCCATCATCCTAAACTTCTCGAGCATTGTCTTGGTATATTTCATCTGAGAAACAAAGATGTGATTCTCTTTCTGCCATACTTCTAGTCCAAGATAGTAGTGCATAAGCCCGAGATCTGTCATGTCGAATGATCGCTTAAGATCTTTCTTCGTTTCATCAATCATCTTCACTGAACTGCCAGTGATGACTAGATCATCGACATAAACTACAACAATCACCATCTCCCCCTTGCTTTTTGAGGTAGAGATTGGGATCATATGGATTCCCACGATGAATCCATGTTTATGCAGAGATGCTCATCAATCTTGATGTACCATGCCCGGGGTGCTGTTTGAGGCCATACGAGAGATTTCTGAGTCTGCATACCTTTTCTTCTTGACCAGGTACAACATATCCCTCAGGTTGAGTCATGTAGACTTCTTCTTGTAAATCTCCATTCAGGAAGGCACTTTTTACGTCCATTTGGTGAACTTTCCATCCAAACTGAGCAGCTAGAGCAAAGATCATCCTGATCATTTTGATCTTAGCTGTGGGAGCAAATGTCTCCTCATAGTCAATGCCTTCTTTTGTGCGTACCCCTTTGCTTCAAGTCTTGCTTTGTACTTGTCCACTGTCCCATCTTCTTTGTACTTAGTTTTGAATATCCATCTGCATCCAATGGGTTTCTTCCCTGGTGGAAGATCAACAAGCTGCCAAGTGTTATTCTTCATCACTAATTGATATTCAGAATCCATGGCATCTTTCCAAGCTTTTGACTGTAGGGCTTCCTGGACTGTAGAGGGCTCATATGATTCAATAACTCTACTCATCAAAGCAAAGTTAACTTCTTCTCTTGCTTTACTGCGAGTCCGTGGTCCAGGGTGGATGTATCCGGTGGAGCATCCAATCTTGCATCTCGTAATGTACTTGTACACCATTTAGGCATACGTTGAATTGTTCCCATGGGTTGTGGTTCTATTTCATCAACACCATCATCCCCATCATCACTTTCATCTTCTGAGGGAACATTAGCTTTAGTTTTTACAATAGGTGAAAAATCTACATCTTGCGAGTCCGGAGGAGGAGTCTCTGCTTCCTTCTTCTCGAAAAACTCAACATCTCTGCTTGTGTAGACTTTTCTGGTCTTAGGATCCATCAATCTATACCCAAGAGTCTCTTCACTATATCCAATGAAGATGAGATTTTGTGACTTCATGTCCAATTTCTTTCTATTCTGTTTGGGTATGTGCATGCTGGCTTTGCACCCAAATACTCTGAGGTGTGCAATGGATGGTTTCCTTTTTGACCATGCTTCTTGTGGTGTAATTCCATCAAGAGCAGTTGTGGGCGCTCTGTTTAACAAATACACTGTTGTTTTTTCTACTTCTGCCCAAAATGTCTTTGCAAGTTTGGAATCATCGATCATGCATCGCACCATTTCCATGATAGTATGATTTCTTCTCTCAACAACACCATTTTGCTGCGGTGTGTGTGGAGGAGGCATTTGTCGACGAATCCCGTGAGTTTGTAGGTAGTCTCGAACTCATCACTTTGGTGAATTCCCCCTCGATCGGCGGAGAGTTACGATGTGACGACCAGTTTCTTTCTCAACTGCCACTTTGAACTTTTTGAATGTTTCAAAGGCTTCACTTTTCTTGCGAAGACAAAAAATCCACATTTTTCGTGAATAGTCGTCAACACAGAGCATGAAGTACTAGAACCCTGAATGACTTGGCTGCATCGGACCGCACAGATCGGTATGAACCAGGTCAAGTTTACCATGAGCTCGAAAAGTACTCTTTTGGAATGAAACTCTGTGTTGTTTTCCTGCTAAGCAGTGAGGACACTTATCTGTATCCTTTTGAAGAGATGGTAGCCCATGTACCATATTACACCAGCGAAGTGTTTCGAGATATTTGAAACTTACATGACCAAATCTCCAATGCCACAACTGGGCTGAGGTGGAGTTTTTAGCCACAAGTGCTTGATCATTTTTGTGAATGAAATCAAGTTGAAACATTCGTCCCACATTTGAGGCTTTTGCAATTATTTTCGAGCCTCTGGATTTATCTCGAATCAAACACATTTTCTTGCCGGATTGACTATCAAAGTCAATTTTCAGGTTGTGATCTAGGAGTTGACTTCCGAAAGAAGATTCTTTGTCGACCCGAGGGGACATATAGGACATCGATAGTCTGCATTTGCGTGAACCAAGGGGTAGAGAGATGTTTCCAATCCACTGAATGTATATGAAGAATCATCTCCCAACGAAACATGATTTTTTGATGGCGTGTCCTTCATTGAAATAAACCGATCTGTGGCGGTCATGTGTCGAGTGGCTCCCGAATCAACATACCGGACATCACTAGATGACGTGGATGGTTCACTTGATCGAGCGGTGAACAAGAAGTCTTCATTGTCTATTTGTTATTTGTTGCTCGCTTAAATATTACCTTCTTTGGTGGGGTCTTCTTTTCCAGTTCCCCTTTTTCGCCCGTGATAGTTGTGAGAATGTCCCTTGTAAGATTGTTGTTGTTGTGGTCCAAATTTTCTTGATGAACCTTTCTTATAAGTGTTATACCAACAATCTTGTAAGTCATGTCCTCTTTTACAAATTGGACATCACTTCTTCTGTTGATTGTCCCCATGATATTGATTCTGATGTGGGGACTTCTGATAGGATTTAGGTTTTCCTTTACCTTTTCCTTTCCATTTTTGATGTGAAGATAGTGCCTGCTCCTCTTCATCATCCTTGTTGTGCATTGCTTCCTCTTGTTGCAGTAGGTTTACTAGCTTGTCAAAACTAATTGTCGTATCTGACAAGTTTAGAGTTGTGACAAAAATGCGGTAAGAAGAAGGGAGAGCTCTCAGAACAATGGGAATGAGAGATTCATCTTTGACCTCTTCTCCTAGGGCTAGAAGTGAAGCCCTCAACTCTGCAACTCTTCTTAGGAAGGCTTCAATTTTCTCATTCGGCTTGAACTTCAATGTATGTAACTGACTCTGCAAATTGAGTATGACATTCTTGTTCTTGGCCTCATATATTGTGCTCAGCTTATCCCATGCTTCTTTTGCTGATGTGGCATCTCGAATGTGGGCTTGCACATCGTCGGACACTCCAAACAAGATGATGAGTTTTGCTTTCTGATCTGCTCTATCAAATTGTCGTTGTTGTGTTGCATCAGTTGGTGATCTGGTTAGAGTACCAGTCACAACAGGCCAGATTTCTTCAAACTCAAGTTGTGTCTTTATTTTTGTCTTCCATGCAGCATAGTTGCTTCCTCTGAGCAATTGTGAATCCGGAAGAAAAAATTTGGGGGCATTGGTGCCCATTTTGCAGAGATCACTGACAGGGTTTGGCTCTTATCACTCCAGGTATTAGGTCTCCCAATCTATATACCGTCAGTCCGATATACCGAACCTTTCTATATACGCGCCCTTCCGATATACCCGTCGGTACGTGGAAGAAGCTCGCCCTTTCTATATACCGTGGTACGTGAAAGAGGCGTTAACGTACGTGAAAGAATTCAATACGTGGTACCAAGACAGTACTGATGGGGTCTATGCGATTATTGACACCGGCTCAAAGAAATATCCTCATACGCGCGCGTAACTTCGCTATATACTCGGATAGTTTCTCAGTCTGGATTTATGTCTTGCAATCGTTCACAGACGGATGGGATGGTTCATAGTGTGTGCATTGGTGCCCTTATTACTCCCGTCGATTTATAGGGACGATGCCCAGGGCGAGCGTTGTTGCAGCTATATTAGGTGTTAAGTGCAGTAGTAGTCGTGCGACGGCTTTACCCGTAAGCGCTTCCCAGAGGCACCGTATATACCGAACGCTGCGAATGAGATCTAGGATCTCGTGAGTGTTACAGAACCAATTTTTTATTATTTTTGATTACAATTCTGCCACTTTTTGAGCAGTTACAAAGTTTGCAGTTGACTATGACAACCTGCAAATTAGTACAATATGCAGCAGTATACAATTTACATTCAAAAAACTAGACAATTTGAATGGCAGGCAAAAATTTCTGTTTCGGGTCTGGTGGCCTCCTGAGCCCAATACGACCCAAAATGCTAAAAATTGCAAGAAAATAGCTGAAAATGCAATTTTTAGATGGGTCTCCTTTTGCAAAAAATGTCCAAAATGAAAAACCAGGCCGAATGGGAGAAAAAAATTTTTTTACCCTAAATTAGGGATTTCTCCGCTAAATTTAGTTAGTTATAACTAAATTCAAAAAATCTGCTAAATTTAGCAGTTCCGCCAAAAATTTTGCCAAATTTGGTAGTGGGTGAGGGAGGGGGATTTGACCCCTTGACCTCTCTTTATGGGAAGTGTCTTACAAAAGTTATGCTAGCCACTTGGGCGGCTAAGCTAAACAAGTATATATAAAGAGAAATTTATAATTAAACACTTCCAAACTGTAAAACCATACCTCTTCATAAAACCACGGTTTTGGAAATCCGGTTTTGAGTGAATTTTCCAGCAAAGAGAAAAGCGACCAGCGGTTTTTGAAGGCGGTTTTGCGTGAAAGAAGGTGGTTTTGACTGTGTATAACACTTCTATCAATTTTCTCCCCTCCTTTGAGCTTGCAATCTCTTCCTTGGTGGATTCTATCCTCCTCGTGCTTGAATTGCAAAGACTATACACGGTTTTACATAGATTTAATGGCGGTTTTGAAGAATTTGATTGTGGTATTGCAAGGGATGGGGCTGGGAAGTTGCAGGAGGCAACTCTGGCTCTCCTCTGCTTGCAAAAGCTTCTCCAATGCTCCTCAACCTCTTCTGCAATCCTCAAATCTCCTTCAACCTGCTCTGAAACCAAATGTAGATTGAGAAACAGGGACGGAAGCCTGTATAATTTATTAATCTCAATCAACCAAAAAATTACAGAGAATGGGCTGCAATATTTATAGATATTGCACAGCCAAATACACACAGAGAATAAGTTGCACAGGTGCAACCAAATGCCAAAATGAATAAGCTTCCAATAACATCCGGGAAGCAGGAATTAGAAAAAACAAATATATTGTTTAAAACAATATAACAGTATGTAAAAAAACAAATATGGTTGATTAACCATATAACAAAATAACTATTATTATTTAATTAATAAAATTAATTAAATAAATGAACTATGCATAATTAATATTTAGGATAATAATATTTTATATCTTTTACCTAGTTGGCCATGTTGGGGTTAATTACAAAATTAGATCAAGAGAACCCTTTAAATATAGATTTATGAGACCAGAATGAGGGTCCTAGTGTCACTTACTACTATCACTCCATCTAGAGCCACGTCTATTGCACCATTTTCATCCAAATAGTTCCATGCATCAAGGCTAGGAGATCTCGCATCAAAACATACTTCATAAGGGGGAGGATTCTATTTTCTTCCATCCACATATGTTATTATATTTTCTACATTGAGTTATTGCTCGCTAATTCACATAGTACAAGTAACATAAGAGCACTTAGGGCATGCCATGCACACACACACCATAACTACATTTGGGTCTGAAATTTAGTGTAGCATTCAGTTTAGTAAGCCCACTATTGTGGCAACTAAGGTCAGTCCAACCCATTCATTTTCATATTTTATTTTTAGGGATTTGATACTTCTTTTATCTTTTTCGGTCTTCAACATCATCTTGCTTCATTTGGTACATTCGGTGTAGTTCAGTGAATCCAGTGTGACAACCAACAAGGGTTACAATTCATCTTATGGTCCTAGAAGAATCAAGTTCCAAGCTTATTTAGAGACTAGGGAACCTTTTCTACCATACCAGTGGTGCCCCAGACTCTCCCGGTGCTCCAGTCTACTCAGATCTTCCAGATCCACTCTTTTTGGGACCTCTATGTAGTCATTCCTACTTCTAGAATTTATTGTCATACCTATGAAACTCTCTGTTAGTCATTTGCAATCATTTGAGTTCCTTGCTTGCTTTAATTTTTCACATTAGGGTTTCATTTCTATTAGTTTAATTATTTAGTCAATTTATACTTTGCTTTAGAGTATTTATTTACAACATTTATGTCCTCCTAGATTAGATTAACTATCATTATATTTCTCCTAGTTTAGTTAATTTTAGTTAATCATTTTGGTGAACCTGACTCGACCTACACACTCTTCCAATCCCCATTCTCCTTAGGATTCCTTCATCATGGCTATCTCCATTCATGACTTTTTACTTCTTTACCCCAATTACGAGCTAAAATTATAAATATTTTACTCACTACTCATATTCCTAAAAACACTTATCCAGGACATAGTTTTTAATACTTTTGTGGATGCATTATTTCAAAATATTACTTTCCCATCTAGTCCTCATGATGATTGTGTTACTTTTGACAATGATACGCCCTTACATATTATCTCTCGCATTCATAATGTCATTGTGAAATGAACTTTAATTAACAACGAATCTGAGTTTAATTTGTGTACTATGCCATTTCTTGAAGTTTTAGGTCTCACTACTCGTGACATTAGTCCCTCTAGTATTTCACTGCATGCTTATGATGGTTCCACTCATCCATGTTTCGATTACTTCACATTTCCCATCACTGTTGGTCCTAAGACTGTCCACATGGTCTTTTTCATTGTTGATTTCCCAGTTGCTTATAACTATCTACATGGTTTACCATGGATTAATGATATGCAATATTTCGCATCTATTGTTTATAACTATGTTAAGTTATTACATGAGGGCATGGAGTATACCATTTTTCATGACCATGATCCATTTCAATATTGTGACTAGGATCCAAACACTAGATTTTCCTATTCCATGCATTAATGCTACAAATGACCCCCAACCTATAGATGAACCACCGCATTTACCACCCCTTGATGGTATTATTTGTATTCTAGATTTCATCCCTTCTACACCACTTACTAATGTTGATATTATCCCATATCAATGGCCTATCCCATCCATGGACATCACTCTACCATCTACATCCTCGTTTTCCATTCACCCACCATTCACTTGCACACTTTTCATACATGATTCATACTGAGAACACATTTTGTTAAATCCTACTTCACCTTAAACTGTATGTACGCACGATGTTTTAGCTCACTTAGGTGTTTCTATTTCGATATTATCCCACCACCATATCACTCTCACTTATATCATGGGTTTATCCATGTTACAACTGCATATGGACTTCGTGTATTTCATCTTAATGTTTTTATTGCACGAACTCCTAATATTTCCCCACTCACATTAGGAAAATCCTAGCTTGATTATTTTAGGGGCACCCAAGATTTGGATCATACGGATATATCATTTCCTATGAATTTTAGATGTATTATGATCTGCAATAGTTCTTTCTTATGGTATACAAATAATCTCATTTATTTGTACGCACATGGTTTTCCACTCCCTCCATTCACCTATGAGGATTATGCCATGGGTATGTATCACTTATGCCTCAATGGCTCATTACATGATCAACCTAATACTATAGCTTACCAAGTTACTAATGCATATCCATTTGATTTTGATCCAGAGGATGATGATCTCCTTGACGAGTTTACATAGTCTCTTGGCACACTACCAAGGGGGCATAACACCTAACACATTCCCCCTCATTCATCATAGCCATTATACCTCTGTTATCTCACATTTTTCTATCTACATTTTCATCACGCATTTTGGCATCCTTATTACCTAATGACACACTCTTTTCTTTAGTTCAAACTTGATTTTTTAGGGATTACAATTACACTAGACCCCGCACACCACACCTTAGTCATTACACATTACATTTCATCATACATTACATATCATACACCATTCATTCTACATGTATCCTACATTATACTAGTCCTCATCTACACTTTACATCTCTTAGGGTATCTACACACTTAGTCACATCATACACTGTGCATTTCTACATATATATTCTACTACGCTAGGTTACATTACGTATGAGTATAACTTTAAATTTTATCATTACATATTCCATTTATATCTACACCTATCAATGCATTTTAGGCATTACATAGTATACATACTACATTGCATTTCCCATACAATGCATTTACAAATCCTTTTCATCACATGGTTGTTGAGTTTCATCATATATGCTACATTGTTTTCTATGTGATGCATTCACTACCCTATGGCCCACTTTAGTTCCTCGGTCCATACTCGACTACTAATGGTTTACAAATCAAATAGACCTATTGTCCATTTTTGGATATTTACAAAATTAAACAACTTGAGAAGCTATGGGCTGTGGAATGAAGGCCATAGAATAGTCTAAGCATGCCACGAACTAGGAGTAAAAGCCGTGACTAAGGGGAAAATGCCACAAAAGAAAAAATCCATAGAATAAAGTATGAGAAAAATCCATGAAATGAGGAAAATAAGTCTGCGGATGTTGACATAAAGTTACACTACATTGAAAACCATGGAATGAAGGAAAAAAATCCACAGAGGTCAAAATCCATAGAGAACTAAAATAGAAAAGCCACATATCAAAAGAAAACAATAGTTTCCTATGATGAGCTAAAATGAGCATGAATTTGGATCAAATGATTATATTTTTTCAAATTTGATACTATTTGAAGAAATCCTAAACTTCTCCATACAATCAAATTGGATTTCATGAATTAAAGGAAGGTAGGTGGGTGAAGAAAATAAATTCATCTACAACACGCAAAAGGTCTATTCTAGACATGCCCAACCGCCATAATTTTAAGAAGTATGGGTGACATCCCTTCTTCAACAAGGAAAATGGAGTGGGGAAGAGAATTTATAGAAAAATCAAATATTCTAAGAAAATTAAATAAAGGTGATTGGTTGGGAAAAGGAGAAATTGAATTTCCTTTGTTTTCTCTCCTTTCCTTCTTATAATTTTATATATATTGTAAAGTGATATGTAGTTTTAATGTTGGATACTTTGGGAATGCAAGGGCATCATTTTATACTTCGGACAAGTATTCTAAGGGTCACATGCCTTGGACTTAGGTTTTGTAAATGTTTTGCATCTTCCTCTTGTATCGTGATGATTTGTGCATGATATTTAAGCAATAAAATCTCTAGTTTTGTGGCTCATTTCTACCTTAGGTATTGTTTTATTACATTCTATTTCCTCTCATTAATTCACAGGTGTGTGTTTGTATGAATTGTGGAAGTGGAACCCTAAACACAAATTTGATATTTTGCCTTCATTTTGGACCTCTTCATCATCATTTTCTTCCATTTTCTCTCTTGCTAAAGTATTCATCCCCTTATTTTTGGTGTTATCACCTTCTCTAGTTTAGGTTTATGTTTTATGCATCTCCTTCTCACCATGGTCCCTTAGAAATTTAGAGTAGATCAAGATAGTTTCATTTCAATTCTTACGAGTAGTTTAGCATTAGGAGTAAGTAGAGGAAGATAAGCTTCCCAGGTCTGTCTCAGTTCGAGTCCCACAACTTGGAGATAGTCCCATATTGTCTCAAATCCTGAATTGTCTATGATTAAGGTGTGGGTACAAATTTTAGCTCCAACATTTTTAGCATGCTTGGTGGGACTATGAAATTTATATTCCTAGTTTTATCAAATTTTTATGTATATCTTGGAGAAACTTTACTTTTGGAGGCTTTATAGTAACACATCTGGTGACTCCATTCATAAAATCAACTAGATTCAAGAGTCCAAATTATCCCTGATTCATGAGAAGGATACAAATATGGTCTATAACAATAGAATAAGGCATATTTGAATATTTATAGTTATCTCCATGTAGAGGAAGATAGATTTATAGGTCTCCATCTCCACCGAATAGAACTATTTCAACACCTCCTCTTGGTAGGAACTTTTTACAATCGAAAAGAGTTCTCAAACCTATCACAATGGATTATAAACTTCTAAAACCATTTATAAACCTCAAAATTAGTAGTCTACTTTATTTGAAATCTCAAAATCCTATTCTAGTAGAATCTTTGATTACTATCCCATACTTCACTAGAGAAAATCATACTACTCTAGTTGATCACATTCAGACATCACAAATGTTTTTGTTATCCATGAAATTCTGAGATGGACGTGGCATAAAACTTATAGCTTCATCATTTAAAAGAAAATTTCTATAATGGTTTAGAATGTTAACAAGATAGGCTCGATCGGAATGTGAATGAGTTATGTATGACCTTGTGCAATCAATTTGGAGAGAGAAAGATAATTTGTCTCTTTTAAAGAAGTTTAATATAATCAAAAGAGTACCTAATGAATAAACGGTAGATTTTAACTTCAGATTTTAGAGAACTGGGACATAATTCTAGCTCTCGTGAGACTTTCAACAAAGGTGCATTTATTTACTTCTTAAAACATCTCAACTCTGCTATATCTATCATGATACAATCTATGGGAGGGAAAACTCTACCAACGAGCCTATGCAATTGCAATTAGAGTTGAAAATAGTTTAATACATGCTAGGAAATTATCCCCTAGGCCACCTATGCTTTTTTATCCTAAATTTCCTTGAGTTGCTCAACCTTCTATTGCTCCTATTCCTCCGAGCTAAATCCATAACCTATTGCTTATACATCTCGAACCCTGTCCAACAAAAGGAAGATTAAGAAATGAAGGATTTGATAAAAAAATTGACAAAAAAGTTATATCCTTAGAAATAAACAAGCCCAATCCTATTAAAATTACCAAAATCAAGGGAAATCATCAAATCGGGAATATCAACCATATAGAAACCAAATTGCTAATCAAATATATGCACATAATATATAGAATAATAGATGGCAAGATCAAAGTGCTCCTCTTCTATTAGCAATAATTCCTCCTCCATAATTACTTCTTTCTCCTAGTTCTAGTTAGGCTTTGGTTCCAGTGACAAAAATAACATCAAACAAGAAATAAAATGTTGTTTTCAATTTAATTTGTTACATAATAAACTTGGCTATGAAAGGGAAATGAACCTTCAAGCATACATGGTTCATGGCTCTTCCAGTCAAAAAGATCCACTTTTAGAGGCACCAATCCCAATCATGGAAGAAACTCAAGAAATTAATAATGACACCAACTTCATTTCCTTTGGAGTTGAGGATTTCTATGTAGTTAATTAAGTAGTAGGAAGTTCTAAAAAATCTCAAACCAGCGTGATTGATAATACACGGAACAAGAAAAGGACGTTAGAGTTACATTTGACACCTTCCGGGTCAAAGTAATGTCATGGTTGAAGGAAGAGAATCCATAATAAACAAAAACAAACCGCATGAGGTACCTATTAAATCCACGAGATAAAGAGGTTGGTGTTCAATCAAAACCATCAAACAAATGCCACAATAGCTAAGGAATGACACTAACATGCCACGATGTAAAAGTATGTGGATCTTCCATTAAACATTGTTGAAAAATGAAGAAAACCAATGTCAATGTTTCAATGTGGGATGCACTAGCTATTCCATCACAAAGATATATTTTGTGTGAAGCCCTTAAGTAACTTCCCTCAGCGGATCCACTAATGCAAAAAACTCATGCTCATGTTAATGTCTATCATGAAAAAGAAGACCAAGTAAGTAAAACCGTTAAACCCCCCCTTCTAAATGTCATTAATTATGGGAAAACACTTGGTCCATAACGTATGATTGATTAAAGGGGATAGTTCCTCTATAATGCCCAAGAAAATTGTTGATATTCTAGGTGTCAAATACATTCCTATGTCTCAAGGATTTTTCTAACTTGATGGATTGATCATGGTTGTATTGGACGTAGAAAAAATGTTGAGTTAACCCTTCATGCTTTCCCAATCCTCACCATAACCCATGACATATAAATAATCAAACATCCTCCCATTTTTATCATTTTCTTATCTAGAGACTTCACTGCTAAGGTAGGTGATTACTTATCTTCAGATTGGACTCACATGCTTCTAAGAACTAGATATGGTACAAGATTCAAAATAAAAGCTAAGCCCATATTTTTTACCATATTAATTCATATGACCCCTCTCCCATCCAATCAAATTACTTAATACAAGAAGGACATGAGAAAGACTCAACTCCAGAGGAGCAGGTTATTCCTCCTTCCATGCTTGATTTGTTGCTAGATGAATGGGCTAAGAGAGATCATAAGTTTTATCCTTATGATGAAGAGCTCAATTTTTAATGAGACTTCTCTAGGCACTTATTTCATTCTCTAGGAAGAATTTGTGGTACCTACAACATTCAAACAAGAAAAGGAAAGTGCATCCAGACTATGGTGGATGTTTATTTATGGTTCAAGAAGTAGAAATGGAGGCGGTGTGGGTTTTTTTATAATTTATCCATGCAATAAAAATTTCTTCTTCGCTCATAGATTGTAATTTTCATGTTCTAATAATGTGTGGAGTACAAAGCATTAGTGCATGGTCTGTTAATTGGAGAAAAGAAATAAATTAAAGATTTGCAGGTCTTTAGAGACACTGAATTAGTCATTCACCAAGTACATGATAGATGTGCAAAAAGAACAAGTTGTTTAAAGATTACAAACATAGATTTTGAGATTTTTAGAAATCTTTAATGCCATTAACCTACAGATTATGCCAAAAAATTTGAACAAAGATGCATACCAAATGGCGGTCCTTGGATCTAAATTCTCACTTACTAAGGATTTGATCAAGGGAAATGTACAACATGTGAAAAAGTGGTCGGGCCTTCCATCCTGAGACAATCGTGCCTATTGGTAGGAATTTGATAGCATTGAACAAATTATGCAGTTCATTCAAAATGAAGTAGATTTCTCCTCGAGGATGCAATCTAATTTATAGGAGGTCTATGGAGACCATATTACTCAACTAAAAAAATAATTTATCGAAGGGATTAGTCACTTTGGATCATATCTTCAATCCATATGATGAGTTCAAAGTAGTGCAAAATAACATGGCGGAAAAAGCAAGGATATTTTAAGGTAGTTTCAATCACTCCAGGAAAAGAACTTCTACTCGTAAAGTTATGTGATGAAAGTGAAAGGAAAGATTTTTTTCCTTGTGCCAGAAGTTTAATGATATATTTTCATGGGACTACAAAGATTTAAAGGAATTCAATCCATACATATTTCAGCACTCTATTGACCTAGATCCCAACATCAAACCAATTAGGCAGAAGTAGAGGCCAGTTAACCCCAAAATTGAGCCCCTCATGAGAAAGGAACTATCCAAAATTATTGAGGCCAAGATAATTTTTCCTATTAAGTACTCCACTTGGGTGGAAAATCTAGTCCCAGTAAGAAAGAAGAATGGTGAAATTGGGATCTACATAGATTTCAGGGATTTTAACAAAGCCTCTCTCAAGGATCACTATCCTTTTCCCTCCATGGAGCACATTTTGTAGATAGTAGTAGGAGATGAGAGATTTTCAATGCTTGATGGCTATTCTGGTTTTAACTAGATCAAGGTGAAAGAGGAGGATCAATATAAAACCATGTTCACCACCAAATGGGAACATATGCATATCAAAAAAATTCCCTTTGGCCTATCAAATGTAGGTGCTACATTCTAAAGAGAAATGGATATTGCTTTTAAGGGGTATATCAATCAGTTCATCTTGGTTTACCTAGATGACATCACTATTTTCTCCAAGCAGATCTGGATCATATGAAGCACCTAGAGAAAGTATTTAAAAGATGCAAGAAATTTGGTGTGTCCCTTAATCCTAAGAAATGCAACTTTTCATTCCCTAGAGGTAAGATCTTGGGGTATATTGTCTCAAAACAAGGAATTTCCATTCATCCAAAAATAATTACAGCTATCACAGCTCTTTCCTTTCCAACTTAGAAGAAGGCTCTCTGATCATTCATTGGAAAGATAAGCTTTTTTAGGTGCTTCATCCCCAATTTCGCAGGTTTAGTAAGACCTATTACTCTCATGCTCAAGAAATATTTAGCATTCAAATGGACCATGGAGGGGAAGGAAAAATTTGAAAAGATAAAGCAAGAAATTTCTTAGGCCCCCACATTGATTAATCTAGATTATACCAAGGATTTCATTTTATATGCCTATGGGGCGGAATCTAGTATTGCCATGGTTTTAACTCAGTAGAATAATCAAGGACTAGAGTAGCATGTGGCCTTCTTTAGTCAAACATTGAAGGATTATGAGCTCAAATATAGTCACATTGAAAAATAGGTGTTTTCCATCATGAGAGCCTTGAAGAAATTCAAAATTATGATTGTTTCTAGCCATGTAAAGGTTTTAGTATCACATTCCACCGTTAGAGATTTCATCACGAGAATAAAAATTAGTGAAAAATAAGTTGGATGGGTAACTAAAATCATGGAGTATCATGTGACCATTAAGGCCACAAAATTAATAAGGGAAAAGAAAATTGTTAACAATTAGCTCTAGATGTTGTGCAATCTCAATAAACCACCTTCATTAATGAAGTGCATGCAAATGATGAGTTATTGCATGATGTTGAGTTGTAGAAGGATGAAATAAATGTATTCAATGATTTCATCTAGATTATTGATATGTCAAAGTTTTTGTCTACTAGTGCATATCCTCTTGGTTTAAACAAAGAAAAAAGAAGACATCTAAGGTTGTGATCTATTCCTTATGCATTGATTGGTGACGTATTGTTTAAAAGTAACATTGATGGAGTGTTGCTCAGATGCATTGAAGGAGAGAAATGTAATAAGATCCTTACTGAGTTTCATGATTATTTCTCAAGCGGACATTTCTTTACTAAAGCTATAGCCATGAAGATCATAAAAGCAGGTTATTTCTGGCCTACATTGTTCACAGATGCTCATAGGTGGGTTAGGAAATGTAAAGAATGTGTACTCTTCACTGGAAAGAAAATATTGGCAGCCCTGCCACTTCATCCAATCCAAGTGGATCAGCCATTTGCACAATGGGGTCTTGAATTCATTGGTATGATCAATCCACCATCTAGTGTGGGTCATAAATGGGTTCTCACAAAGAATAGACTATTTCACTAGGTGGAATGAATTTGTGCCACCAAGGAATCTAATAAATCAGTCATCTTAGAATTTCTTGAAGAAATTGTTACAAGGTTTAGCATCCCTCAGACTATTATTTATGATAATGTAAAGGATTTCTTAGGATCAAAGATTTCTAATTGGGATCTTGAACTTGGGATTTATCTAAAAACTTATTCCAATTATTACCCCCAAGGTAATGGCTTAATAGATTCTACTAACAAGAATTTGACCAGAATCATGAAGAGGATAATGGACATCAATCAAAGATAGTAGCACAAAAAGCTGATAAATTCTCTCTAGATGGATAGGATAACAATGAAGAAAGTAATTGGCACTTCTCCTTACAAATGGGTATATTGTAAAGAAGCAAGATTTCCATTATCACTAGAG
This sequence comes from Taxus wallichiana var. yunnanensis, assembly GCA_018340775.1. Taxonomy (NCBI): domain Eukaryota; kingdom Viridiplantae; phylum Streptophyta; class Pinopsida; order Cupressales; family Taxaceae; genus Taxus; species Taxus wallichiana. The sequence continues at coordinate 585,463,796 of CM031239.1, read as the reverse complement.
TTACCTTCACTTGAGTTAACTCAACAACTTGAATTTGAAGGCATGGATCAAAGGGAAATCAGAGTGGCATTATTAGTAGAGCTTGAAGAGTTCAGGCATGCCACCATGGTCAGGATGGAACAACATAAAGTGTTAACCAAATAATGATTTGATATAAAATCTAGAGATCATACATTCAATTTTGGAGATATAGTTTTAAAATGGGACAAGGATCGAGTTAAACTAGGGAGACACTCCAACTTTTATGTTATTTAGAGTTGACCATATATCATCACCACTTGCAAGGCAGCCAAATCATTTGAGTTATCTAATCTCAATGGGAATGTGTTTCAAATCCCATTCAATGGGATTCATCTCAAACTCTCTCATTAAGATATTTCATGCATCTTGTATATAGTAGTTTAGGATTTCAATTCCTCCAAGTGATTTTAGCACATTATATTGTTGGTAGTGTAGGTTTCTTTCCCTAAGTGCTTTACAGTTTTGTTTCTTGAAGATGTCCTTGTGCATAGTTTCATCATGTTCTCAAAGATGCTTTTGAAGGTGACTCAAGATATCAAGGATTAGTTGTAGATTGTCTCAGAAAATCAAATGCAGAGAAACTAAAAGATCAAATTCCTTAATATCATACTAACTCCATACCCAATTGATGGTAAGGATACTGATCAATTCTTCTAGCAGTAGATGCCCCTATGAGTCACAAAAAATGTTTTCCATTTTTGCACCTTTGTAAAAAATTAAACAACTTGAGAAGTTGTGAGATGTAGAGTGAAGGTTGCGGAGTAGTCTAAGAATGCCGTGGAAAAGAGGGAGTAAAAGTCATACCTAAGGGAAAAATTCCGTCAAAAGTCAAAAGCCACAAAACAAAGTGGGAGAAAAACCCACGAATGAGGAAAGGAAGTTTATAGATGTTGAAATAAATCTACGCTACAATAAAAACCATGGAATGGAGGAGACAAATCTATAGAGGTGAAAATCCAAAGAGGTAAAAATATGTGCGAACTAAAACATAAAAGTTGTGTATCAAAGGAAAATAGATTTTTTTTTCACAATGAGATAAAATGAGCATGGATTTCAATCAAATGATTAGATTTTTGCAAATATGATACTATTTAAAGAAATCCAAAACTTCTCCACGTGATGAAATCGTATTTCATGAATTAAAGGGAGGTAGGTGGGTGAAGGAAAGAATGGTGTCTACAATACACAAAAGGTCTATTCCAAGTAGCCAAACAACTAGAATCAAATGTAGTATGGGAATTGGCCATTCTTTAATAAGGAAAATAGAATGGGGAAGTGAACTTGCAAAACAATCAGATCTTCTGAGAAAATTAAATGAAGGTGGTTGGCTGGGAAAAGGAGAATTTGAATTTCCCTCTCTTTTCTCTCCTCTCCTTCTTCTAATTTTCTATATATTGTAAATTGATGCCTAGTTTTAATGTTGGATACTTTGGGAATTCAAGGGCATCATTTATACTGTAAAATTATTCTAAGGGTCGCATGCCTTGGACTCGGATTCTATAAATTATTTGCATCTTCCTCCCGTATCGTGATGATCTGTGCATGATCTTTAAGCAATAAAATATCTAGTTTTGTGGCTCATTTCTACCTTAGCTATTGTTTTATTATACTCTCTTTCCTCTCATTCATTCTCAGGTGTGTTGTATGTATTTTTCAAAGCTTGTGTTCATTGTGCATCATGGAAGTGGAACCTGAAATAAATTTTGATCTACGGCCTTCGTTTTGGCCCTCTTCATCATCATTTTATTCCATTTTATCTCTTTCTAAAGTATTCCTCCCTTGTTTTTAGTGACATCACCTTATCTAGTTTAGGTTTATATTTTATGCATATTTTTCTCACTCTAGTCCCTTGGAAAGTTAGTGTTGACGATTATCTTTATGGATGAACCATCAGAGTCATTGGATACCTTAGGTTAGTGGGATATGCACCCTAAGGTAACCTCCAAATTTTAAAGAATTTGGCTCTTCTTTGGTGTGGGATAGGGTTAGGAGAAATCTTAAAATAAATGTAAAACTAACTAAGGCAATGCACCAAAATAAGGTGTCTTAATCAAGAGCCTAACTTCCTAAAATGGGGAAAAGGTGGGTAATGAAAAGGGCAGGAAAATGCACCACAATCAACAAAATATTCACATAGAACACCACTTTGAAATACTAAGCATAGCTTCCAAAACCAATAATAACATTATAAGTATGCACAATATACCAACATTGAAATAAATACTATAAGAGACAATACATATATGCAAATAATGGAAAAAATGTACCACATTTACATATTATATTACTCCAAAAATATGCATAGTACAACAATAAATAAGAGGCAAGAAGAGTGTTATTACAAAGCTCAAAGAGAAGGCTAGAGCTCCAGACCCCTACCTTTTATAGAAGAGGAACTGAGACAGAAATAATAATTGACTAACTCTTGATATGTGTTATGAAGCCTCCGATTACAATATATAGGATGAGAAGAAGATAAGAAGATAATTTTGGAACCATCTTCCAACTACTTGTAAGTTATGGTAAATGGTGTGAAGTGACAAAAATAGATTTTTGAGATCTATCTCACACTTCCCCATGATCTATCATTTAAGGAGTGAGAGCCATACCCATTTAATACATCTTTAACTATTTTACAACCGACTCCTTGAAGTGGAGTCACTTTTTAAGAACATCCTTTCAAATCTTTATCACATATTTGAACTTATCAATTGTTATGCATCGGGTTCGGGCTCATGATTCCGGAGGCACCTAGTTTTATGTTCTATTAAAATGACCCTTCAAGTTTAGGTGAACAAATTAATTATTCGTACGTTTTCTCTCTTTACATAGAATTGTGCATTAACTTTGTTGCTAAAAGACAAGCCAAATGAATTTTTGCCTTTTACCTTTTGAAAATATCTAAGTGTTTAAAAATTCTAGATGGGTTTCATAATTGGCCAAATGTGGTATTTGGCATGTCTCCAATATTTTCCAACCTACTTCAAACTTGAATTCCATTTGTCATGAGGTCCATGTGGAAGTCAAGTGCATCTCTAGGGTCTCTACTTTTCTTCATAGCTTTTGGAAGTGTGCTGAGCTGACACGTGGAACCTTCTACGAGCCCTCTAATATCTCTTTGGGTAAGTAATGGATTTGGCACATATTAATGTGAATACCATTTTTATGTGGGACCCTTATAGTTGACTCCATGTGTAAGCCCCGTGGGATATTGAGGCTTCATTCCCCCCTTTGACTTATGGAATTACGTTGGGTTGACACTTGGCACCATCCATGAGCCCGCTACCCATTCTCGAGTTGGATTTTCATAGCTTAGTTTTTCATCGTTGATTCTGCTAAGTATTTTTCCCCATATCACCAAAGTCTTGACCCCACTAGTGGGACTCAAATATGCAAGAGTCTCAAAACTCACTTGAGTCAATCTAAAAGGAATCTACTTGTTATCTAATTTTAGTGGATGGTGGAGGAAATTAGATAATAGTTTGGCAACTCACGGGGACCATCACCGCTAAAATGGAATGAACCCAAAATCTCCTACTATTTATTGGGCCTAGAAATTTTGTTATGAGTTGATCTAATCCTTGGTTCAAATTATTTGAAGTGTCATTGAGCTTACGTAGCCACTAGTTGATCCTTGCACCCTCATAATATCATAAGGAAACTATGAAACTTTTTTTGTGAGAGTATAAAATTGAAATTCACCTCCTTGAATAATTTTAGTTGCTCTACATTTGTTTGAAGTGAAGTTTACAATCACTACTGAGACAACTGTGAATTCCCCTACTTTGTGAACATGAGAGGGTCGGTGCATTTTAATTGGAGTAATACAGAGATAGGATTATACAAAGATATATCATACATTCCTCAAGTGAGACATGTAGAGTGTGTGTAAGCACTTTTTCATTGAAAGAAATCTACCCCTACTCTTATGCTAACCATGCTTGGGAAAAGATAAATAAAACCCTAATGTAGGGAGAAATAGGTTCCCTTTATTATATAGTGCAGCCATGCAATTATTTAGCAATAGATATGACCCATGATAAGAGTGAAAACTTACCTTCCACTCTTTTACAGATAGTATCAACAAACAAAATGAATACCTTCTTTCTTTATTTATCATTTAGTTAGAAGTTTTTTATTTGACCCCGAGACTTTGAATACTATCCTCATGCTTTCCTGAGCCTTTGAATTTGATTCAGAGGAAATTTCATGAGTAGCATGTTTATTTTGTTGTGGGGTAGATGAAGCAGCAAAGGTTGTAATTTCCATGGCCTCTTATTCATCGAGACATCCCCAAAAATATGACAAGCAATCAATTTAATCATCATCCTATTATACCAAGGTCTCCCCCTCTTGTATGATGGTTTTTGAGTCTACAAATTCTCCATCATGTATAGATCCATCTTCAAACATGAATCCCATGGGCCCAAACTCTTCCAGAAACTCTGATTTGTGGAGAGGATGAACCAGGGAGGGATATGCATTCTCTTAAGCACCTGACTCATGATTAAAACCCCCTGAATTTGATTCACTTATTACCATATGCTCCTTTTCTTTTGGATTTGGAGTTGTTCCTTGTTTGTATGGGGGTATATATGCTTGAAAAAAATGAGGGGTGGGATGGATGTCTTAGAGATGGAGAAGGGAACTCAACATTTGGAGTGGTATGATATGGTAAAAATTGGGGTGGGATGGGAGATGAACAAAGAGTTGGTGATTGACCTACCCATCGACAAGGTTGTCTCATGCTTTGCCCATATGTTTCAATACCTTCGATCCACTGCATAAGTGGGTAGTTTTTCTTCTAAGAAGCCAAGCTTCTCCTGTAAGCTATAGTGCCTAGGAATAGGGCCTACCCATAGACAAGGTGCCTGCATCCTATTCTAAATGCCTCAATTTGTGTTATATCCCGAGATTGAACCATGCATGTCTCTATTTTTGTTATCTTCTCTAGTAGACAAACATCCTCCAATTGATCGTAGTCACTAAATGTGTACCCGTGTCTTTAATTGGTTTCATAACCAAACTGGTCTTGGATTTTCTCATCTAGGTCGTCCTATTGACTTTGAAAATAGTCATGTTTCTGGTTTGGAGAAGGTGTGAATCTCATTAGATACTAATGATACTAATGAAAATGTAAATTCCATTGTGGGAATGAAGTCATAATTGCACAAATTCATAAGGTGAAGGAAAATGAAAGACTTGGAAAGAAATATGAATGGATATGGATGAAAGAAAGGCTGACTTGAAATCATAGGATACTTCGAATTGTCCCACCAGGCATGCCAAGAAAACTGTTGATAATTATCCTTTTTGATGAACCATCAAAGTTGTTGGATACCTTAGGTTAGTGGGATGTGCACCCTAAAGTAACCTCCATATTTTAAATAAGTTGGATCTTCTCTAGTGTGGGATAGGGTTAGGAGAAAGATTAAAATAAATTTAAAACTAACTAAGGTGATGTGCCGAAGAAGTTTCCTTAATCAAGAACTTGAATTCTGAAATGGGGAAAAGGTGAGTAATGAAAAGGGCAGGAAAATGCACCATGGTCCAAAAATATTCACATAGAACAATACTTTGAACTACTAAGCATAGCTTCCGAAACCAATAATAACATTATAAGCATGAAAAACATACCATAATTGAAATAAAGGCTATCAAAGACAATATAGATATGAAAATGATGGAAAAAATGCACCACAGGGCATATTATAGTACTCTAAAAATATGCACAAAGACAATAACATATAAGAGGAAAGAAGATTGTTATTACAAATCTCGGAGAGAAGGCTAGAGTTTCATATGCCTACCTTTTATAGAAGAGGAACTGAGACATGAAAGAATAATTGACTAAATCCCAATATGTGTTATGAAGCCTCTCGATTACAATATATAGGATGAGAATAAGATAAGAGATAATTTCGAACCATCTTCTAACTACTTGTAAGTTATGGTAAATGGTGTGAAGTGACAAAATAGATTTGTGAGATCTATCTCACACTTCCCCATGATCTGTTATTTAAGGAGCAAGATCCATATCCATTTAATACATATTTAAATATTTTACAACTGACTCCCTTGAAGTGGACTCACTTTTAAGGAACATCATTTCAAATCTTTATTACATTATTGAACTTCTCAATCATTATGAATAAGGTTCGGGCTCATGATTCCAAAGGCACCTTTTTTTATGTTGTTCTATTAAAATTACCCTTTGATTGTAGGTAAAAAAATTAATTATTCATAGGTTCGCCCTATTTACATTGAACTATGTGCATTAACTCATGTTGCTAAAAAAGACAAGCCAAATGACTTTTCACCTTTTACCTTTTGAAAAGATATGAGCGTATAAAACTTCTAAATGGGTTTCATAATTTCCCATACATGGTATTTGGAATGTTGCCAATATTTCGCAACCTTCTTCAAACTTGTAGTCCATTTTTTGTGAGATCCACATGGAAGCCAAGTGCATCTCTAGGGTCTTTTCTTTTCTTTGTAGCTTTCGAAGTGCGGCTGAGTTGACACATGGCATCTTCTCAGAGCCCTCTAATATCTCTTTGGGTAAGTAATGGACTTTCCACATATTATTGTGAAGACCATTTTTATGCGGGATCCTTATAATTGACTCCATGTGTAAGCCCCATGGGATTTTGAAGCTTCATTCCCTCCTTTAATTTCTGGAATTGCATTGGGTTGACACTTGGCACCATCCGTGAGCCTGCTACTCATTCTCGAGTTGGCTTGTCCCAGATTAGTTTTTCATTATTTATTTGGCTAATTTTTTTCCCATATCTCTCGAAGGCTTGAACGCTAGTGGAACTCAAATCTGCGGGAGTCTCGAACTCACTTGGTCAATCCAAAGAGGAATCTACTTATCTAATTTTAGTGGGCGGTGGAGGAAATTAGATAACAATTAGAGTAGAGATAGATAGTTTCATTTTATTTCTTAGGGGTGGTTTAGCATTAGTAGTAAGAAGAGGAAGGTGGCCTTCTTTGGAGGTTTGTCTCAGTTTGAATCCCATGACTTGGAGACAGTCCCATGTTGTCTCAAATCCCGAATTGTCTATGATCTTGACATGGGTACAAATTTGTGCTCCAAAAAGACCTTACACTCATCATGCAACATTCCTAGGATCATGGCATATGATTTAGGATAAATCATAACCCTCCACCATCATTTCCTCTAGTAGTGAATTTCACTTTAGGCTAAATCATCACCCATCTCCATCATTTCCTATAGTAGTGGTATACGCTTTTAAGCTAAATAACCACGTTATATCATCCTTTGGTTGTATACACCTTAGGTTACATCACCATTTATCCATTCATCATCTAGTGATATACAATTAGGTCTAAATTATCACTCATTAAATTCCTCATATAGTGATATACACTTAGTGATAAATCGTCACTCATCTTTTCATCTTCTAGTGATATACACTTAGGGCTAAATCATCACTCATTTATTCCTCATATAGTAATATATGCTTAGCGCTAAATTATCACTCATCCATTCACCTTATAGTGATATATGCTTAGGCTAAATCATCACTCATACGTTTATCCAATCATATGTCACATACACATACACATTCATCAAAGCGCGTTAGACACAACACAATACTTGGCCATTTCCTGATGACACACTCTTATTTATGGTTCATTCTTGATCGATGAGGGGAAAAAATAAATAAACCTCATTGCATACATTTTCATCCACTTGGGGGAAATATTCTCCCATCACTCCATTTTTCATTCCATTCCATCCATCCACGGTATATTACATTGTCTTGGTGCATTTACTCTTGTTTACTAGTGTTTTGCATGTTTATTTTATTACACATGCTAGATTGATTTCTTATATTTCATTATCTATGTCATCCACACATGTGTGTTCACACCTTAGTTTAGTGTGATCACAAATATAAGAATCCTACACGTGACATGGATGCTTGCCTTCTACCCTTCCTATATTGGTAACTGGGGGCATCCACATTCATCTCATACAAGTGTTATTATTTCATTTTGTACTTATCATCTTGCATTACTTGATCATACACACTTGACATATTTGTTATTGCTCTAACATGTTAATGGGTGTTCCATATGCAACACTTTTTTGAATATATACATATTTCCATGACTACTTGTTTATTTTGTTTACTTTTCTTCTTATTATTTTCCATTGTATGTGGGTTTTTCCCTATGTTTGTGTGCACACTTGTTTTTTGTTTGTGTCTATGACACCTTGCGTGTCTTGCAACATCATGAGTGATTTCCTATGTTTGTAACCCTATTTGTGTGGCTTACTTTTTTTCTTGTTTTTGTTTACATTTACTACATTGTCTACATAGCTTACACATGTTTTCTATATACATGCATTGTTTTCTTTACACTTGTCTTTGGCTAGCCTTCTTGTTTGTGTGTGCCTTGATTTCTACAAAGAACTTTCTCGAGGTACATAATTTAGAGTGTGGTTACTCCTCTTTTGGATCTGCATTATCCTATCAGGTGACATTCGCATGTTCCCCCAAAGGGGGCATCATTTGGGGGTTAACATACTAACACAACGCAGCTACACCGGTTTAGTCTAGTGCTCTTTCCACCCTTGGCATCGTGGTTTTACATACAACGAATGGGTTGAAACCCATATACGAACCACATACACAATGATATTTTATAGGACATGGTTTCCTAAGCATTTTAAGGAAGCAATATCAGGATTAGGGGTCATAGTGGGTGTGCCTCTCCCCACTACTTTGGCTAGTGGCATCGGATCTCCCAAAAAATCGGGATGCTATAGAGATCTCTTCACACATTTCAACAAAAGTAGTTAGATCTTGGAGGAAATAGAGCATTTCTTCCCTACACTTCTTCATCTAGGGTGGCATGAGATCTCCCAAAAAACTTGCAGTATTATAGGATATCCTTCTACACTCTCTCGACATGGATTAGGTTTACATGTTCCATTTCAATTTTCATTAAATGTATTTTATATTTGTGTGTTTTACACATTCCTATGCACATGTTTATTTTACATAGCATTTTTACATACATGCATTTTGAATAATTGTTCATTTTCTCCTTCCATTTCTAGCCATATGAGAAACAAGAAGTCAAATTGGGGGAAACAACAACAACATTCCATGACAACATATGATTTTACTAACCATGTAGGTACACTACACACCAAAGCTATACACACATTCCGCCCCTAGGTTCACTCTCATCTTTTTTTCTTTTACACATTTTTTATCTTTAGATTCCATGATCCTCCATCTTCTTTTTGTCATTTCACACTTGATTCTAGTCCTTCGACGCATTTCTACTACACTCTCCATGGATATCAAGTATGCACTTCTATCTACTTTATGTCACCGAGCTTTCATCTCACTACCATAAAGTGGGGAAAATGTAGTCACAAAATCATGCACTTTAAGCATTATTTATCCCAGTCTCATACTACTATGTATAAGGTTATTAAGTGAAGAAAGTACTAATTAATCCAAAATTTTGGTTATCTTATTTTACTTTTTATTTCATCATTCCCACACATTTTTATATAAATGCCTATTCTGTTTCATAAATTTCCCATTATTTTATCCATAACCGAGGTGCCCATGCCTCGTATTGGGGTGCCCCAAAGTGCCTGGTCCCACCTGGGGTGCCCCGATCCTTTTTCTACTTTTCCGCATCTTTTTGTACTTTTCTAGTCATTTTTATCCTTATCTTTCTCTTAGTCAGCCATGTTGGGGTTAATTATGAAATTAGATCAAGAGACTCATTTATATATAAAGTTATGAGACCATAATGAGGGTCCTAGCGTCACTTAGTACTATCACTACATCTAGATTTGTATTAATTACATCATTTACATCCACATAGTTCTATGCATCAAGGCTAGGAGATCTACATCAAAAAACTTCTTCATAGGGGGAGGGATTCTATTTTATTCCATGTACACATGCTATTACATTTTATACATTTATTTATTGCTTACTACTTCACATAGTGTGATTGGCACAAGAGTGATTGGCACACACACACACACACACACACACACACACACACACACACACACACACCAAAACTACATTTGGGTCTAAAATGTAGTGCAACACTTAGTTTAGTAATCCCATTCTATGGCAAGAAATGAGGTCAAGTATGACCCATTCATTTGCATATTTTATTTTTAGGGATTTGATACTTATTTTATATTTTGCAGGTCTTTAACATCATCTTGCTTCATTTGGTACATTCGGCACAGTTCAAAAAATCTAGTGAAACAAGCAAAGTGAGTAGAAGAATCAAGTTTTGAGCTTTTTCAGAGACCAGGGTGCATGTTTTTTCATACCAGGGTGCTCTATTCTACTCATATTTTCTAGATCCACTCTTTTTTAGACCTCTGTATAGCCATCTCTACTTCTCGAATTTCCTATCATACCTATGACACTCTACAATAGTCATCTGTAATCAGATGATTTCCTTCCTTTCTTTACTCTCGCACATTAGGGTTTCATTTCTATTAGTTTAATTATTTAGTCAACTTTAGATTATTTATTTATAGCATTTATGTCCTCCTAGATTAGATTAACTATCATCATATTTCTCCTATTTTAGTTAATTTTAGTTAATCATATTTTTTAGATAACATTAAAAGAGTTTGGTCTTTACAGGGGGACCAAAAAAATCCCACACGAGAAAAAAAGATCCATCTTTAAAACAAAAACCAACACAGAGCCATAGAGGTAGAGTCAAAAATACTTGATGACGAACCACCGCAAAAAAACCTAGACTATAAAAGATTTTTCATATTAACCAAGACATTTTTGACAAAAATACTAAAAAGAAACACCAACAGAAATAGAAAAGAAGGGTAGTTAAAGGCCTACAATTATTTCTCCATGGCTTTGTTACGAGCTCTATTACTCATCTTGCCATCTTTCCTACAAGTAGCTTTTATGATCACCGACTTGGGTATTTGTTCCCCAACCTCCTCAATCTGAGTATGCACGGGTTCCTTTATGCTAGCTTCCTCCTTGTCCTTGGACTAGGTATTCTTTGCTTCCAAGTTAGAGCTCTCTTCAATCTCGAATCACTTTCGGAACTACCGAGTAGGAGCCTCATATTGAGAATCACCAAAGGTGACATTGTCCTTTAGCTTAGCTGAGCCATAAAAATTAAGCATGAATCTGCCTTCGAGAGGCTTAGCCCATTTGACATTTTGGTTAACTCTCTTCTTCTCGGGCTGATAGGAATGATTTTATGCTCCCAAGGATGCATTTTTCCCAATACAAATACTCTCCGAATTCGTTTAATATTAAAAATTCGGGTGTTTTGCTTTAGGGATTGTCTCGAATTTTTGATCACCTTCTCCACACTAGAAATCATGTTCCTAAAGATCTTATTATTTCCCTCTAGAAAAATTCCTCATAACACATTAGGAAGAGAAATTTTCCACATTTCTTTAACTAGAGCATTCTGAAAATTGAAGCTCCATTGGTAGGGTAGAAGGCCAACTTCCCTAGGAAGGACCATATGCATCTTAAAAATACCAAGAATCTCATAAAAGACTTGAAATGAAAAGGGGAATTCGAGGAATAAATGTTAAATAGACTCTTCATTACCTTTGCATAGGACACATCTATTAATGATAATCATTCCTCTTTTTCTAAGCATGTCCACAATTAAAATCTTACCTTTAACAACTTCCCAAAAGAAGATATTAATTTTGGGTATAAGATTCTTATTCCATACCTTCGCCATAGCTTATTGGGTTCAATGTGTTCAAAATTTAACAGATATCTAGATTTGACCCCATATTCCCCATTGTCCATAGCCCTCTAGATCAGCTCATCATGTGCCCTATCATGAGGGATATGATAATCCTTCAGTCTCTTATTTAGATCATGAAAAGGTCGAGTACCTCAAAGGAAGTGAGGGGATAGGAGGATGGGGTCCACTTCCTCTCTTCATTCTAGTAGTTGCAGACCAAATCTCCCTATTCCTGAATGTAAAAAGACAAATCTCATTCCATGGTTCAATATAGTTTAGGGATCCATCAATAATCCAAGGATCCTCCCAAAATTTAATCTTAGATCCATCTCAAATATTTTATTTACTCCCTTTAATCAAAATATTTCTAGTTTGACAGAGGTTATTCCTGAAGATAGATCCTCTAGGAAGCTCCATATCATAGAAGAGGGCTAGGGTTCCACCAAAGGATGCAAATATTTTTCTTTTAGGATTTTAACCTAGGTACCTTCCTCTTTATACATTCTCCAAAACACCTTGGAAATGAGTTCTTGGTTCAAGCATTCAAGTGTTGATATGTGATTTCTTTTGTAAAAGGATGTGTTCCTTTGATTGTGAAGTCATACTTGATATGGACCGTATCTTCTTTGTAATTGAAGATCTTTGACTGAGTCGAATATGATCGACTCTTTTTATTTCTTTCATTTTGCACCCGAGTTTAATCGACTCTCAAAATGAATTGTGGATTTATCCATCTATAAGACCCAGCCTTGGATCAGTGGCATTGATCCAAGTGATGCTTTAAGTTTATTCGGGATGAACTAAAATTATAGACCTTATGCAGGTTGCAAGGTCTGAATGCGTTGAATAAGCTATTCCGAGTCTAACTCAGCCGATCGTGTTAAATGAATTGGTTCCCGATATCGTAATATCGTGAAGGTCTTGATCGTGGGCTGTAATAAATTCAGATACATTTATTCAACTAGCCTATTGGCAGTGCTGGAGTGAATCCTTTTCGTGAATGTATGTCTGTAGGTTCTTATTCTGAACATTTTAAATGTTAGACCTAAACTGGATTTATTAAGGTTAGTAACCTAAAACTAAACTATAACCTATGGGTTAGATTAATGTTAATCTAACCTAGGCCTAAGCTATAAGCTAAATGTTCTAAGTTAGTAACCTAGTGCTAAGGAGGTTAGACTAAGTAGCATCTTAAATCCTAACCTATGCTTCTAACCTAACTAATGAACAAGGAAGAAAGGGGACCTATGAAGGGGTGCGAGCCATGGGTGGCAGTTTCTATGGCATTAAATGGGATGGATAAGTATGAAGGACAGGGATTTAGTGGAAGTTTCAAATGGCTAGTGAGGCTGACGTGGCAGAGTCGCCAAAGTTAGAAATGGTCTTTGAATTGTTTTTATCCATCGCCAACTATGGCGGTCGGTGGTAATGGAGATTGAGCGGGAATTTTGGAGTTAATACAATTAATGAACTCGGTCTTCGAGCTCGGATTTCTGGGAAGACATGCAAAATGGAAAACTGGTAGTTTGTTTGGTTTTTCATGCGCTCCGGTTTTCTCTCTGTTTGATCACTGGTTCTTCGCACTACTCTACTTGGTGTTGCATGGCAAAAATGAGTGTAACTCACTCTTTTCTCTCAAGGAAAGTTTATAAGGCATGGAAATAACAAATTATTGTTGTTGAATCTAACGTGGAAAAAGAGAGAAGGCTCGAGCTCTTTCAAAGGGTCTTCTTCGATTTTTAAGCAACATTACTGTGCATGTTAGGCCCTAACCTTTAAAAATCTTGCTTTCTTTCAAATGATTTCATTAGAACAACTCTGTTCAGATGATTTTTGGGTTCAGTTGGTTTTTATGGTAGCTTGTGTGATTTAGTTGTCAGTATCTTCTTACCGCTCGATTTTTCAAGTAAACCCTCGATGGGTGTGTATTTGTTTCAAATCATGTATTATCTTGCTGTGTTTTGCATTTCGGTTAGATTTTGAAGAAATGCTTGCAAGGAAAATATACGAATTCGGTTCTGTGGGAGTCCATGAATTGTTCTCTTGTTGGGTTCAGACTTCAGTCGATACCTTGCCGTTTTCACTTGTTGAAAAGGATACTGTTGGAATTCTTGAATGTACATAATATTTCGACTTCTGTTTAATTTATGTCGTAAGTAATATATGTTATTGAGGCTATTGAACTTCTTGAAATGAAATTATGTCTTAAGTTACTTTTGAAGATAACTCGGGGGAATACATTATGTTATTGAATCCCGTTGGAATCCTTGAGTTGATAGTATTTTGACTTCTGAAGGAGTTTTTGATTGAGAATATTACTTGGGTTCGATTCTTTTTGAACTATTGATGCGTATATTATGTTTTCCTCTTCTGTATAAGCTTAGAGTGAATATTGTTGTATGGACTCAGTTGGAGTCCTTGTTATGAAACCAGTATTTTGCTTCTGTATAAGCCTGATTGTGAATAATTATTATTATTGGCACGGTTGGAATCCTTAATATATATAAATCTTGTATTTCGGCTTCTGTAGAAGCTTTGTCGTGAATACTGTATGATTTTGGATATTGTGGGAATCCTTGAATAGATAGAGTTTTAACTGTTACAGAAGTTTAATCAAGAATACTATACGGGTTCGATTCCTTTTTGAGTCCTGGAAAGGTAACATACGTTTCTACCTTTGTAGAAGTTCAGTCGTGAATACTGTATGTTATTGGTATAGTTAGAATTCTTGAATTTGATATGTATCTTGTATCTTTCTACTTCTGTAGAAGTTTATTTGAAGAATACCACATGGGTAAGACTCCTTTTTAATCCTGGAGGCGTATATTATGTTTTCCTTTCTGAATAATCTCATAGAATAACGCTATGTGAATCTTATGATTCTTGTGTTGTGGTCGCATGAAAGCAACTTCAATCTAAACCTTGTTTTGAGCATTAGTGGTATGGATACTGTTGGAGATTTGAAATGTTGTGAGTTGGTTTGATTTTTGATTTAAACCCTCAAGCAGCGTGTGATGATGCTTCAAAATTTTTTATTATATTCTTGTCCCTTTCACTCCATTCTCGTGAGGAAGTAAAGGAAGGGGCTTTCTTTTCAAACTATACTTGGTTTGAGACCTTGTTGTAATCCGTAGTAGCTTGGCATAGGAGGAAACTCTGAGGAAAATACTGTTATGGAATTTCAGATTTTGATCTAAGTCCTTACAGTTTTAGTAGGGACTAGATTGAGCTGTATGTTGCTGAGTGGGATTGTTGTCGTGTTTGTGCATGATTACGTCTTCTGTTAGTATGAATATCTAGTCGTGAGCTTGACTGAACTAATGAGTTGTTAATTGTACCTCGACAAGCGATGGCATTGGATATTTTCTCATTTTTTGATTAGTATGGAAGGTTATGTGGAGTCTATTTGATAGATTATTCATCACTGCCTTGGCACGAGAGAGCTACTGTATTGCTAGTAAACTACAGGAAGTTGTTTTATTTAAATTTTAACAAAACTGTGGTTCTTCTTGTGGTCTCGTCTGACTTATTCGCATGCGTATAAGGTGAATGCTTTACTCTTGAGGAGATGGTACAGTCATGAGCTTGATTTGAAGGGAAATATGAATGACTCGTTTTCTTTCTCTTCTGTTGTAAAGTATTTGTTGATATATTTTTATCTAACTTTTGGAATTGTTTTAACATACTGATGGAATCATGTATTGTTATGATATTCATTTTACTATGTTGAATGTAATGGTCTGTCTGATGTTTGTTGTCCTTGGGATTCAGATGGATAGTTGTTTTAGATGCATTTGTTCTTCTTGGTCACTAACGTTTATGATGAAATATCTGGAAGGTATCTAGGACTATTTAGTAACTATAATATGAGTTACGCGTGTATAGTTTTATTGTATTACAAGAGCATAATCTGAAATATGTTTACATGTTTGGTGAATTGATTTCATTTAAACAGGTTGTTTAATGAAAACAATTGGTGGATTGCAATTGTTTTAAGAGTTAGTGCTTATCATGCTCAGTTCATCGAACTGACCCATGTTGACAATTTTTGCAGATGGTTTCCGTAAGTGGTAAAAGCACGCAGATCTGATAGGATGATCAGATTGTTTAATTTGGTTTTATGATGAATTACAACTTGATTCTCTAAATGTACTACTTGAAGAAAGATGTTCTTTTTCTGTTGAGTATTGTATCAAGTATGCTGAATGCATAAAATGTATTTGATTAGTTCTGAAAGGAATGGAAAGAGGTATTTGTTACTTATGTGTTTGCATTCGTATCTTGTTGGGTTGATCTTCTTCGGTTCGAATGATCTTGAGAGCATTATTATTATTGTATAATTTGGAGACTTTTGTGATTATCTAAGTAAGCTTGTAAGATTATGTGACTGAATACTTATGATTGTTTAGTAGTTCTAGTATGTTCTATCTAAAGCTAAATTGGAATTTAGATCACTGTCTTTCTGGAAGCTAGGGTTAAAATAAACCTGAGCAGGAAGCTAAACAAGCTGAATAAATTATTACTTCCTAGTCTTGATCTAAGTCAAGACAACGTTTAATTGGATTCTTAATCACTATATCTCGATACTAATAAGTAAGATATAAATTCAGTTATGAGAACTGATATAAACCTAAAAAGGGTTTGGTTGGCAATCTCATGTGAAGATTATGGGTTATTGTCCAATTTCGTTGATTTAGAATTATGTATATTCTATGAACTCCTTGATGGGACCTCTAGTCTTAATAACTTCTCTTGTGTAATGGGTTTTATTAAGAAAGGTCATTCTAAGGTGAGGAACCCAGGGATTGGGAAAGGCTAACCTTAGGGGAGCGTCTTTTAGTATAATTTTAACTCAACGTATGTAACACTTATTAATAAGTAGATCTTTTCGAGGCGGATTTAAAGGTTGATGGCACAAGTCAACCAGTAGGTTGTACCTTCGAGAAGATTAGGATCTTCTCAAGATACAACAATGCAGTGACCTTTACGACACACCCTTTGCATTGATCGTTAAGATTTACACCTTAAACTCGAACAAGTTACTCGGGACTGATTAGGAATGTGGTCACGTTATAAGGCTGCCCTAGGAGACTCGGGTATCTTGACACACCGGATTAACTAGGGTCGACCCAAAGATGTCAGCGTATCCCTAGTCCCTGGGGCATCCCTATAACGTTGTCATCTCACTAATCCATTCTCCCGAGTGAATAACTTGGGATAGAGAGAGTCCATGTAAGTCAAGATAAGACATTCTACATAACATAGGAATGGGGTGAAGGACGTATTCCGTTATTGACGAGTATGCCATCAAGGAATACGAGACATAAGCAAGATGTTTCAAATCTTTGGCCAAAGTATCGCAAGTCATGATTGCGTTGTCCTAAGTCACCTAGTCTAAGGGATGAGATGCCGATGAATAATGGTAACAATTATTCAGATAGGTTCCTTGACAGAGCATTCTGAATCCCAGAATTAGGGAAGAGAACCGCAAGAGTGATGTGTTAAATAAAAAACCAACTCTTAATACTCATGAATAGATCGGTAGATTACCGAGTCATGGAATGAATAGATCGAGGTACTCCGAGTCATTACAACTGCATATGGTTATCTCTGTTATAAGAATGGTTGTTTTGATTTGTGAGTTCTAAATTATGTATTTAGAACCAGGAAGCATTTATCAAAAAAAAAAAAATTACTTGTTCTAATGTATAAAAATGAGGATGTTACATCTTGGTATCGTAGCTCAAGGTCAGCAGCTTGACCTATCAGTCCATAATCTGATGAAAACCTAAATTTTCTTGTAATGTAAAAATGGTTAGAACAAGGGGGAACGTTGCAGAATAATGCTCCACCCGAAGGAGGGGCGGCAACAACCCAAAAACTTGATGAGATCCTCGCTGCCCCGTTGACACAAGAGATCGCTTAGCTGTACTTGAACAAAGAGGATGGGATGGGAAATGAGGAGGATGATGAAGCTGGTAATAACAATCAGAAACCTCCTGAGGACAACCCCGATATGGGTGTTGATATTAATGCTGGAAATGCACCTATCCAACCAGAAAACAAAAAGGCCAGGTTGAAAGCAGAACTCACTAATGATATAAAAAGGATAAGCCCACCTAAGTATGATGGCACCACATTAGGTGATGGAGCTGAGAACTGGCTCAGCGAAATGGAGAAGTACTTTGCAATAAGAAACTTCTCAGAGGAAACCAAAGCTATTTGGGGAGCCTATCAGCTTTCCCACGAAGCATCTTCGTGGTGGGATAGCCGTAAAGCAGAGCTAAATATTGATGAGACCAATATTACTTGGGATCAATTCAAAGGCTATTTTAGGCAACGTTGGCTGCCACAACTTTTCTATGATCAGAAAATGACAGAATTCCAGAACTTAGCTCAAGGGAAGCTAACGGTAACTGAATACTGGGAGCGGTTTACAAAACTCCTCAAGTATGTACCGCAAAGATCAAACCGACGAGAAGTTCAGATACGGAAATTCATCATGGGATCAATCCCGTGATAGGGGAGAGGTCGATGTTCACAAATTCCAACCACTATGGAAGGAGTTGTTGAAAAGGCCATAAGACAAGAATAAAATTAAAGGCTATTTCTCATAAAGAGGAAGTGCGAAGAAGATCGCAAACCCTTCTTCAACCTCTCTCGCACCCAAAAAGGGACCATGGAAAAGTTTGGAAACAAAAGTAAGTTTCCAGGATAATAATAAGAAAGCAAAGAGTAAATAAGCCTTGAAATGTAAGGGATAATTTTGCCAAAATTATAACAATGGGCGTAAGCCCTATGGAGGACAACGTGATAATTACAAGACTGGAGGCAATTTTGAGCCTAAAAAGGGACCCGTAGGAGGCTCACTACAATTGTGGCAAAGACCACTACGCAAATCAAAGCCCTTTGAAGAAGGATGATCGTAATCAAAGCAAAGATAAGATACATGCCAGCAGAGCATAAGCAAGTCAAAAGCAAGTGACACCTATAGAAGTTCCGTAAGTTATTTGGCATACCCCTACTACTATTCTTTTTGATACAGAGCTACCGAATGTTTCATTTCTAATAAACTTGCTTCTAAACTTAAGAGAAAAGCTGGAAAATGGATAAATCTTGACTGTATAAAGATGGTAATAACTCTGCTCATACAAAGTGAGTATGTGTCTTTTTGGGGCAGTCCTGACTTACCTAATTTCTCCATGGAAGTTGACCTCTATGTTACACCTTTAGGATCGTATGACATTGTCATCGGTGTCAATTGGTTAGCTGACCATAAAGCAAAAGTAGACTACTATGAAAAGAACATAAAATGTTTAGATGATCAGCTGGAAACAACAGAGATTCAAGGTGTGAAATGGGAAATTTCAGTTAGAAAACTGTCAGCTATGCAGCTTAAAAAGGCTAAAAACAAAGGATGTACCCTTTATGCAGTAAAGATATCTAAATTTTCAGAAGAAGATGGTGATTACATGAAACGATTTCCTCTGCTACAAAGTTTCAGGGATGTTTTTCCGAAGAATTACCAGGGTTACCACCCAAGAGGGAATTTGACTTCACCATCGAAATCAAACCAGGAACTGAACCTATTTCCAAAGCACCTTATCGGATGACTACTACAGAGTTAGTCGAGCTTAAGGCACAATTGCAAGAACTTTTGTCTAAAGGTTTGATTAGACCAAGTGTTTCACCTTGGGGAGCGCCTGTAATATTTGTGAAAAAGAAGGATGGAACACTTAGGTTATGTATTGATTATCGGATGTTGAATAAAGCAACAATCAAGAATAGATACCCACTTCCAAGGATCGACGATCTATTTGATCAGATGCGTGGGGCAGCGGTCTATTCTAAGATAGATCTTCGATCTGGTTATCATCAGTTAAGGATTAGAGAAGAAGATATTCATAAAACAACTTTCCGAACAAGGTACGGACATTATGAATTCACGGTTCTACCCTTTGGATTAACTAATGCACCCACAACTTTTATGAACTTAATGAACAATATCTTTCAAGAATATTTGGACAAGTTTGTACTTGTATTCTTGGATGATATTCTCATTTATTCTAAAAGCGTTGAGGAGCACAATGAGCATTTGAAGATAGTTTTGGGAATTTTGAGAAAAAGAAAGTTGTATGGTAAGTTATCCAAATGTTCTTTCTTTGATTCAAAGTTCACTATTTGGGTCATGTCATTAGCAAAGGAAGGAATTGCTGAGATCCTTCAAAAATAGTGGCAATAACCGAGTGGCCTGCACTAAAGAATGTGCACGAAGTAAGAAGCTTCATGGGTCTTGCTGGTTACTATAGAAAATTTGTTAAGGATTTTTCTAAAGTGGTTGCACCAATAACTTCATCAGCAGAAGAAGGATAAGAAATTTATTTGGAATGATAAGTGCGAAGCGGCTTTCAAAAGTCTCTGAAAAGCCAGCTTGACTTCCGCACCTATATTAGCTGTACTGCACTCCTAATGGGAGCTTTACTCATTGTAACGGATGCTTCTGGGAAGGCCTCGAGGTGTTTTGTTACAAAATGATCAAGTCATAGATATGAAAGTAGAAAACTTAAGTTACATGAGCTGAATTATGCTCCTCATGATTTGGAGCTTCACGCCATTGTTCATGCACTTCAAGTCCTGAGACACTATTTACTTGGGAAACCTTTTGAGTTGAAAACTCGATCACTTAGGACTGAAATATATTTTCACTCACCCTAATCTAAATGCCAGATAGAGAAGGTGGTTAGAATTTTTATCACAATATGATTTTGATATTAGCTACATCAAAGGGAAGGAGAATAGAGTAGCAGATGCTCTAAGTCGTAGGAGGCACATTTCTGCTCTTATAACATTAAGAACTCAGTTTAAGGATGAGGTAAAAGTGCCTCGTAATCTGATATTTACTTTCAAAGAAGTAAAATCAGCTCACGCAGTAACCTAATGATGAAAGGTATAAAGGTTTTCATTTTGATAATGAAGGAATCTTGCGTTATGAAAACAGGGTATACGTACTTGCTGTCAATGATTTGAGAAAGAAGTCATTAGTTGAATTTCATAATTCACCTTTCTCTGACACCCGGTATCACAAAAATGCTTGCTGATCTCAAACAACAATACTTTTGGAAAGGTATGAAAAAGGATGTCATTGATTTTGTGACTCATTGTTTGGAATGTCAAAAGTTAAGGCGTAACATATGC
The DNA here is from genome assembly GCA_018340775.1 of Taxus wallichiana var. yunnanensis. Taxonomy (NCBI): domain Eukaryota; kingdom Viridiplantae; phylum Streptophyta; class Pinopsida; order Cupressales; family Taxaceae; genus Taxus; species Taxus wallichiana. The sequence goes on along the minus strand of CM031239.1, from coordinate 585,442,805 downwards.
ACCTCGCTGGATCATTATATCCTCATAGATACCGCAAAGACAAATGGCAAGTAATAACCATGGACTTTGTACAAGGGTTACCCATGTCCAGAATAAACATGATGTTATCCTCGTAGTTGTAGATAAACTAACTAAGGTAGCTCATTTCATCGCTGGAAATCTAAAGGATGATTCACCAAAGTCATGGCCAAAAGATTCGTACATGAAATTTTCAGATTACATGGTGTACCGTAATTGATTATATCTAACAGGATCCAAGAATGACGCTCAAGGTTTTGGCAAAACGCTTAATACAAATTTCTTGAACGAAACTAAACTTCAGCTTCGCATATCATCCGAAACGGATGGACAAACCGAGAGGGTAAATCAAGTGTTGAGGACATGTTGCGAATGTATTGTATGGATCAACAAAGATAAATGGGAAGAGTATCTTCCATTAGTTGAATTCGCATACAACAACACTTATCACTCATCTCTTAAAATGGCACCATTTGAAGCACTTTATGGAAGGAAGTGCGTAACCCCCATTAGTGGGATAGTGTTGAGGATAGAGTGGTAATTGGACCAGAGATCCTCACTAAAATGGAACAAAGTTAAGTTAAGCTGATTCGTGAACGATTAAAGGAAGCAGCGGATAGGCAGAAGAGCTATGCTGACCTTAAGCGGGTTGATCAAGGTTTGAGCTTGGTGAGAAGGTTTTTCTTCGTGTTAAACCCAAAAGAGTTCTATAACTTTTGGCAAGGCTGCCAAGTTGTCACCTCATTACGTGGGACCTTTCAAATTGTCAAAATAATCAATCTCGTAGCTTATCGATTAGCATTACCACCGCTTTATCTCGCATGCATGATGTTTTCCATATTTCTTTGCTTAAGAAATACGTTTCAGATCTGTCACATGTTTTAAATTGAATTCCTCAGGTCCAAGACCCAGAATAATCGTGGTTAAACCCACACGAGTGCTGAAACTCACCAATTACATTTGAGAAATCATGAAATACAAGAATGTAAGGTCCAAAGGGGACCAGCTTTAACGAAGAAAGTGCAACTTGGGAAAATCTCGAAGAGATGAAAATTGCTTTTCCTTTTCTTTTTTAATGTAATGAAATCATTGACAAAACATTTCTTTTATGAACTTATCTTTTCAAGTTTATATGAAAGCCGATGGAGGCAAACATTATTCAGTGAATAAAATGTGTCAGTGACATTGATTTCTCGAACTATTTAAGTTGAAATAGTCGCATTGTTTTGTGAACTAATAAATTGGTCGACCAAGGTTAATCGAATATGTAATCATCGGACGATGAATCTTTTAGGAGGGAAGCATGTAACACTCTGAACTGTTGTTACTTCCTCCTGAGCATTCAAGTGTTGATATGTGATTTCTTTTGTAAAAGGATGTGTTCCTTTGATTGTGAAGTCATGCTTGATATGGACTGTATCTTCTTTGTAATTGAAGATCTTTGACTGAGTCGGAATATGATTGGACTCTTTTATTTCTTTCATTTTTCACCTGAGTTTAATCTGACCTCTAATGAATTGTGGATTTATCCATCTATAAGACCCACCTTGGATCAAAGGGCATTGATCCAAGTGATGCTTTAAGTTTATTCGATGAACTAAAATTATAGACCTTACGCAGTCGTAAGGTCTGAATGCGTTGAATAAGCTATTCCGGAGTCTAACTCAGGCTGATCGTGTTAAATGAATTGGTTCCCGATATCGTAATATCAGGAAGGTCTTGATCGTGGGCCAGGTAATAAATTCAGATACATTTATTCAACTAGCCTATTGGCAGTGCTGGAGTGAATCCTTTTCGTGAATGTATGTCTGTAGGTTCTTATTCTGAACATTTTAAATGTTAGACCTAAACTGGATTTATTAAGGTTAGTAACCTAAAACTAAACTATAACCTATGGGTTAGATTAATGTTAATCTAACCTAGGCCTAAGCTATAAGCTAAATGTTCTAAGTTAGTAACCTAGCGCTAAGGAGGTTAGACTAAGTAGCATCTTAAATCCTAACCTATGCTTCTAACCTAACTAATGAACAAGGAAGAAAGGGGACCTATGAAGGGGTGCGAGCCATGGGCGGTAGTTTCTATGGCATTAAATGGGATGGATAAGTATGAAGGACAGGGATTTAGTGGAAGTTTCAAACGGCTAGTGAGGCTGACGTGGCAGAGTCGCCAAAGTTAGAAATGGTCTTTGAATTGTTTTTATCCATCGCCAACTATGGCGGTGGCAATGGAGATTGAGCGGGAATTTTGGAGTTAATACAATTAATGAACTCGGTCTTCGAGCTCGGATTTCTCGGGAAGACATGCAAAATGGAAAACTGGTAGTTTGTTTGGGTTTTCATGCGCTCCGGTTTTCTCTCTCTGCTTGATCACTGGTTCTTCGCACTAGCTACTTGGTGTCAGCATGGAAAATATGAGTGTAACTCACTCTTTTCTCTCACAAGGAAAGTTTATAAGGCATGGAAATAACAAATTATTGTTGTTGAATCTAACGTGGAAAAAGAGGAGAAGGCTCGAGCTCTTTCAAAGGGTCTTCTTCGATTTTTAAGCAACATTACTAGGCATGTTAGGCCCTAACCTTTAAAAATCTTGCTTTCTTTCAAATGATTTCATTAGAACAACTCTGTTCAGATGATTTTTGGGTTCAGTTGGTTTTTATGGTAGCTTGTGTGATTTAGTTGCTGTATCTTCTTACTGGCTCGATTTTTCAAGTAAACCCTTGATGGGTGTGTATTGTGTTTCGAACTGTTGCACTATCTTGCTGTGTTTTGCATTTTGGTTAGATTTTGAAGAAATGCTTGCAAGGAAAATACACGAATTCGGTTCTGTGGGAGTCCATGAATTGTTCTCTTGTTGGGTTCAGACTTCAGTCGATACCTTGCCGTTTTCACTTGTTGAAAAGGATACTGTTGGAATTCTTGAATGTACATAATATTTCACTTCTGTTTAATTTATGTCATAAGTAATATATGTTATTGGGTCATTGAACTTCTTGAAATGAAATTATGTCTTGCTATTTACTTAAGAAGTTACTTTTGAATGGAATAACTTATGTTATTGAATCCCATTGGAATCCTTTGAGTTGATAGTATTTTGACTTCTGAAGGAGTTTTTGATTGAGAATATTACTTGGGTTCGATTATTTTTGAACTATTGATGCGTATATTATGTTTTCCTTCTCGTATAAGTCCTTGGAGAGTGAATATTGTTGTATGGACTCAACTGGAGTCCTTGTTATGAAACCAATTTTTGCTTCAGTATAAGCCCGATTGTGAATAATTATTTATATGGCATGGTTGAATCCTTAATATATATAAATCTTGTATTTCGAGGGTTCGTAGAAGCTTATGTCGTGAATAATGTATGATTTTGGATATTGTGGGAATCCTTGAATAGATAGAGTTTTAACTGTTACAGAAGTTTAATCAAGAATACTATACGGGTTCGATTCCTTTTTGAGTCCTGGAAAGGTAACATACGTTTCTACCTTTGTAGAAGTTCAGTCGTGAATACTGTATGTTATTGGTATAGTTAGAATTCTTGAATTTGATATGTATCTTGTATCTTTCTACTTCTGTAGAAGTTTATTTGAAGAATACCACATGGGTAAGACTCCTTTTTTATCCTGGAGGCGTATATTATGTTTTCCTTTCTGAATAATCTCAGTTGTGAATACTGTTATGATTCTTGTGTTGTGGTCGCATGAAAGCAACTTCAATCTAAACCTTGTTTTGAGCATTAGTGGTATGGATACTGTTGGAGATTTGAAATGTTGCGAGTTGGCTTGATTTTTGATTTAAACCCTCACTGTGCGTGCATGACGTTCAGACTCTTTTTTTTTTTTTTCTGTGTCCCTTTCTGTCCGCTTCTGTGGAAAGTAAAGGAAGGGGCTTTCTTTTCAAACTATACTTGGTTTGAGACCTTGTTGTAATCCGTAGTAGCTTGGCATAGGAGGAAACTCTGAGGAAAATACTGTTATGGAATTTCAGCTTTTGATCTAAGTCCTTGCAGAGTTTTAGTAGGGACTAGATTGAGCTGTATGTTGCTGAGTGGGATTGTTGTCGTGTTTGTGCATGATTACGTCTTCTGTTAGTATGAATATCTAGTCGTGAGCTTGACTGAACTAATGAGCTGTTAACTGTACCTCGACAAGCGATGGCATTGGTTATTTTCTCATTTGTTGATTAGTATGGAAGGTTATGTGGAGTCTATTTGATAGATTAATCATCACTGCCTTGGCGCGAGAGCTACTGTATTGCTAGTAAACTACAGGAAGTTGTTTTATTTAAATTTTAACAAAACTGTGGTTCTTCTTGTGGTCTCGTCTGACTTATTCGCATGCGTATAAGGTGAATGCTTTACTCTTGAGGAGACGGTACAGTCATGAGCTTGATTTGAAGGGAAATATGAATGACTCGTTTTCTTTCTCTTCTGTTGTAAAGTATTTGTTGATATATTTTTATCTAACTTTTGGAATTGTTTTAACATACTGATGGAATCATGTATTGTTATGATATTCATTTTACTATGTTGAATGTAATGGTCTATCTGATGTTTGTTGTCCTTGGGATTCAGATGGATAGTTGTTTTAGATGCATTTGTTCTTCTTGGTCACTAACGTTTATGATGAAATATCTGGAAGGTATCTAGGACTATTTAGTAACTATAATATGAGTTACGCGTGTATAGTTTTATTGTATTACAAGAGCATAATCTGAAATATGTTTACATGTTTGGTGAATTGATTCATTTAAACAAGTTGTTTAATGAAAACAATTGGTGGATTGCAATTGTTTTAAGAGTTAGTGTTATCATGCCTCGCCCATCGAACCGACCCATGTTGACAATTTTTGCAGATGGTTGCCGTAAGTGGTAAAAGCACGCAGATCTGATAGGATGATCAGATTGTTTAATTTGGTTTTATGATGAATTACAACTTGATTCTCTAAATGTACTACTTGAAGAAAGATGTTCTTTTTCTGTTGAGTATTGTATCAAGTATGCTGAATGCATAAAATGTATTTGATTAGTTCTGAAAGGAATGGAAAGAGGTATTTGTTACTTATGTGTTTGCATTCGTATCTTGTTGGGTTGATCTTCTTCGGTTCAAATGATCTTGAGAGCATTATTATTATTGTATAATTTGGAGACTTTTGTGATTATCTAAGTAAGCTTGCAAGATTATGTGACTGAATACTTATGATTGTTTAGTAGTTCTAGTATGTTCTATCTAAAGCTAAATTGGAATTTAGATCACTGTCTTTCTGGAAGCTAGGGTTAAAATAAACCTGAGCAGGAAGCTAAACAAGCTGAATAAATTATTACTTCCTAGTCTTGATCTAAGTCAAGACAACGTTTAATTGGATTCTTAATCACTATATCTCGATACTAATAAGTAAGATATAAATTCAGTTATGAGAACTGATATAAACCTAAAAAGGGTTTGGTTGGCAATCTCATGTGAAGATTATGGGTTATTGTCCAATTTCGTTGATTTAGAATTATGTATATTCTATGAACTCCTTGATGGGACCTCTAGTCTTAATAACTTCTCTTGTGTAATGGGTTTTATTAAGAAAGGTCATTCTAAGGTGAGGAACCCAGGGATTGGGAAAGGCTAACCTTAGGGGAGCGTCTTTTAGTATAATTTTAACTCAACGTGTGTAACACTTATTAATAAGTAGATCTTTTCGAGGCGGATTTAAAGGTTGACGGCACAAGTCAACTGCAAGGTTGTACCTTCGAGAAGATTAGGATCTTCTCGAAGATACAACAATGCAGGTGACCTTTGACGACACCCTTTGCATTGATCGTTAAGATTTACACCTTAAACTCGAACAAGTTACTCTGGGACTGATTAGGAACGTGGTCACGTTATAAGGCTGCCCTAGGAGACTCGGGGTATCTTGACACACTGGATTAACTAGGGTCGACCCAAAGATGTCAACCGTATCCCTAGTCCTCTGGGCATCCCTATAACGTTGTCATCTCACTAATCCGCTCCCGAGTGAATAACTTGGGCAGAGAGTCCGATGTAAGTCGCATAAGACATTCTACATAACATAGGAATGGGGTGAAGGACGTATTCCGATTGACGAGTATGCCATCAAGGAATACGAGACATAAGCAAGATGTTTCAAATCTTTGGCCAAAGTATCGCAAGTCTGCTGATCGCGCGTTGTCCTAAGTCACCTAGTCTAAGGGATGAGATGCCGATGAATAATGGTAACAATTATTCAGATAGGTTCCTGACATGAGCATTCTAAATCCCAGATTAGGGAAGAGAACCGCAAGAGTGATGTGTTAAATAAAAAAACCCAACTCTTAATACTCATGAATAGATCGGTAGATTACCGAGTCATGGAATGAATAGATCGGAGGTACTCCGAGTCATTACATATGGTTACTGCATATAAGAATGGTTGTTTTGATTTGTGAGTTCATATGGTTATCTTACTTGTTATAAGAATGGTTGTTTTGATTTGTGAGTTCTAAATTATGTATTTAGAAACCTACTCAAAGTTTTAAAGAAGCATTTATCAAAAAATGAAATTACTTGTTCTAATTAATCTAAAATCCAAAATTTTAGAGATAATCTTATATATGGTATTGCATAGACTAATAGGTTTGAATTCCCCCAAATCAGTAGCTCCTAGATTTTTGGGGATGAGAGAAATAAAAGTGTGATTGATTTGTTTGAGAAAATAACCAGACTAGAAAAAATATTGGACAACTAAAATCACTTCATCTTTAACAATATCCCAATACATTTAAAAAAAGAAAGCTGGGAAACCATCCAACCCCGGGGATTTTTTCCCCTTCCATGGCATCAAGGAGAGATTTGACCTCCTCCTCAGAAGGGATGGCTATGAGCTCCCTATTTTCAGCTTGACTAATAGCAAGTTCAAAAAGATTAATGATCTCCTCTCTAGATATTTCATCTGCATGAAGATCTTCAACAAACATGTTCCTGAAGAAGGAAACAATGGTAGTAGATATGTCCTCATCCTCCATAGCCATTTCACCATTATCTTTATTTATTTCCTAAATTATTCCTTTATTAGCCCTTATGGTAGAAGAGATATGGAAAAATTTGGTATTCCTATCTCCCTCTTTAAGCCAAGAAATTCTTGATTTCTATTTCCAATATATCTCTTCTCTACACAGAATATTATGGTATTCAACAAGTAGATCCTTCTCTTTTATTTTTTCCTCCATGATCCAGCCTCCCTATTCCATAACTTCTTCCATGGCCCTTAGATCCTCAGTTATTCTACTTTTTTGAAGAAAAATGTTTCCAAAGACCTCTTTATTCCAAATTTTGAGGTTGAATTTAATATTTTAAAGTTTGGTAGACACTCTGAACATATTATTGCCTTTGACTTCTACATTCCACCATTCTTCTATATTTTTCCCAACTCTAGATGAGTAGTCCACATTTATTTGAACTGTAGCGTCGACCAATAGGTTGTTCTCTCGATGTTGAATTTAAGAATCAAGGGATTGTGGTCGAACCGACACATCCAAGAGAGGATAAAGTTTATTGTTATTCTTGAATCCATTTGGAGATTAACAAGAAAGTGGTCTAGTCTGATTTGGATCATATTATCCCCTTCACGTCCTGATTGACCATCCGAATTTTGAGCCACTCAGATTCAAATCCATCAATCCATTCCACCCCAATAAATTTCCCAGATCCTCCATACTCTCAGTAAACACATTAAGACCTCCTTTTTCTAAAGGAAGAAGAGGGTGTTAAAATCAACTCTTATGATCCAGTTTAAATCACTAAAAATTCTCTTGAAAGTGGTCAATTCTTCCCGAGAAACCTTCTACCAGTAGTAGTATTAGGTGCATAAATATTTGAGAGAATAAAATGTTTTCTAGAGCTAATTTCAGTAACATATGGCTAATTGATGTTGAATGTTGATGACCTTCCAAGTTATTGTTATTACATATACACAAAAGACCTCCAAAAGCCCCTGTTGAGGGTTGATAGTGGAAACCAACTTCTTTCCAAAAGAAATTTTGAAAATATTTCATCTTATCCCCATTCATCTTAGTCTCTTGTAACATTATAACGTCAGGTTTCTCCTTCATTTTGAAATCAAACAAAATCCTATGCTTACAAGGCTAGTTTAGGCCCCTTATATTCCATGATAAACAAATCATTTGGGGTGGGAGGATTTTTGACCTACCATCAATGATTTTTGGTGTCCTTCCATAATGTCCTTTTTTTCCCTCTCCCTTTTCACCTTATCAGACAGTATTCTTGGAGATGTTTTATTTTATCCAACATCCACCTTTGATCTATTTCTTGGAGTTGGATTCTATTTTGGAGATGGTATACTAACTATCGGTGATACCGGACATTTGTACATACGTTAATGGGACTTTATTTTACCATTTCTATAACCATATTGTCCTTAACAGGAGTTTCTTCTAAAAATTCACAAATTCCTCATGAGCACATTTGAGATCCTTCTCCACTTTAGTAATGTCTTCTAGATTGACATCCAAGATCTTGAACATATTTCTTACTAGTAACGATTCATCTAGTCTCTAGGAACAAAAATTGCTTCCATAGTGTCCTAAACTATGGATCCAACAATACTATCCTCCTGAAAATCTTCAAAAACAATGTATCCTCATCCTTTTTAGGATCTTGAGTTTCTTCCATCTTGTTGACCTCCACTTGACCTACTACAACATCCTCTTATATATTTTGGTTCTAGGTCCTCTCGGGATCTGGTCCTTTATTTCTAGCATCTTATTTATCGAGTCTCCATAAAGGGTTAACCTTCGATGGTCCACTTCCATTTGGTTGCATGATTCCCTTTCCTTTCAAATCTTCCTTATTGATGCCTTTATTTTTATTCAATAGATATTTTTAGGAAGCCTCCTCTTTAGCTTTTGGGAAAAATTTAATATTGTGTCGTCCCTTAAAGCATAAGAAGCACATAAATGGTTCAAACTCATAGTCGATCTTCTCGGTATGACCCCCATGATGTCCTAATCTCAATGCTTCTAGTTAAAGAGGTCTCGGGGCTATGTTGATGCATAACCGAGAAAAAATAATTCTAGTTTTTTCATAGGTAACTAGATTAATAATAACCAAATCCCCAATGGATTTTGCAATCCCCTGTAAGATATCCAAATCCTAGTACTCCAAAGGTAATCCCAGAAAATGGATCCAAATAGGGTATTTTTTAATGATTTTTTGTAAAAGCTTGAAACACGGTTTCCATTTTTGGACTAGAACCACTGCTCTTCCCATGAACTATGGTCCTTTAGCAAGTATTTTAAAAAAAAATTCCTCCATGGAGAGATTTATCAAAAAATAGGCATAAGCATACGTTGTTATTTCCATCGAACCTTTAAGCATACACTTTCTATTTTCCCATTTTATAAAATCCTCAATGTTAGGCCTACTTCGAGGTATCTTGGCTAAAATGGTATTGCACATTGGAGACCTTACCTGTTATCTAGTTGTTCTGGTATTTCCAAGAAAATGCCATTTTCATTGCGAACAAGACTAAGATTGATGGATGATACATGTTTGACTTCTTTTTTCACCCACTCCCCTTGCCCATGTGATAGGTGTTCCCATTTCAAGATCCACATTTTCCCTCTCCATTTTGAACTATGCATCCTTCCTACAATCTTATATATTCTCCTCATTATCCACTACATTAGTCTCCCTCATATTTTCCCACTCAATGCCGATTTCAAAAACACTCGCTCCGACTATCACTTCGACTTCTAAATATATGAATTTTGAACATATTAATCCATTTTAGGGTTAGAATTATCTTATGACAATGAGATAACTATCTTTTTACACCACTTGATGCACTAGGATAGAGAAAATGAGTTTTGAAAAGATACAACTTAGACTCAAGAACTCACGTGATTTACACCTTACTAACTTGTATGCTTCAAAGAGAAATAAGACAAGAGACTTGACATACTCATCAAGACTAACTACTTAAACCTCATAAATTTTAAATGACGTACCTTATATCATGATGGAGACACACTCTTAACAAATATAGATCCCCCTCACTCCAAAAATTAATTTGAATCTATACACCTCTATGAATCCTGGTAGAGGAATATATCATCATGGAGGAGCTTGATGAGATACCTAAGTAGGTTTAAAACCCTCTTCTTGGAACTTGAATGTCTCCTCTTTATCTGATTTCTCATTTTTACAACAAATCCTGCTTTATTTCAATCACATCCTTAGTGTCCTTTTTAGCACTTTGATTAGCCTCATCCCTTTTGTATGCTTGATTTTGTGGCTTAGGTATTTGAGGATATTTATTCAATTATCCTACATTACAAAACCTTGAAATGTGCCCTATCTTGTGGCACCTAAAACATTCCACTTTCCTTCCTTTGAATTAATAAGCCCTATGTCCATATCCATTACCATCATAGCAATACCACTTGAATGTTATTTCATACCTACATGTGTTTGATGGCTCATTTTTGTAATACTTTGTAAGATGTTTGTTTTATTTGAAATGATAAAATTCAGCTCCATATCTTTGAACTAATTTTTCTTCCTTTATTATTTTGACATTCTTCTTTTCTTCACAATGTGCCTTTCCTTTTTTTTTTTTTCGACTTAAAACTCCAACAATAATGTGAGGCTTAGGTAAAATCAATCTTTGTTAAGGATGTACATGGGAAATACACCACCACTACTCTATGAACATAAATGTAAATAATCACATGTAAGATATTTAATCCCAAAACTTCAATATTCATTTATTCATCAAATTATATTACATCATTATAGTACATATTTGTTCTTCTCATTATATCTCTCTTATCTCTCTTACAAAACCTCAAAATGGCACACTCACATAAGTCTTACGTGGCACACTTATGCAATAAATTAGTTACAATAATTATACAAAAGACAATATTTTGAGCCCCTAAAATATTGGTTGAGTATATGAAGGAGCATAGGTAAGAAAGGGATATTTGAAGAAGGGCACACAAGGTGAAAGTACGTAGGATAGGGTTTTAGGAGGGTTTAGTAGAACCAGTGGCGTGCGCAAGGTAGAGAAAAGGTTTTGGGACTTAGCCATATTTGGCATATCGGGAAAAACATGAGGAAAGCATGACCTAACTGTACATGCAAAGTGGATAAGGTGCCATCCTGGAAACTTGGTGCCCATAAAAGGAATATACCTTGCAATAGAAGATTACAAAAGGTCATCATGGTGAAGGATGGAGATCTCACATCTGAAGGAGCATGTTCCCATGGAGGACCACTTGGAAAAATTCAGTTGATCTACAACTTCGAAAGGCATGGTGGTGTTTGATAAGGATATATATATATATATATATATATATATATATATATATATATATATATATATATATATATATATATATATATATATATATGAGCGCCCGTAGAAGAAAAAGACACACATGGAGAGACCGAGAATCAAGAGAGGAGAAGCCATGTAGGAAGACTATGAGAGCTCTATGGGTTGGGTTTAGAGGATTTGTATGGGTATTTTGTATCTAGGGGATGGGTGTGAATATGTTTCTTTTCGCTATGAAGGGTTTAAGTCCAGTTTTGATGCATGGCATTGGTCTGCACTATTATATAGATTTGTGATTGCCTCAGTTAATGTAATGTGGTTATCAACATACTTAATATGAATATATGTGGTTCCAATTTTACTTACATATATATGAATCCATGTTATATATATATATATATATATATATATATATATATCACATGAATGGGTGTAAACCCTTGTGCATTTCCTTTCTACTATAATTCAGGTCTATGTTCGTAGTGCTTTTCTTATATGAATGAATACATTGGTCTAGAGGCCCGTTCTGAGCTCTAAGATGAATGTATGGTTTATTTCCAGTCTCTTCACTTAAGTTTCTGTCATAACTAATGCATTCTCACATAACTCACATAAAGGAGGGGTTCGGTGCTCTGCGCGTACCTTGGGTGTGCGGCAACACCCACCGGGTGATAGGGCAGCGCACATGGGATTTCCTTATTCTTTGAGAGGGCATAAAATGAATACATCTTGGTTCCATTGTTGGCACCTATTTTCAAAGTTGTTGTGAGAAATGGAATGCATCCTTGTCTTTGTGATGTGTAATTACAGAGCACCTGACTTTAGAAATTGTTAACACATGGTTCAAGAGCATGGAGGATGAGTTTGCTCAAAGATTCAACACTAGACCTGAGTTCAATGTATGTGGATGCATAGAATAGAACCTATACCATGAGCTATATGAGAAATTATTTTATTTCTTCCCAATAGAGCTATATAAATGGCTTTCAGCATACACATCTAGATCAAGATGGTTCTATAGATCACGCGTGTGGACCCAAGATGACTATCAGAGGCTGCAGGATGTAGATCTGACTTAGACATGTGCTATTGATCACTGGTGGAAGGGAGTGTTAGCTAGTTACACTTTAGAATATTCCATTTTGATGTATTCTTTCCCAGAAGTTGTTGAGTTTGAGTTTCTAAGGGATCCTAGAGGATCATTTCGAGTTCCATTCCTCTCGGCTTGAATATCTTGGTCGTTAATTTGATTTAGAAACATTCCCCAAGGACGGCTAAGCCACTATGAGCACTTTGGAAAAGGAAGCTAGGGTGGAGGAAGATGGAAGACATTACATCTGAAAAGGAAAGCGAGGAGAGATGAATCAAGTATAATTAATCTCGTGAAAGGGATATGACTAGAAAACACAAGGTTACAAGTGTGATGGATCTATGGAGGAAGATGTTGCGAGAGGGTGTTGAAGTTCACACAAAAGACTTAGATCCTAAGAAGTTTGAGCTACCCCATCTTGGAAAGTGTGGGAGAGAGGCCCCTTTAGGTTCTTATGATATTTCATTGCATGGATAAAGAAGATCAGCGGTGCACATCCGAACCCACCCGATGACCAACCCTAGGCATTTAGTTTTCCAAATCAAGGGAGAAGTATTAATAACTTAGTTGGTATCAATAGGAGTGACCAATCAGTTCCTAATAGATATAATTTTTCATTTGGAATGTCCATGGCCATAAATACCATCCCGATGTTTGAGGGATTTTTGGAAAAGTGCAAGTACGTAAGGTTTGGGAAACATGCCTAAAAGTCATGCAGGGATACACGTCTAGAAGTGGATCAATCTCATAGACCATTGGTCCATAGTTCAATGGGACATTGGGGACACTAGGCATAACCACTTCAATCCCATTTCCAGCTTATAGGAGGATATGTAGGTGGAACTAGTTGATCTGGAGGCACAGGACACAGTGGATCCAATAGATCTCAGTAGAGGGAACACTAGAGGAAACACTGGAGGGAACCAAGGATTTCAATCAGAAGAAAGGGGCCTCATCCACCTCCTCAAGTGTCCTTTGAAATGTCTTTACAATTTCCAAATTACCAAGGTATAGAGGATGTTTGAACATGTGCATAAGTTTTAATTACTATGGCATGCGAAGGGGTTCACTACTCAATCGGAAGGTAAGTCAGTTTACAAAAACATTGCAAGGAAACGCACATAGCTGGTATAGGAAGTAAAACCCCTATCAGATGGTGGTAGACTACATTGCACTAAATAATTCCTTCCTAGCGAGTTCCAACAAAAGAGCATCAACACTTTGAAAGAGATCCAACAAGGAATGGCAGAGAGTGTGTGGGAGTATGATGCATGGTTTAAAACTCTCTTGTCAAAAACTGTCATATGAAATTCACCCTTCACAACATGCTCAATGGTTTGTTAGAGGTTTGATCACTCCATTTAGGAGGGCATTGTCACATAAAAGTTTCACTGACCCACATGAGGCTCTAGAGGCTTCCTTACACACTGAAGCAGTTGGGAGTGTTGATACTAGTGTGAGCCCTTTTTGGAGGCTCAAATCACTACCATGGCCAAGAAGTTAGAGAATTTGTCTGCAAACTCTACACATGAGACTCATAGTGGTCTTTGGTGCATGGATTGTGAAGTAGAGGGGCATGCCAAGGATAGTTTCCTGGAAGTCAGTACACGCCATAGTAGTAGATTGTGAAATTTTTCACGGGGACCATGATGTGAGTAGATGTCCCTTGTTATAGTGCACAATCTAGAAGAATGTGTCTTGCTACTGCAAGATCTACACCTCTATGACCCATGATACTAAGGATTGTAGGATTATTGACCAAATCCATGAGGCCATTGATCATGGTGTGCACCAAACTAGCCTTTCCAGTAGTTCCAAGGAAGATGATCGCCGTTATGAAGGATGCATGGATGGAGGGACATGTGGAAGAGGTTTTCATGGATGATTGTGTGGTTGTAGTAACCATGAAGGAAGAATAAGTGAGTTACCACAAGGAACCTACTATAACTCAGGATACACGAACATTACAGCGTAAGTGTCCTGATTTATTGTAGTGCTCATGATGTGGGAAGAAGCATAAGTATGAGGAGTTCCCTGATTTGTTTGAGCACATGAGCCAACAACATTGGAAGGACAAGGGCACTGGGATGGTGAGTATAAAGAACACTGACACACGATGGATGTGTATAGTGGCACATGAGTCGGGGTTAGAACCTATTTTGGTGATAACATGAGAAGAGGTTGAGTGTGCCAAGGAAGTACCGAGGAAAAGGAATTTAGTCTCAAAAGAAGAATTGGTGACTCGGGAAGTATCCAGACCCTACCCACCAAAAGGAAGTGTATCAAGAGACAATGGATGTCATTTAGAGTTCACAAGGAGAAATCCAATGTCTAAAGGAGCATTCCAGAAACAACAAGAAAGGAGGAATGTTGAGTCTCGCAAGGACCTAGATGAGGTCAAGGAAGTATGCAAAATGTTAAGGAAAGAGAATATTATTCCCTTACTAGGAGAATGGATACGAGAGAAGATTCCACATGCCGGAACATAGCACAAAAGATAAGTATTGCTTACAACCCTCCCTCCCCATAGCCTTGACTATGACAAGGAGATCACACTAAATGCAATTGTGGATGGATGGATACTAAGAAACATATTGATTGACACGGGAGCAGAAGTCAATGTTCTTACATTGGATGTCTAGCATCAAATGGGAAGGCCCACATTATAGCCATCTTTGAATGTGTTATATATGATAAAAAAAAACAGAGGCAATTCCCATTGAGTATTTAAGGATGCATTGATAACCATTCAGGGGGAAATTCTACTAGAGTTCGATGTCTTGGCACTTGCCGGTAGACAATTTTTTGCATTTCTTGAGCACCCATGGTGCTATAAGAACAATGTTGATCTAAGGTTCAATAAAGGATACATCAGTTTTGAGAACAAGGAAGAACGGGTCATCATCCCTTTAATAGATGGGAAGTCGGTGCCTTATACTTGAGCCTTTTGGAGAAGAGGTCCTTGATAGAATTTATGTGCACTCTATTAAAGACTATGATATAATTCACCCTACAAAAGGAATTATCCAATTTGAGGATGCTCGGTCATGAGTGATACAACAAGCATGGCATGTGACAATTGATTGCATGGGACCTATGATTTAATTGGGTGAAAATTAAGGGATTTTGTAACAATATTAACCAAGGCACGCTCACTCAAGCACCTAAGAGGAAATAAGTTTCCAAGTTACTCTAGGGGAGCATACCCTAAAATTTTCTTACAGGACATAGAATCTCAGTAGAGGAGTGAGGATGAAAGAAGAGGGATGTTGAACTATATCCTTCTTAGGGATACAACATGGTGGCAGGGCTACACACCATGAGAGTTATTTAGAATGGCATGAAGTGAGGATTTCCTTATCTTTCGATTCTCTAGAAGTAATGCACCCTCTGTCATCAAAGCATATCATGGCAACGAGCCTGCCTCACTCTACATCCAATCTTGTGAGAAGGCCTAGGTAAGAGACACAGAGGTCTTGCCACCATCATTATGGGTGCATAAGATATATTCCACACTACGAGGTTATGCACATGTGTGGTATATCCACTTAGAAACACACCACCGGACATGAAATTGGCGGAGATGATGACAACTCATCTCATCCAGCTTTTTAAATATCAAAGCACAAAGCCATCTATAGATAAGGAATGGAATGTTAGTGATCAAGCACCTTATAATGGGGGATAGTGACATGGTAGAAGATAAGCTACTATATTTGTTGGGTGAGCTTAGTTTAGAGGCATGCTTCAATAGGGATGAATCGAGGAGATACAATTTGAGTGTGCATGCATGGAAAAGGAAAGGGGAAGATGGTTTATGTCATAGATAGTGAGGAGATGGAGATTCTATATGTTAACCACTTTGTAGGTACACACGATGATATAGATAGTGTTGATGAAAGGATGCACACTTACCATGAGCCCCTAAAAATTAAGAAGGTTAACTTTGGGTCAGAAGTAGAACCCGAGGAAGCTATCATTGGAGACTATTGGTCAAAGAAGGAGGTCTCAAAGATAATTTATCTTTTATGTGAGCTCCAATATTTATTCCCACGTGGGTATCATGAACTTAAAGGTGCCCTCCATTCCTTAGGGGAGATGAGGATAAAACTAAAGGAAGGTGAGCACATGATTTGAAAGAGTCCATATCAGATGAACCCAGATCTACGTGTATGGGTCAAGGAGGAGATAAACAAGATGGTAGGATCAAATATCATTGAGGCTATTGAAGAGTTAGAATGGAATAGCCCAATGGTCATCAATATCAAGAAAGATGAAAGGATAAGGATTTGTGTTGACTATAGGGACTTGAATGTAGTATGTGTCATTGATCCCTTCCCAACCCCGTTTACTAAAGAAATATTAGACAGAGTGGTCGGGCATAAAGTATACTCCTTCACAGATGGGTTCTCGAGTACCACCAGGTGAGGATTGCAAAGGAAGACCAGATAAGGACAACTTTTTCAATTGAGTGGGGAATTTTTTCCTATATGGTCATTCCTTTTGGATTGAAGAATGCACTTGTTGTATTATCGCACATTATAATACAATCCTTTCGTGACTTCATCCATAAATTTCTTCAAGTGTATTTGGATGATTGGACTATGTATGGTCTAATCAAAGACCATTATGATAACTTAAGAATAATGTTTGAAAGAAATCGGCAGCTTTATGATATCATATCATATGCAAGGAAGTCTTACTAGTAGATCCCACCAAGGTTGTAGTCATTGTGGGTTTAGGGAGCCTACTAGCCAAAGTGTCGTGTGTGGATTCCTTGGGAATATGGGTTACTATAGGAAGTTCATTAAGGGATATGCCAATATCTTCACACCCTTGGAGGAATTACTTAGACACAAGAGTGCCTTTCATTGGGGAGAGGCGTAGTAGAGGGAATTTGACACTATGAAGGATAGGCATGTCACAATATCCATACTCCATTTCCCAGTTTGGGATAAGCCTTTCCATGTTCATGTGGATGCCTCTTGAAGAACCATCGAGTAGTACTTGCACAACCTATTAAAGGGATTGTTGACCATCCCTTGTGTTTTGCAAGTAGAAAGCTAACATCAGCAGAACAAATTTACACCACTATTGAGTGTGAAGCACTATCCATGATCTATGCCCGCATAAGTTCGGGGAATATCTACTATCGACACCACATTTGTATTCTACAAGAACCACATGGCATTAAAATACTTGGTAAATAAACCTATTCTACAAAGGGTGCATATGTTGATGGGTCCTGCTATTCATAGAATTTGAGTTCATGGTGGTTGTCAAGCCGGGAAAGAGTAATTATGGACCTGATCACTTGTCTAGGATTGACTCAGGAGAGAACACGCAAAGTATTAAAAATACCATGCCAGATGTGTAACTATTTAGGTTGTAGCATGCACCTGGACTTAGAGGATATTGTGATGTTTCTCAAAATGGGTGTGGTGCCATAAGGGATGAAAGAATTAGAATGGAAGCAGTTAGCCATACGTGGCACACCCTATATGTTAGTTATTTTTGATTTGTACAAGCTAGAATGTAATGAAGTGTTGTGCGGGTGTGTAGTAGAACATGAGCATCTGGCTATTATGGAGGAGGCACATGGAGGAAGTGCAAGTGGACACTATGTAGGGGATGCCACTACACATAAGATATTACAAGTTGGGTTATGGTGGGAAACCCTATATCAATATTGCAAAGATTATTGCAAGGCATGTGATCATTTTCAGTGCCTTGGCAAACTAGGGCGAGAGGGATGAAATTCCTTTGCACCCTATTCCAAGTACAGATCCATTTGAAAAGTGGGCCATAGATTTTGTAGGCCCCATTTCACCAACCATGCATAGGATGGGATCACGCTATGTAATCACTTGCATGGATTATTTGACAAGATGGGTAGAAGCGATGCTACTACTAATGATTATATAACGGCTATAACAACTAGGTTTCTATGGGAAAATATTATTACAAGGTATGGATGCCCATTGATCTTAACTAGTGATAGAGGTACGCATTTCCTAAATGTGATTGTTAAGATTCTGCTTACGAGTTTATGGTGGCTCATCATAAGACTACCCCTTACCATCCACAAGTGAATGGAACTACAAAGGCATATAATATAATACTTTGAGTCATACCACGACCAAAATTTTTGACATTGGTAGACAAGATTGGGATGACAAAGTATCAACAGTTTTATGGGTGTATAGGACAACCTACAAGAGGTTGAATAAATCCACACCATTCCAATTGGTTTTTGGCATAGAGGCTGCCCTACTTGTTAAATTCATGTTACCTTATTTGTATATAGTGTGCATAGGAGGATTGGCCGACGAACAAGCGTTGGAGGAAAGGATTGACAAATTGATGAAATTGGACAAGATATGATCATTGGCCGTGTGAGTCGAAGGCTAAAAAGGCTAAACAAAAATCATGGCATGATCACCACATTAGAAACAAACAATTTGATGTTGGGAAAATGGTATTGTTATATTATTCCAAATTTCTACGCCATCCTGGAAAGTTGAAATTCCATTAGTTGGGGCCTATATCATCTCAAACATCCTTGATTCAGGTGTATGTCAGTTGAGAGTGTTGGATAGGATGATATTTCAAGGCCATTTCAATGGAATCGAGCTGAAACCCTACTATAAATAATTCTTCTTGGTGTATGTAATAAGGTAGTATTGCCAGTTAGTTTAGAATTTCCCTTTATGCAATTTCCTTTCTTGTGTTTCCCTTTCTCATCGTTGGTTCTGTTATCGGTAACCACATTAATTTTGAAGGTTGTACATGCACGAGAGGACTGTATATATGTTTTAGTGTGGGGTGGAGTGATGCAAAGTATAGGCCCGTAATACAAGTTGAACTAGAAATCAAAGTTATGGTGAATGGCCTGATTGATGGATACAAAGTGCGCAAGAATGAAGGAAGCGCATGGAAGAAGAGGTGGAAAAAATGTTAGTGTTAGGAGAAGACTTGGAAAGACCATGTATAGAGGAGGAGGAAGCACAGAACAACACGAGGTAGGCCAAAGCAAAAATCAAGTGAAGGAAAGAAGAAGTGCCTTTGGCAATGTTGACATGCATGTAAGAATATTCTGTCAAGATGGATTGTTTATGCACCGAAGAAGGTTGAAGAATGTTTCGCGTAAGATTGGGTGTGTAAGTGATGGCGTGTAAATCCGACTTGGTGAAAAAGGCCACATTAAGTTTTAAGTACGGTGGTAGGTAAAATAGCATTGAATTTTCGTATAAAGGAAAATATATAAATAATAAGTCGCACTTCATTATTTACTTTGCGTTTACAAAGTGAAAAGATTTCTCACAAACTAGGGCACCCAAAAGTGATCTTTGCAAATAAAAGTTTTAAGAAATATGAGAGGACATGACTAGAGTAGATCTGAAAACCAAGAAGAAATGAGTACATGGGTGTGGAGGAAGTTGTTGAGAAGGAAGTGGTTAAGAAGCATCGTCTTGTGGAAGAATTATTTGAGTTAGGATTTGGTGGCTAGGGCATGGTGTTAGGAGGGTTTCTTCACAAGATTAAGCATTGGGGTTCGATAAAGTGGTAGAGCAGAGCAAGGAGAAGGCATTTGAAGTGAAACTAAACCAAAAGAATGGCACTAAAGAAAGTAACCATCTCACCTACAAATTACAAGGGAAAGGGTAAGGGGAAGCAAACGATCGCATCGTGCAAAGCACAAATAAAGAGTGGTACGTGGAGATGTAATACCCAAATGGGATAGGAAAATAATGGGAGTCTCATTTTTGGAAAATGAATGTAAGTGACTATAATCATCACACCAGCATGACAAAAAAAGAAATGGCTTTGGAGTTGGTTCACGCAAAAATAAGAGGACACTAGAGGGCATGCCCATATACAACAATGAAGTAAAGGTTAAATTAGAGAAGGCAAGTGTTACTGAAACTTTATGAATTACCCTACTTTATCAAACCTCATTGCCTCTATCAATGGCTAATGACATGCATTCATGAAGACCATTTTTATTTTGTGGGGCACAAGATGCACATAACTCCCCAATTGATTTCCAAGTTCATAGGCCTTATCTGTGAGGGGGATAGCATTGATGATGACCTAAGTGACAAGGAGGCCATCAAGGAAATAATAGCCACATATGACTACAAGAAAGGATCCTGATACTTTGACATCACAGAGATCCCAAACCCCGTGATGAGGATGGTCGCACACTTAGTAACCAAGCTCAATGATCAAGAGAGATGGAATCAAGTGAACAAAGCATGGATAAACGTATGCTAGAAAATATCTAAGGGGACCATCTACAACTTGTCTACTTTCATCATGGATGAAATAATTAGTAGTGCGTAAGAAGGAGAAAAGATACCATTTGGCAATGTCCTCCTCACAATTGTTTTCACAGAGATCAGAGTGCCCGATGGGATGGAAAGGTTTGTTTAGGAGTACCCATAAGAGGATCCCTTGCCTAAAAGAGGTTCATAAAATATACTTGTGATATCATGGCAACCACTCACAAGGTGTGTTTAGAAAATTAAATGCATACAAGCACATGAGGGATGCATTTGGGTAGAATGGATGATTCCATAGCATTTTCCCGTGCTTGTGAAAGGAGAAGAAGAATTCATGTTATATAACCACTTATGCATTTCCTTCTTCTTCACCGAGTAATACTTCCACCTTAGCAATAGATTTACGTTGATTGAAGCATTATCTATGATTAGTGTAAGAGTATTTAGGAAAGAAGTTGAGACATACAAGAACCATAGGGCTCCATCCCAAAAGACCCCACAGGCCTCCAAAGATCCTTTTAGACACATAAGTGGTAATCACTTCAGAGATCGAGTGCTTTAACAGATTCCATAAACATATACTATAACAGAAAGAAAGATACAACCATTCATTCATAGCATGAAAGGAAAGAGAACTCATATGAATGAAATATACATTAAACCCATTGATATTCATATCTATTTATAATAGGTAACCTCAATATATTCATTGGTTCATTATAGAGTGTCACAGAGCAGACCATAGTCATGCGCATCACTAGACGTATGTAGCTAAGCTAACAAAAAAGAAAAATAACAACTCCATGCTTAGTACATCCTTTCCTGAACTAGAATATCCACTCACAGCAATTCTAGAGCTTCTCTTACTCTCTAACCCACTATTCCCTATGTATATCCAGATGATATATCTCTCTCTCTCTCTGTGTGTATATCTTTTCCCAGGTAGAACTTGTATTTATCACTTTCCCAGGCTGCCAACTCACCTTGCCACCATGCCCTCAGATCCATCGCCAAGTGTCGAATGTGGTCCTCCATGTGAGCATGTTCCTTCAGCCTAAGCTCTCCACTCCATCTCATGATGATCTTCTAGAAGATTCCATCCGGGCATGCTCTTTCCTGGGCCAACTTGTTTGCCAGGCTGACATCTTATCCATGCACAAACCGATCACGCTTTTCATGTGTTCTACCTTGGGTGCTCAAATTGGCTAAGTCCCAAACCTCCTTTCACAAGTGTCACGCACACTATTTTTTTCTTAAGCCTTTCTCTTGCATGCTTTTTCCTTGTGCACCATTCTATAACTGGGATCCCGCATGCCTAAGCACCTTCATACTTGGTCAATATTCCAGGGGCCCAACATCACCCCACACTACGCCTGTTCTCCATCCTCAGAAACATTTTACTTGACCAAGATGCAAGTTGTTTTATGGAACCAAGATGTAGACTTATACTTTACAAAATGAATAAGGAATGAAAGAATAGGGGAAAGAATGAAGAATGGGGGACATCAATTCAATAGGCTGGGAAAGTCCTTTCACAGATCTACCTCTAGCTTGTTCCACACTTTGACCTCACCCTTCGCCTTCTGGCATAGGTCACCCACCAGGGTGCTCACTTCATCAAAGCTTAGGCCAATTCCCTGGGCACCCAAAGTGTCCACAATCTACTCCATTTCCTTACCTAGGTCTATGAGTTTATCCATTCTTCTGGTAATTTGGGGGTATAGTTCCTTCAACCGGGCCTTAATTGAGCTCCTTAAAGCCTCAATTGCCTCTGATTTTTTTCTACCTCACTGTAAACCTTGTCCCTCTCTGCCCTATTCCCTTTGTTCTTTTCTTGGAACTCTTTCATCTCTACTTCAAGCATGGTGACCAAGGAGCTCGCCACCTTATCTCTATCCACGCATGTGTCATATGTGGCTTCTAGACTGGGTAACGACCTTAATCTCCATGAGTACTTGGTTGTACTTGGCAACAAGTGCTACTACCTTCAACCGGTCTTCCTCTTTCAAGCGCACGGCCACTTCTTCTATAGATTCCAGCGCCAAGGGTCACCTCTCCATAGTGAGGATGTGTGTTAGGTCTTCTAAGCATTCCAAAGTTGATGCGTACCTCTGAGGGATTGGCGTTAGGTCTGGGTGCTTTAATATGATGGTGCTCTTGATCGACTCCACCTTCTTGTAGACCTCCTACACCTTTACTTTTTCTTCCTTTAACTCACACCTTAACTACGCACTGATTAATTCCTCCTATTTTAAACTCTTGGCCTTCTCCACCAGTTCTTCCTCCTTCTTCCCCAACTTCACCTCCAATGCTCTATTCTTTCATTTCACATGAATAACCTAGCCTTAGTCTCACCGTGAATTTTTTAGAGCATTGCATACTTGCTCATCTAAAAGTTCCTGAGCATTTACTAAGGGGTTGTCTCCCTTAGACTCTGGCAATGATGATGAGTGCTTTCTGGTAGACTTCAAAGTCTAGCTCATCAATGTGTGACTCAACACCCAAGAGAGCATCTTCTTGGTCCTGGGGTACATGCCATCCTTTTCAAAAGACCCCATGGCTAGGAGCCTTTCCATGGGTATGGTGCTTTGGAACCATGCACGTAACACCTTCTTCATGTCATCCACATAGCCCATTACCTATCTCTGTTATGTATCCAGAGTTCTTCTACCCGAGCATGCGTGCCTTTGGGGAAGCTAACTATCAGAGCAGGCCTCCTAGGCTATCATGTTCCTTTTCAATGCTCTCCTCCTTCCCTTCCTTAAGCACTATGTCCGTACTACACTCTAACTCTTGGTCTACAAGGGCTTTGAGCATATTTTTCACTTCTCACTCTACTACCTCAGTAATCTACTCTTTTGTAAAACTTATGGCTCCCTGCTTCTCCTTGGCATCCTTCTCATCTACCTTCATGTCTTTGGTGCCTTCCTCATCTTGTGCACCCTTGTGCCATGTAAATACAAACTCTTGCTTCTCCTCTCCACTCTCTTCCTCCGAGTCATAGACACTAAACACATGTGGTTCCTTGTCTTTCTCAGCTCTTCTTCCTCATCATCATCTCCTTCACTCTCATCTTCTCCTTCTCCCAAGTATTTCTCCAAGCTATGTCGGTCACCTCCGAGTCAGCTTCTTCATCCACCCTCTACTTCTTCCTGAGAGGTGGCTTCTGATCAGAGATTCAGCCTTCTCTTCTTCCTTTGCGATTCTTCCATGGTGGTGGGCTACTCGGGCACCTCTACTTCTAGGGCATCTTCTCCTTCACTAGAGACTTCTTTCTCCGTATATGTAGGTGCTTGGCTTGCTCTTGTAGATGGCATGCTCACTATCTCGAGTAAGTGCACACTTGGTGCTCCTTCCTCTCTCTCTCCTCTCTTCTTAGATGCATTTGGCTTCTTCTTCCCTAAGGGGTCTTCAAGTATGGAGATTTCATCCTCCAAATACGTGCCCTTTTTCAAACTTCAGCCTTATGCATGCATGTACACGCACGCCATGGATCCTCCAATGATGGGAAGCATCATCATACCTAGTCATTTGATCTCATGTGACACGTACTTCTCCATGTATGCACGCTTACCACCGGGGTAATTCAGCTTCTTCCTCATCTCCCTATGTTCCCGGTCCAACCTTCCTAGTTCCAGCCTTAGCTTCTTTGATTCTTTAAATCTGTTTACTCCCACTTGGAAGTATTGGGCAGTGAACGTGAAAGGAAGCTTGCACCAAGGGCTCCATGATTCATCAATAAGCTTGAATCTACCCAAGCAGAGTGTTACACATCGTGAACTCAACTTCTCCCTCAGTGGCTACTAGGAGTTGTTCAGGATCCTCCACTCTACCCCGAATGCATTCCTCAAGCATGTATACCACTTTTCCAGCCATGTGCTTTGTGGGGAGCCATCATTATATCACAAGCATACTTCTCAAACCTCTTCACGGGTGAAGGGTCTTCGGCTGGGTACTCCCACATGAACTTGTCTGATGCATCCAACACTCCAATTTCTACAAACACTATGGTGAGCAAGACATTTCCAAAGAGGATCATGTCCCCTTCCTTCACACACTTAACAATCTCCTCTGCAATGTACATGGATAAGTTGTATATATCGTCCCCTCTGCAATCTTCCTACAGACATGTAGCCAAGGTTTGTTGACTTGCGTCCATCTTTCTTGGCCATTCAACTTAGTCACCAGATGCATGGCCATCTTCATAATGGGGTCCTTGATGTCTGAAATATCATAGTACCATGACCCTTTCTTGCAGCATACTCAGTGACGGTCTCTCAATAGCCTCCTTTCACCAAGGTCATCTTCTAGGCTATCTCCCTCACATATGAGGCCTATAAATTGTGAAATCAACTGGGGAGTCACATGCATCTTACACCCAAAAAGTGGAAATAGTCTTCATGCACCCGAGACATCAACCACTGGTACAAGTGATCTGGCTTCCCAAAATAAGGCAACTCATAGAGTTACAACAGCCCTACCTTCACCAATTTAACCTTAACGTCATCATCATATATGGGAAAACCTTCAGTGTTCACTTGTTGGTGGGGCGTACCAATTCCAATGCCATTTCTTTCTCTATGGTGTTTTTGTGGTGATTATAGTCACTAATAGGTATGCTTCTCAAGTGGGATTCCCATTCCTTTCCCATCATCACCCCATCTGGGTATTGCATCTCTACATACCATTCTTCATTTGTGTCTACTTCGGGTTCTGTTGTTTAGCCTTGGCTTTTCCCTTTCCTTTCTTGGGTGCCATGGTCGAGGTATTTTTATCACTCCTACCCTCTCTTTGTTACTTCTTCTTTTCTTCTCCCAACCTTCGATCTCAGATCCATGATATAACTCTTCTAAACCCATGCCCTAGTTTTTCAAACCCTAACTTGGATAAACTCTTCACAAGACAATGCCTTTTCAACTCCTTCCATGCCCGTAATTCCTTCTGGTCCGCAATCTCAAACTAGGCTCTTCACGTTTTAATCACACAGATCTTCCACTCGATCAATCTAAAACCCTAGTTTATAACACTCACTTATATCTCCAACTCTTCATTTTCACAAAGTAAAAATGAGAGTGCCCCGACCCTTTATTTATAGTTTTTCCTTTTTCTGATCATTAAATGCTACTTTACCTACCCCCATACTTTGTTCATTTAATGCAATTTTTCAAACAAAGTCCATCTTCAGTGCCTTCACTCACACGCCCTTCCTGCATGAAAAACTCCTCCAACCTTCTGGCGCACAACCCAACCAACCTGACAGGAGACTCTTGCACGCACTTAACCTACGCCGAAGGCACTTCTTCTATCCATAGATTCTTGCTTTCACCTACCTCATGTTGCTTTAACTACACTTCCTTTTCCTTTGTACATGGGATCTACCAGTAGCTTTATCCTGGCACCAACCATTCTATCTTTTCTCTTCATCTACCTCTTTCAACCGGCTACACAACAAGGCTCTTCAACACAACTTCCTTGGTACTTTTAATCACGTGCTTCTTCACTTTTCTCCACCCCACACTTAAACGATGTGCGGTCCTCTACGCACTCACAAATTCTCCAAAAATAGCAATAAGGTTACCGACGCCCAAGGCAAAAACCAAAACAACAACGAAAGGGAAACACAAGAAAGGGAAAATGCATAAAGGAAACTTCTAAACTAACTGAAAAACTACCTTATTTACAAACACCAAGAAGACTTATTTATAGTAGGGCTTCAACCTACTACCATTGAAGTGTCCAGGAAACTTCATCCCATCCAACGCTTGTAACTGGCACGCACCCAAATCAAGGATGTACAAAATTGTGTAGGGACCCAACCAATGGACTTTCAACTTTCCAGATGGCACAAAAACTTGGAATCATATAGTAACACCATCTACCCAACCTCAAACTTCTTGTTTCTAATGTGGCGATCATGCCAAGCCTTTTGCTTTTCCTTTTCCACTGTCTAGCTCCATCGGGCAAGTGATCATCTCTCATCCAGTTTCATTAGCTCATCAATCCTTTCTTCCAATGCACTTGTTCATCAGCTAATCCTCCTACGCGCGCTATTCACAGAGAAGGTAACATAAATTCAACTGGTAAAATGGCTTCCACACAAACACCAATTGAAAAGGTGTGGCTTTATTTAGTCTTTTATACATTGTTTTATAAGCCCATAACACTGCCGATACTTTGTCATCCCAATCTTGTCTTCCAACATCACAGATTTTGGTCAAGGTATGACTCAATATTTTGTTGAATGCTTCCATGGTTCCATTTTCTTGTGGGTGATAGGGCATAGTCTTGTGATGAGCCACCATGAACTCGATAATAGATCCTCATGGTCTCATTCAAAAATGTGTACCCCTATCACTGGTCAAACTCAACGGACATCCATACCTCGTGATAATGTTCTCCCATAAGAACCTTGCCATTGTTGTTGCTGTGTAATCTTTAGTTGGGGCTGCCTCTACCCACCTTGTGAGATAATCCATGCAAGTGATGACATAACGTGACCTAGTCCTACGCGCTGCTGGTGTAATAGGTCCTACAAAATCTATCACCCATTTTTCAAAAGGCTCCACTTAGGGATAGGGTGCAAAAAGGCATTTCATCTCTCCTTCCTAGTTTTCCAATGTGCACTGACAATGGGTCACATGCTTTACAATAATCTCTACAATCCCTATACAAGGTTTCCCACCATAATCCTACCATTAATATCTTGTGCACGTGTGGCATCACCTACGTAATGCCCACCCGCACTTCCTCCGTGTGCTTCCTCCATGATGGCTAGGTGCTCATGCTCTAATACACACCTACACAAAACTTCATCTCATCCCAACTTGTATAAGTCTCCACTAATCAACATGTAGGGCGCACGTATGGCCAACTACTTCTTCTCCAATGCCTTCATTCCATCTGGCGCCACACCTTCTTTTAAGAATACTGCAATCTCCTCCAAATCTGAGGGCACGCACCCACAATCTAAATAATTGGGCATCTGGCATTGCTTCCTCAATACTTTGCACATCCTCTCCTAAATCAATCCTTGATAGATGATCAGGCCCATAGTTGCTTTTTCTAGGCTTCACTACAATGGTGAATTCAAACTCTTGAAACAACAACACCCATCGACATATGCACCCTTGAAGAATGGGCTTGTTTACTAAATACTTTAATGCCATGTGGTCGGTGTAGAATACAAAGGGTGTTTCCAGTAGATACTGTCTAAACTTGAAGAGCACGTAGATCATCGACAATGCCTCACGCTCGGTTGTGGTATAATTCTGCTCTGACTGGTGTCAGCTTCCTACTTGCAAAATTGAGAGGATGATCAACAACCCCTTCACCTAGTTGTGCAAGTACTACTCCAATGGCGGTCCCTGAGGCATCTACATGGACATGGAAGGGCTTGTCCCAAGAGGGAAAATGTAAAATAGGTGCATGGTAATAAGCCTATCTTTTAATGTATCAAATGCCCCCTCTCGCCCTCTCCCCCCAATGGAAGGCACTTTTGTGTCTAAGCAGCTCCTCTAAAGGCACGGCAATCTTGGCATATCCCTTAATGAATTTTTTGTAATACCCCGTATGCCCAAGGAATCCACACACTGCTCTAGCTAGTAGGCTCCCTTAACCCCACAATAATTGCAACCTTAGCGGGATCTACCAACAAGCCCTCCTTACATATGATATGCCCCAATAAGGTCCCAAAGGGTGTAGTAAACACACACTTCTTAATGTTGAGGGATATCCTCAACTACCTACACCTCTCAAACATTAATCTCAAGTTGTCACAATGGTCCTTAACTAGACCATATACTATCCAATCATCCAAATAGACCTAAAGAAATTTATGGATGAAGTCCTGAATGCTTGCACCACTATTGCAAAAAAATAGTAGGTGCATTTCTTCAACCCAAAGGGCATGACCATATATGCAAAAACTTCCCCATTCGGTGGTGAAAGTTGTCTTCTTCTGGTCTTCCTTTGCAATCCAGACTTGGTGGTACCCTAAAAATCCATCCGTAAAGGAGTAGATTTCACGCCCAACAACTCCTTCCAAAATTTCTTCAGTGAAGGGGGTTGAAATGGATCAATGACACAAACTACATTCAATTCCCTATAGTCCACACAAATCCTAATCCACCCATCCTTCTTGATGTTGATTACCATCGACTTATCCACTCTGATTCTTCCACTACCTCAATGATCCCAGAAGCTATCATTTTGTCTATCTCCTCCTTAACTTTCACGCACAAATTGGGATTCATCCGGTAGGGCCTTTTTCTAACCGGGCGCACACCATCCTTCAGTTTTATCTTCATCTCCCCCAAGGAATGGTGAATGCCTTTGAGCTCATGGTACCCACATGGGAATAAATCCTCAAATTCACATAGTAGATCAATGATCTTTGATACTTCCTTCTCTATCCAGTAATCCCCAATAATAGCTTCCTTAGGTTCTTCTTCTAAACCGATGTTAACTTTCTTCATCTTTAAAGGCTCATGGTAGGCACGCACATGAGCATCTACACTATCCACTACCTCGCGCATCCCTATAGAATGGCTAACATCTAAGCTTTCCGATTCCTCTCCATCAATCACATATACCAACTTTCCCTTCTCCTTTTCCAAACACGCGCACTCAAGTCTGTAACTCTTCTATTTCCTCAACTTCTTCAAAGCATGCCCCCTATACCTAGTTCACCTAATAATTCTAATAACCTATCTTCCATTCTGGCACTATCCCCCATGGTAAGGTGCTTGATACCCTACAAGGCCTTATCAATCGATGGCTTGGTACTCCGATACTCAAAGGTTTGAATAAGGTCAGCCATGCAGCTCCTACCAATTCCTCATCTAGTGGCATGTCTCCGAATGAATGTACCATGTGCACGCACACACAACCCTGTAGTGTAGAATACAACTTGTGCACCCAGAGGGATGGTGGCAAAGCTTCTATGCCTTCTCTCTAGACCCGTTCACACTCTTGGACATGGAAAGAGGTGGGCTCCTTCCCATGGTAGTCCTTGATGATGGTGGGTACATTACTCCTAGAAAATCTATGACAGAGAGAGAAATTCTTACCTCGCGCCACTCTAAAAGGCTCTCCTGATGTGTGGCCCACCAACAGCTATTGTGCCAAGCAAGACATAACTTAACATCTCCCTTCGTTCCTTCTCATTCTTCCACTGAGCTTCTACCTCCTACAGAAAGATCTCAGGAAGGCTCCTCCTAAATACTTGGGTAGTTCTTTTCCTCCAAGGCACCTAACAGTGCACTTTTACCTTGGTCACCAACCCTCTCAACTACCATCCCATTAATTCATAAGTTCCATGCACCCAATTGTCACAAGCCAGACTGGTGGTATCACTTACTGACTGAGCATCTTCAAACTAGATAACTCCATTAGTAGGGTGTACCATCTCAAGGTCTCTGATTGAGCACATAAATCTTGTCTAGAACTTCTTCTCCCAATGGTTCAATATAGGGCATCGACTTCCCATCAACCAGGGGTATAATGACCCATTCCTCTTTGTTCTCAAAGCTGATGTACCCTTTGTTGAACCAAAGGTCCACATTATTTTTGTAACACCAAGGGCACCCAAGTAGTGCTGGAAATTGTCCACCTCGAACGAGTGCTAAGACTTCGAAGTCCCCAATAAACTTGGCTCCTTGGATAGTAATAGCTACATCCTTCAAGACACCGATGGGCATTGCCTTAGTTTTGTTTTCCATATACAACACATTCAAGATGGCTGTAATGCAGGTCTCCCCATCTGATGCCATGCATCCAAAGTCAGAACATTAACCTCCACACTAGTGTCAATGAGTATATTGCTTGAGGAGCCATCCATCTACAAATACATTCAATGTAATCTCCTTGTCATAGTCGAGGCTATGAGGGGGAAGGTTCACATGTAAAAGACCTATCTCTCTCTCTCATGCTCTTCTCCAACGTGGTACCTTCTCTCTCAACCAGGATCCTAGCAAAGGAATGATGTTCTCCTACCTTAGCATTTTACACACCTCCTTGACCTCATCCAGGTCATCCTTTTGTGCCTCGACTCTCCTTCCTTGTTCCTCCTTTCTGATTTCTCCTTTAGATATTGGATCTCCCCTTGTAAGCTTCAATAACATCCATGGTGTCCTGATATATCTCCTTCTGATGCGTGGGGTCTGATATTTTCCATGAATGACCTCCTCCCTCATAACCAGGGTCTTCTGTCTTGGTACCTCTCTTGTGCATGGCTTCTACCCTTGTTGTTACCAAGACAGCTCCAAACCTTCATCCCATGTTACCCGAGGCATCCACTATATGTCTACCTTCTTGATGCTTGACCATTGCAGCACCCTTGTCCTTCCGGTGCTACTGATTCATATGCTCAAATAATTCTCAGGCACTCCTCATACTTATGCTTCTTTCCACACCACGAGCACTCAAATAGTCCGGGCACTCACGCTTGTAATGTTCTATAGATCCACAGTTGAAAACATGTTCCATGTGTGGGAACTCACTCCTTCCTCCATGGTTACCCCGACCATGGAATCCTCCTCAAAATCCTCTTCCACACATGCCTCCATCTCGCACACTCTCGTAATAATGATCATCATTTTTAGAACCACTGAAATGTTGGTTTGGCATACCCCATGATCAATGGCCTCATGGATCTGGTCAATGAGCCTACATTCTTTAGTATCATGGGTTGTGGAGGTGTAAATTTTACAATAACAAGATACATTCTTCCTGATCACATGCGCTACAAAGCAAGGGACATCTACTTGCATCATGGTCCCCATGATAAATCTCACAATCTACTATCACAACGCATACCATCCTCCGGGGGAAATTATCCTTAACGTGCCCCTCTATTTCACAATCCATGCACCACAAACCACTGTGAGTCTCATGGACTGAGTTCATAGATAATTTTTCCAACTGTTGGCCATAGCAGCAATCTGAGCCTCCAAGAATGGGCTAACACTAGTATCAATACTACCAATAACCTCAGTGCACAAGGTAGCTTCCAATGCTTCACGTGATCTGTAAAAGTTTTATGAGACAAGGCCCTTCTAAAAGGGGTGATCAATCCTCCAACAAACCATTGTGCATGCTGTGAAGGGTGAATATCATATGATAATTTAGACAAGAGAGTTTTAAAACATGCATCATACTCCCACACACTCTCTGCCATTCCTTGTTGAATCTCCTTCAAAGCACTAATGCTTTTCTACTCAACTCAGAATGTGGAACTCTACCAGAATGCATTCTTTAAAGTAGTGTAGTCCACCACCATTTGATGAGGGTCATACTTTCTATACCAGCTATGCATGCATGCACCTCTTTAGCAAGTGGTGTCAAAATTGACTAGCCTTTCATTCTGGTGTTGTGATACCCTTCACGTGCCATAGCAGTTCACACTTGTGAACATGTTCCACAACATCTTCAATGCCCCTGTAATCTGGAAAATGTAGAGACATTTCAAAGAATACTTGAGGTGGTGGTTAGGGTCCTTGTCCTAAACTAGAGCCTTGGTTCCTCTGGTGTTTCCTCCACCACCTGATCCACTAGGTCCACCGGGTCCTATACCTCCAGAGCCACCAGATCCACTAGAACCACTGGGTCCAATAGGGCCTATAGGAGCTTTGCCAAGCACCCCATGGTCCCACTGAACTATGCACCGATGGTCTGTGATAGCACCCCACTACCACTACTTTGTCCCGCGCCACTCCCTGATGCGAGCCCAAAAGCTTGTACACTTGCCCCTTGTCCAAAAACTCCTCCAAATACTAGAATATGTGTAGCCATAGAAGAAGGAACTGAAAAATTATACCTCCTAGGCATGGATCTGTCTCTTCCACTTATATCAACTGGGTCAATAACACTTCTTCCTAGATCGGGAAAACCAAGCACCAGGGCTTGGTCACTAGGGTGGGTTTAGATATGCACCAATGACTCTCCTCTCTCCATGTGACAAACTCTCACCAGAAGCCAAGGGGTCTCCCTCACACGCTTGCCAAGATGGGGTAGCATAGATTACTCAGGTTCCACATCCTCCGCGTGAACCTCAACTCCTTCCCACAACATCTGTCTCCATAGATCCATCACACTAGCAGCCTCGCATCATCTAGAATCTCCCTTTCTCACGCTTTACTATACTTGAGCCATCTTTCTTCCCTCTCCTTCTCTGTCATGATATCTTCCATCTTCCTCCACCCAAGTTCCCTTACCCAAAGTGCTCAAAATGGTTTAGCCAGCCATTGGGAGTGCCTCTAAACTCATGGTAACCATCAATATCTTCATAGCTAGAGGAATAACATGTAGAAACATTCCTCTAGGTTCTCTAGAAATTCAAACTCAGCAACCTCTGGACAAGAATACGTAGAGATGGCATATTCCAGAGTGTAGCTAGCTAGTACTCCTCTCCACCAATGATCTACAACATGGGTCCATGTCAGATCTACATCCTACAACCTTTGGTAGTCTTCTTCGCCCATACATGTGATCTATAATGCCAACTTGATCTAGACATATAGGCTGAAAGCCATTCATATAACTCTACTGGGAAGCAACAAAAAAAGGTCTCATATAGCTCATGGTAGAGGTTCTCTTCTACCCATCTACATGTATTAAACTCAGGTCCAATGGTTGAATCTCTGAGAAAATTCATCCTCCATGCTCTTGAACCATGATTCAACATTTTCCAATGTTAACCGATCCATCATTACTCTTTACACAGATCATGATGCATGTTATATCCCACTACAACTTTGAAAAGAGGTCCCGGCAAATGGAACCAAGATGTAGTCATTTTTACTCCTATCACAAAAGGAAGAACCCCATGCACACCAACCTATCACCCAACAAAAGTTGAGTGCTCACCCGAGGCACGCACGGTACCGAGTCTCTCTTTTATGTGAGTTTAGTGGGAAGCATTATCTATGATTAGTGTAAGAGTATTTAGGAAAGAAGTTGAGACATATAAGAACCATAGGGCTTAAAATGGCCTCCAGATCCTTGCAGTCACTTCAGACCGAGTGCTTTAACAGATTCCAGAACATATACTATAACAAAAAGAAAGATACAACCATTCATTCATAGCATGAAAGGAAAGAGAACTCATATGAATGAAATATACATTAAACCCATTGATATTCATATCTATTTATAACAAGTAACCTCAATATATTCATTGGTTCATTACAGAGTGTCACAGAGAGTAGACCACAATCATGCACATCACTGGACGTATGTAGCTAAGCTAATAGAAAAGAAAAATAACAACTCCATGCTTAGTACATCCTTTCCTAAACTAGAATATCCACTCACAACAATTCTGCAGAGCTTCACTTACTCTCTCTCTAACAATTATTCCCTATGTATATATCTCTCTTTGTGTGTGTGTATATATTCCCTATGTATATCCCTAGATGATATATCTTCTCTGTGTCTCCATGTGAGCATATATCTTTTCCATCTCATGATGATCTTCTAGAAGATTCCATCACATTTATTTATCACTTTCTAGGCTTTTATCTGCGTGTAACTCACACTTTTTCACGTGTTCCGCCTTAGGTTCTCAATCCCTAAACCTCAATGTGGTGCTCCATGTGAGCCTTACATGCATTCCTTCTAGGCCCACATGCCTAGCTCCACTCTCATCTCATGATGATCTAAGGAGAGGAAGGAGAGGAAGAATAAAATGAGTACATCTTTGTCAAGAGGAAGAATGAAAAGGAAGAGGAGGATACTCAAGACAAAGGGGTAAGCAAAGAAATTACAAAAGAACAAAGGACCCCAAGCCTCACAAAGGAACAAGTAGATGAGGCCGTGGAGAGAGAGGTAGAAAAACTCATCAAGGACTTGGTAGAGCAAGAGATGGAATGCAGCGCAGACATGGTGATGAAGGAAGCAGAGAAGGAAAGCATAGAAAAGGAATATGGCAGCATGGGAGGGGATCCCAGTTTGGCTGTAATATTTCCTAAATCCATGCGCATGGGGAGAAAAAGTGTAGAATCATCACAAGTTCATAGGATGGGCTATATTGATGATCCAAACAAGGTGTTGCACATGCTATTTCAAAGCACCATAATAACATAGCAACTCTTGGGTATGGCATCATTTGATGAGGAAGGTGCATACCCTCAGATGAGGAAAATGCTTTCTAGCACATTTGAGTCCCACATTGACGGTCCAAAATTTAAAGTAAGCAAAGGGAAATAATTAAGGTACCAGAGTAAAAAGAAGATAACCCCTTGGTAAACACTCAGTAGCTATCAGACGAGAAAATCTACAATGCGTTGAATAAGGTTTCGGTTGAAGTAAAATCCAGACTCTTCAGGAGCAATTACATGGTGAATTTCCTAGAGGCATAACTAGAGAAAAAGAAGAAGATCTCGAGGAAATAACCAAGGACTTGAATTGGGAGGAACTAATCAATTCACAGCTAAGGCATGAGTTAAAATAAGAGAAGGAAAGGGTGCGTAAGGTTTATAAGAAAGTAGAGATGATCACAGATGCCATTCTCTTGAAGCATCCATATCTAGCACCACCAGTGCAGAAGTATGCATCCACCATGAAGTGCCTAGAGGCCTTGACCTATATCCTCACAATGGAAAGGTGACCACTAGCCTTGGAATCTATAGAGGAGGCATCGGCATACAAAGAGGAGGAGAAGGTGAAGGTTGTGGAAATTTTTTCCCATTATAAGAAATTCCTCACGATGTGAAAGTCACCACCCAAGTTGTTAAAGCCACCTATGACAACTGAACCAATAGAGATAGAGTGGTGAGAATGTTGGTCGCCACTCATGAAGCAGAGGTCAAGGAGTTTCAAGAAAATAACAAGGGAAATAGATCAAAAATGTGACGGAATTCTAGCTGAGGTGGAGAAGAAATCAGAGGCTATTGAGACCTTGCGAGGCTCAATCAAAAACTAGCTAAAGGATTTGTATCCTCAAATCACTTGAAGGATGGATGCACTCAAGGATTTGGGCAAACAGTTGGAGGGGATCATGGAAACAATGAATACCCAAGGAGAAGGGCTAAGCTTTGAAGAGGTGAGCACCCTAGTCAATGACCTCTATCAATAGGAACAAAGTGAGGTCAATACCTAGAATAAGTTAGAGGTATACTTGAAAAAATATTTCCCCCTCCTCTTGAAGAAGTAATCATAATTTCCCCATTCTTTCATTCTTCCCCTAATTCTTCATTCTTCCCCTAATTCTTTATTCCTTTATTCTTTCTCCAAACTATTCAATAACATTCATTCTTTATTCATTGAGAAGGTGTTCCCGAGGGTAGAGAATAGGCATAGTGTGGGGTGATCCTGGGCCCCTAAAATATTGGCTAAGTATATGAAGACGCGTAGGTGCACAAGGACTATTTCAAGAAGGGCACGAAGGTAAAAATACGCAGGGCGGGGTTTTGGGAGGGTTATATAGAGCCAATGGTGCGAACGCAAGGAAGAGAAAAGGTTTTAAGACTTAGCCATATTTGGCATATCAGGTAGAACATGAGGAAAGCATGACCCAACTGCGTATGTTGAGTTTATAAGGTGCCAGGCCGGTAACTTGGTGCCCACGAAAGGAATATACCTTGCAATAGAAGATTCCTGAAGGTCATCATGGAAAATTATGGAGACCTCACATCTAAAGGAGCATGCTCCCATGGAGGACCACTTGGACACATGGAAATCAATCTAAAACTTCAGAAGGGCATGGTGGTGCTTGATAAGGCTATATATATGAGCACCTGGTAGAAGAGAAAGATACACGTGGAGATATCGAGCATTGAAGAGAGGCAAAGCCATGTAGTAAGACTTTGAGAGCTCTATGGGTTGGGTTTAGACGATCCGTAGGGGTATGTTGTATCTAGGGATGGGTCTGAATATTTTCTTGGTACTATG
This sequence comes from Taxus wallichiana var. yunnanensis, assembly GCA_018340775.1. Taxonomy (NCBI): domain Eukaryota; kingdom Viridiplantae; phylum Streptophyta; class Pinopsida; order Cupressales; family Taxaceae; genus Taxus; species Taxus wallichiana. The sequence goes on along the minus strand of CM031239.1, from coordinate 585,406,179 downwards.
AAGGGTTTAAGTCCTGATCTAATGCATGACATTGGTCTACACTATTATATGGATAGGTGATTTCCTCGGTTAATGTAATGTGGTTGTCAACATACTTAATATGAATATATGTGTGGTTCAATTTTTACTTACATTTGTATGAATCGATGTTATATATATATATATATATATTATATATATATATATATATATATATTTCATATGAGTGGGTGTAAACCCTGTGTATTTCCTTTCTACTATAATTCATGTCTATGTTCTGTAATTCTTTGCTTATCCTACGAATGCATACATTGGTCTAGAGGCCCGTTCTAAGCTCTAAGATGAATGTATGGTTAGTTTCTAGTATCTTCACTTAAGTTTCTATCATAACTAATGCATTCTCACACAACTCACATAAAGGAGGGGCTCGATGCCCGCACATGCCTCGGGTGAGTGACCAGCGTCCACTAGGTGATAGCCGACGCACATGGGATTTACTTGTTCTTTCGGAGGGCATAAAAATGACTACAAGGATGTACATGGTAAATACACCACCACTACTCTAAGAACATAAATGTAAATAATCACATGTAAGATATTTCATCCCAAAAATCCAATATTCATTTATTCATCAAATTCTATTACATCATTCCAATACATATATGTTCTTCTCATTCTATCTCTCTTATCTCTCTTACAAAATCTCAAAATGGAACACTCACATAAGTCTTTCATGAGGAACACCTATGCAATACATTAGTTACAATAAATATACAAAAGATAATGTGTTTAAAAAGACACTTCTTTTAACCCATGCCTCTATCAGATTCTATCTTGTACTTCTATAATTTGTCTTTATTCGGTGGTTTGATATCGACTTCTACGGCTCTTTTTAATGTTATGTGGATTTTAATCAGCTTCTACAGCTTCTAGTAATTTATCACAGTATTTTCACTTATTCCATGGTGTCTTACTCTTCCATTACATCATCTAGCTTTATGTGGCTTTCCTTAGTTATGCGCAGTTTCTCTATGTCTCGTGTCTCTTCTTTTCCCTTCGTGGTTACCTATATCTTTCCATAGTTTTCTTCTTAACTTCACAACTTATCAAAATTTGATGAAGTCTCCTGTCAACACTTTTCCATCATCATTCTTTTCAACCTTAGGACTAAAAAAATAGTCTTATGTCCATAATCACCACATTTGTAACAATTACCATGAAAGGAAACATACCTATATGCACCCGCTACACGAGAGGTGATCTTCTAAGAGGTGGAAACTTTTACCTCTCTTCCTTTCTTTTTTGCTTACTTTCACTTGATTCTTTTTCATTCTTATTGGATAAATCCTCATTGAAGCATAGTCCCATCCTATCACCATGTGCATTTTTATTTCCCAACATCTTACTTATATTTGATAAACTCCCTTTAAAGTATAATACTTTTCTTGTCATGGTACCTAAATATTTCTTCAAAACCTATGTTTCTTCCCTCTTGATCTTCAGCTCAGTTTGTGCCTCCTCAAGTTGATTTGTTAGAACCTTGATATTTCTTATTTTTCAGCCTCAATTTTGATACATCTTTCCAGTTGATATTTTAAAACATTAACTACTTCTTCATGAGCTGTAACTAAATTTTTAATCTTGTCTGTATTCTCACCTACCCATTTCCTTATCAAGAAGGTATTAATCTGAATTGTCTCCAAATCTACAGTTCCATCTTGTCACCAAATATATCCCTCTATATTTTTAGGATACTTCCAAGGGCCTGATATGATACCAATTGTTGGAGGTGAAAAGGACTGAGAGGGGGTGAATCAGTCCCAATAAAACTTAACACTTGTGCTTCAAACCCTAACCACACAATCTCAAGTAGATCTCATCAAAGCATATAGTCTTCTCAATGAAATATACACAATGCAAGAACCACAATGATAAACATATAAATCCACTTATATTGATATTGAAATCAGATCCACACACTTATATAAATATTCAAATCAGATCACAAGAGTAATGCCTTCAACAAAGATCAACAAGATGCAATAAAGATGTATCAAGATGAACAATGTAGTCACTCAAATATCCGAAAAGATATATTTCTTCCAAAAGTGATTAACTCTCAATATCATATCTGAATACTACTTAGAAACCTGAAAAGTACATCATCATTCTATGAAGATAGCATTCAAACACAAGAACCCAAAGTTTCCCTCCTTCTCTAACTTTTTCTCAAAGAAACAATAAAGAACTTTGCACTTGCTTAAATTATCCTCATGAAAACTCAACCAGAAGTTTTCCTAGAATGGTATTCTAGGTGTTTTGGGCTAGGCCCAAATGGTTTGTCTTTTCAGAAAAAAGGGTTCTTAAAAAGATGATAAAAGGGGTTTTCAAACGCTTTTACAATTGTACCCAAAAACTCTTTTTATAGTCTTTCCTTAATTATAAATCAAATGAGGTTGGTCCCTAATTATATTTTTAACCAATACATGCTTTGGAAATTCAATAACATCCATCCCAATAGTCATCTTTTACCCAATCAGGTCTTCCTAGCTTAAACCCTTCATCCATGCACCAAAAATTTAAAAACCCTTGCATTGGGATGACAAAAATCTCTTAATCCCAAAACTATTTTTATTCAATCTATAAAAATCATCACACATGTTTAAAATAACATTTAAACATCATATATGTTTGTAATTTATATCATCCAATCAAATTATTTTGTTTACTAGGCCCAATGCTCTTTGAATTTCTCAAAACAATTGTTTCCTACACCCTTTAACACCCTGGAAACTTCATCTGATCACAAAATCACTTATACTAAAAAAAAACATGCCATGTGACCGCTTCAAATAAATTACATGACATTTATAACACTTCTAAGCACGTAATATGTTATGTAACATCCTTAACTTCAAACCACAACAACATTTTCCTTCACCAAATCAACCTGCCAAAAACTTTGTTTCCAAAGGTTAGCTCATAAAATAATTTATACATACATTAAAGACCTCAAAATTGATTCATTGGATTAAAAATTCATCCCTATTCACATTCCATGGGATATGAATCATCACACAATCCATCTCATGCTTCAAATAACATCAAACTTTCACCAAAATAGATGTTATCTTGAACTACCAAAAATATTCTTTCTCAAATAATGACCTAAAAATCCTATCAAATGAACTCATCATGAGTAAATACATATATCAATAGAAATATATTTTAATATTCTTTCCAACACAACTTTAACCACCTCAACAATGCACATGTAGTTCGATTTATGATCAAATCACTGGACCACGCTATTTGAGACCCCAAAATTGCCCTTTGACCATCAACTGTTTTGGACCTCAATACATCATGAACCTACATAATCATGTCCTAAAAATTGATTTACATGAATAAAACCTTCCAATAATCATGGAACATGAGTTTTTCATTCTACTCTTTTGTACCATCTTTCTATATATCTTTCTTTCCCGAGAAAATGCTATTTTTAGGTGGGGCCCACTCATCACCATGACGTCAACCATACATTTTTGAAATTATTAGGAGTCCTATACAACATAAAATCATCAATTTTTATCTATCAATCAAAAATTTATTACTATACTTCATCTTTTGCAAGATGGTCCTAGTTAGGCTTTAGCTAGGATTTTAGACCACTTTATCTTCTTAACATTCGTTCATAAAAACATGATGATGAAATGACCTAATTATTTTTTAAACCTTATATAATCACCATAGAAAAATCCTTGAAATCCACATGGTCCCATGCAAATCACACTGCTCACAACGAACATCGAAGTTGCACTTCAAGCTTGATCTTTCCTTGTTTTAGATCTTGTCTCACATAAAATATCATATCTACAAAAATAAACCTCATGGGAACCTAAATTTTTTTATATCGCTATGACTCATCCTTCTAACATATCCGATCATCATAATATCAATGTAATAGCTCACTTTTTCCAATCACGAGACATACTTATGTTTGCATGCTAGATCCTCATAGTTCAACTAGGGCCAACTAAATTATAGCAAGAACTAAACTTTTAACATCTTAAAATGATCCAAACATACCACATATGTCATTATATACCTGATATCATGTATCAATGAGCTTAAATGGCTCAAATTCACTTGTTCACACCTCCAAGCTAGAACACCTTCTCCCAATAGCGTTTGTAACCAAGTGAACCAGGTTGTATTTGTACCATGCCACTACGATGAGTGCTCGAGCACCCTCAAGTCATTATATCCATCATTCTAACATGCTTATCTAGAATCCAATAAAGTCACACTACTAAGCCACACCTCCAGGAACCTGTTTAGGTCTTCTAGAGAAAGCATGCATCACTAATTCCCACCGTATCAACCGATATACATATCAACCATCATGTTAGCACCACATACATCATCATGAAATCATCCTAAAACATTCACTTTGTCATTAATTTGGTTTTTCATTGATGACAATACTTACTAGGACACCATAACAAAATGGTCTCCCAAGTAGTTATGAGTCGCGAACCTTCATTTTTTACCTTTGTAAGTGTATTATTTCCTTCTATTTACATTGTAATGGACTGTACACACTTTTAAGCAATAAAATATTTTGTTTTTGGATCTCTTCTACCATGTACTTATGTTTTATGTGCATCTTACCTCTCTTTTAATGTTGTAATGCATTGTGCATATTTCTCTCATTTACAAGCTCCATTTTGATTGTGTTCCATATGTTCACCGTCCTCTTAGTGATATCACCTATTTAGATGAGTGTTTTTGTTTTATGTATCTCCTTAACCTATTCCCTTGGAATGATAGAGTAGAGTTAGATAGTTTTATTTTAATTCCTAGAAGTAGTCTTAACATTAGGAATAGGTAGAGGAACCGGTCTTCTTTATAGGTCTATCTCACAAAGGTGTGAGTCCCACAACTTGGATACAATCACATATTTCCTACAAAACTTGGGTTGTCTATGACTCTATGTAGGGTGTAATTTTGAGATCCAAAAGTTTGGTACACCCAGGTGGGACCAGTTTGAAGAACTTTACAACTTCATACTAGCAAGGTTGATGTGTTCTTGATGGTATTCACCTTTAGAGGCATTTCTCAACACATCTGGTGACTCCACTAATTTAACCAACCCATTATCTCATTTTCTTCCTTCCCTTCCATCTTTCCACTCATTTTCATGTTTCCATTTCTATCATGGCTCTCCAAAGATCTCTTTCATTCTCTCATTTTAGTTTAAGTCCCCTCCATTTGCAAAAGTAGTGGTATGATATTCCCAAACCAACCTTGAAAAACCTAAATTTTTCTATAAGAATGAAGATCAATCTCCTATTGATCACATTCAAGATATAGCAAACCATTGTTCCATTCACAATATCATAGAAGAGAACATTTTCCTTAGACTTCTTGTTTTATCATTCAGAGGTAAAGCAAGATATTGGTATAGTAGTTTGGCTTCACAATCCATTTCTACATGGAATCAACTAGGAGAGAAATAAAACAATCGGTTTAAGGAGGATAAAGATGTTATTTTCCTCATGGAACATCTCAGCAAAATACAACGGGCTCCAATGGATTTTATCTTTTATTTCAACATCAGATTTATAAGGACTTGACATAGAATTCCTCAAGAATTCAGACCCTCACAAGGTATGACATTCTTGTATTATTTAAGGTCCTTTGATGTTGATTTAGTTATGTTAATTCAATCCCTAGGAGGCAACAATCTTCCTCAATATTTTTCCATTGCATCACAAGCTGAGAAGATGCTCATTTAGGATGGAAAAAGAAAATCCATCTCTATTGCTGCAATTATTTCTTAACCATCTCAAATTATTCCCTCCTTGTGCTAAGAATGAAAAATCCATTGTTCCTTTCCAAAGGAAGGAAAATTATTTGCTTCCTTGTCCTTCATTTAATGCTCCACAATTTTATCATGCCCAAATCATTCCCCATACTTTGCAAAATTCCTCCCATCTCCACCCAAGGCATTACCCAACTTTACTAAACCATGCACTAATGTTTTCAGAAGTTGTGGTATTTCACATGTTGTCCCTACCTTCTACCCAACACTCACTAAACCAAGTTATCCTACAATTTTGGTAGAAATGGATGTTTGCTATGCTTTTGGAGAAAAGGAGCAGCCCATGCTACACTCCCAAAAACAAAGCTTCAAGAAAAATCATGCATTTGTTTTGTAGGAAGTAAATAAGCAAAGTATGAAGTATGTTTTGGATGATCATTCAACTCCACCAATTTATCAAATAAGATATTTTGAGAACCAAACATTTATGTCCATGCATGAAACAAATCAAGCCCCTTTTTATACCTCTTCTCTAACAAATTCTACCAAAGAGGATAATTCCATATCTGTCGAAGATTGGTCTGATTCAGATTGGGAGAATGAGAGGATCCAAATTTTGCAAAAGGAGGAGCTGAATTTAAAATGAAATAAAGTAGAAGTGAAGGAAAATCATATTGGAAGTGGAGGGGAGGAGGAATTTTTTTCAAACACTAGTGCTACCCAAGGCCTTGAGGAAGAATGTTTACAAATTTAGCAAGATTTGTTAATGGAATGCAATGATCCTCATTGTTCTACGTGTTTAGAAATTGTTGCACTTTTGGGAGGTTGCAATGATACCCCAAGAACAAAATTAGTCACTGAAAATATCTAGGAAAGGCCTCAAGATTTAAAATAAGGTGAGTTTGATATCGCTAGCTTCATTTTTGAGGAATCGAGCATGAGAATGCAAGGTTGGAAACAAATTTGTTTACGAAGAAGTAATATCAATTCCAAACAACCTTGCAGACATCCACCATGAAGAGGAAAGAGTCTATACCATCTCCATTCTTGGAGCTAATTGTAAAGAAGATAGAAAAACCAAAAGGATCAATTCATTCCCAATCAAATATATGGCTAGTTTAGAGCCACACAAGGAGTTACAACCTATCATGCTCACGCCATAGTATGAGGAAGAAATTCAATGTGCCAAGGATCAGCTTCAATACCTCTAAACAAATGTAGGGCAGCTAAAGGAGGTATTCTCTTTTTTTGTTGATATCTTGAATAATAGGATGGAAAACCATTTTTAAAACAATTTATCATTCTTATTGAAGACCATTTCCATTTCCAAATCAAACACATGGTCTAAATTTGTAAGAAAGGAAGTTATTTTTCTCTGCATGTTTCAGGATTCATTTATTATCTCATTTATTTGGTTAGAGTAAGATAGGGTAGGTTTTATTTTTTTAAAACAAGTGCATTGTGCACACTCTACATGTTTTAATTGAAGCATGTATGATTTTTCATGTTTCTATATAGTTTTGCGGGTTTTTTTGTGCATAATTCATTTCAAAGCCAAACTAGATAAGTGTGAAAATTCCAAGTTTTATTCAAATATCATGAGATTAATCAGCCCATTTTGGAAGGCGTACAAGATTTTAACGGTATAACAGAGATAGTTGGAGTATTTTTAAATCTTCATTCGAGCTCCACATATGAACTTCAGTGTAGTTGCACTTCAATAATATGTCCATATAGGCTCGTGGTAATAATTTCAATTTTTTTGATCATTTATTTATTTATTTAATATTAACTCCATCCCCAATGGATGCTTAAAGCCTACTTGTCAAATTTAGTAGGCAAATTACCCCTAGAGGTCACCAAATTGTTATCCCAAATTTACCCCGAGGTTAATTTGCATAGCTCATTAAAAATGGACTTAGCTATTTAAATAAGCCTCAAATGTTTAAATGGCCATCATTTTACCCTTTCCAAAAGCATTTTTCATTGGCATTTGAAAACCTGTGCGGAGTAAGTTTTAAGCATTTGTGGGTTATTTTAAAATCCGACAGACATTCAAGTACCTATCAAAGTCTACACCACCAAAGAAGTTCAAATGCTTATGATGTGAAGGGCCACGTGGTAGGATTCCATCTCATCTCAAAGGTTTTTGGTTTCGTGGACCTCAATTCCATGAAATTAACCGTGTTTCAAATAATTTTGGGTCTATGGAAAATTCAAAAGTCAAAAAGGTCAACAGGGAACACTAGAAACACTTATATGAAGCCAAAAAGTTTAAGTCTTCCCAAGATTGAAGTTGCAATGTGAAGGCACATTAATGAAATCCAAACACATTCCATACATATATATTTTCTATTATCTCATGTCTTACAACAATCAAAAGGGGATATAAAAAAACTAACATGTGAAGTATCATGGAGCTTGCCTATTGGCTCATGCTTCATAATGGTAAGTCAAGGTTATTAAAGGATCTAACATAGCTTTGACACATGCGAAGAATTTGGAATTGTCTCCTTGGCTTGAACTTCACACTGTCAGAAGAGATAAAAGAATTACTAACATTATGAGCATGCGTGGAGATTTCTTATTGGTGGGTTCTTCACAAATGTAAAATATAGTATGACATTTGCGAGAAAATGGCATTATCGTATTGGCTCACTTTTCATTAAGGAACAGACCTACCCACAAAGGAAAAAAGGAGACAAAGGAACCATGACCCAACTAGATAATGACACATGGAAAAGGAAAATTTATGTAGACGTAGGAATAATAAATCTTCAATCAAATCAAATGTTGCCACTTGTCACATTCTTGTGCTCCCGACATGCAAAAAAATCAAATGGCCATATCTTTCAATCTAGAGCTCCAAATTGGAAAAAAATTATATCATTGGAAAGGTATCCTTGAGCCCTTCAATTTAGCATCATTAGAATCAAATTTTAGTGGCCTTTAGTGGGGGAATAGGGGTAAAACAATTTGTTCCATTAATGTACAAATTTAGACAACTCAACCACCAAGATCTAATCTAGTTTGTCTTCTTCCTTCTTCTACAAGAAAAAGGACATTGGGGGATGGGTTTAACAGTTACCTAGGATTTTTTTCAAATATTTAATGCATAATTGATGGTGGTTAAAATTTTAATAGCCTTGCTATAGGGAAAATAGATATTTTCATTAATGACAAGATCAAATCCGATCTCTTTCCCTCTCTTCTTCTCTCTTCTCTCTCTCATTCTCTATATATTGTAAAATGATGCTTATTTCAAAGGATAACCATTATAAACTGTAAAGGAACCATGTAAAAATGGTCTCCCAAGCAGCTATGAGTCATGAACCTTCAATTTGGCCTCTGTAAACTTATTCTTGCCTTTTTTAGCTATAATGGACTATACACACTTTTAAGCAATAAAATCTTGTGTTTGTTCTCTCTTCTGCCCTATACTTATCTTTTATCTACATCTTGCCTCTCTTTTATTGATGTAATGTGTTTTGACTATTTCTATCATTTGTAGGATCCATTTTGATTGTGTTTCATATGTTCATTGCCATTTTATTAGTGTTATCAACTCTTTAGATTTGGATTTCTATTTTATGCATCTCCTTCTCACCCTGGTCCCTTGGAATGATAGAGTAGATTTAGATAGTTGTATTTCAATTCATATGAGTAGTTTTAACACTAGGTATATGTATAAGAATCATCCTTCTTCGAGGTTTTTCTCATAGAACAATTCCCACAACTTGGAGATAATATCATGTTGCCTCAAAATGTCGAGTTGTCTATAACTTAGGGCAGGGTGCAATTTTGAGCTCCAACAATTATGTTGATTCCAAAATCCTAGTTGAAATGTGTAGAAGAGCGATTATGTGTAGCATTCAATGAGATTTATATTTTGATTGAGATTGACATGGGATGGCATTTTCATTGATTATTATGTTGAAAAATGTGGATGCATAGACAAGGCACACCAATGGTTTGGAAAAATGCCGAGGATTTGGTTACTTTCTGGTCATTGAGAATCATGGGAAGGGTGCTTAAACCATTCAATTAGATGCCTCAAGGAGATGTTATCTCATATATTGTGTTCGTTGTAAGATGTGCATAGAGTGGATTTTTGAAGAATTGAGAATCAAACAAATCAAACACAATTGACACATGTATCACCAAACTCCACAACTAAGCACATGCTAGTATTTCTAGGAATAGTCACACTTACCTTTGTCTTTCATAATTTTCATATTTCTAGTTCTTCATTTTCAATAGAATAGAAATATAAGCTATTGCATTATATCACTTTTTGTTATTTAAGACTAAGTTGTAGTGTAAATATAAAAATTTTACCTTGTGTCTTATGTAACCCAATTGACACTTTGACCATCAACTATGTTGAATACGGTTTCTTAGCTTTCAAGCTAACATTAGACATTTTCACAACTAGTAGGAAAATGTAAAAGAAGGTCATAGGAACATCATCTAGTCACCAAATTGTTCAGAAAACTTATTGACACTTATAAATAAATGTATGAAACTCTATTTTATGGATTTTTTGAGAAATTTGACTTTTGGAAAAATAGTGTTTTCTCTCTTCTCTCTCTTCCCTATATCGTTCTCTCTCCCCACCTTAGTTAAAAATGAAGTGAAATTAAATGATTATATATCTATAACCCTTTATGGTTGTGTGTGAAGTATTTTGATTATGTGAATAGAAAACTATAAAACGTAAATTATGCTAGATTTAGGTAGATGCCATGCTAGTAGTTTTGCTAACCATGTGGTAGTTAGAGGTACCAAGACATGGAGAAAGTGAAGTGTACTAGTGATTTCATAGTAACTTGTTATTTGAAAAAATGTAATTATATAGGTTATATCAACAATACTATTATATATCAAAATGTTTATTATTGAATTTTGTAATGAGTATGAGTTTTTACTTCTTTGGGGTGTTTGGGAAAATGTGCATTTAATCATGGGTGTTAAATTGATTCAAGATATTTTATTTTAAAATTTGGATACATGTATACTAAGTGAAAATGGAATGATCTTATATAGTGTGATTTAGTGTGAAATTCATGATTTAATCTCTTATGTATCATACTATTTACTTGAAAGTATAGGAAGGCAAACTAAATCAATGGTAAAACTCATAGTAATATTATTGTGTTTAGTCACCTCTTTATACGACCACTTGCATGACGTAGGAGACTGAAAATATATGATGAGCCTAGTTCCTTGTATAAGGCGAATCTCATAGCTTAAGGGAAATAGTAACCCAAATTCAAATTTCCATAATGCCATGCACATTTAAAGACATTGTTGTAAACTATCCGATAAGAATGGTAATGGTTAAACTTTTTTATTAAGTATGTGGTCTTCCTCCTCGGTTTGTTTTTCGTGTGTGGAACAAGGTGAACAATATCTATTAAGTTAGCACCTCAAGAGAACCCAATTTTATATATGTTTTAAACCCTCTCGAGCCAAAATATGAATGAAATGAAGGGTCATTTGTGACAAAGTTAGGATATACTCTTGATAGTCATTTTGAGGATTTATGTCATGGATGAAATCCATTCCTTATTATATTTATTGGTATGGTTTACTAAAAACGATGTTAATAGCTAATTGTGGAAAATAATAAATTGTAATTTATACTTAGTCTTTGATAATGTAATCATAAGATTATGTTCTAGGAGAAAAGTGAAAGTGCGATCTTCTTGTAACATGTTCAAATCCCCTTATGTTGTGACAAAAGGAATTCATGACCTTTGAACTCAATGTGAACCAAAATAATTATTAAAATATAATGAAAGAGATATTCAAGAACATTAACCCTTTTAAATGATAGACTTTCCCATCTTTCTCTTACACTAGTTCATATTTTGTAATGAATGCATGGAGAAAACTAAGTACCATGCCCTTTAGAAACAAATCCTTGAAACAATACCTAGGAGTCTCATGAGTGTATAAATTCCCCTATTAACAAGTGAGTTAAAAAGTAGTTGTAACAAAAATATATCATCCAAATTAAATAAAAAACACTTTAAGTTAAATGTTAAATGATATAAATGAAATATAGTAAAAGGAAAAATAATGTATGTTCGTGTATTAAGTGTTCTCCAAATCATTAAAATAAATATATGAAATATGATTGCAATAAGTATGAACCATGGAAGTTTTTATTGTGGGAAGTGGCTAACCATGAGTTATATTGTATTTGGATTGTTTTTTTCCTTTTCATTTGAAAAATGTGATCATTTGTTTCATTTGTCTTTTGAGAAATGTAGTCATGTTTTACATCATTTGTTTCATCTGGTTGTGTTATCTTGTTATTGGTGTGAGGTTTCATCACTTTTTATTGGAGAGATAAGGTGTAGCTAGTGAAGGGAAGAATAAGTGAAATATGTGTGTTGTTTTGGAGGAAACAAGGGGATCCATGCCTAGTCTTAGTAGAGGGATAAGAGAATTTAATAATGGAGGGATAAGGGGGCCAGTAAAATTTCATGTGGTATGTATACTTTGGAGGAACCAAACACTAGCTAGGATCCCTTCTAGGAGGGATAAAGGGTAACTACAATGATGAACTCTCCCATATATAAGCCTTTTAGGTAGGCTTGGTTATATGGGTTATTTTTCCTTGTGAATCCAATCACTTCTCATCTTGTGGTATGTGTGGGTCCATGTTGGTATAAATATCATGTGTGATGTATAATTATCCTAAGTGATCTCATGTGGTGTCGTGCAACAAGTAATGAAATTCAAAAAAAAATTGGTTATTTTTACTTTTGTATTTGTGTGCCTGATTTTTTGGGTGTTACATTTGGTATCAAAGCGGAGGTTAATGCTCTCAAATGTCCAGAATAGTTGGTGTTGTAGTGATTATGCATAATGGTGGTGGATCCGGAAGCATAATCTGATACTATGTTGTGATGTGACAAGTTTTATACTTGGATTGTATGAATGAACATGTTGTGTATACCACCTAGTGTGAATTTGTTATGATGTTTTTGTGTTTCATGATGATAGTATTCAATCTCTCTTTTATGAATTCAATGTTAATTTAACATGTCATGTACCACCTTGTTATTTGAAATAAATGTTGTTGTGGACTACAAGAGTATTTCATTGTCCCATTATCATGTGATATTGTATTCCTGTACTAATGTGTTATATGAACAAAGTGCTTAGTGATGAATTTTTTTGTATTGTGTTGTAGCCTTTGTATTGTGATTATATATATGTTGTGATGTTGGTCACTATGTTCATTGTACATATGTTTCATGTGTTATGTGATGGATTCATGTTATGAACTAGGGGCATATCATGATCTTATGACCCTTATTTTACCGTAATTTCACTTTCGAGTACATAATGTGGAAACATGATGTGTTATAAGATGTGGAAATAATTATTTATTTACCCCGTAAATATACCATGCATAATATGTTATGGTTATTGTGTGTAAATCATCATTGTGTTAGTAATGTAGTTATGTGATATGTAGTGTACCCTACACTCGTCGACCCTAAGGGAATCAATCGAAAAAAGTGTATGTGTAGAGTGATGAAAGGAATTGTGTGCCATCAACAAGTCACTCGAGCTGAGTACGAGAAAGGAAGTGAAGTCTTACATAGATTGAAACTACACCTTAGGATTAGTAGATGGCAACCTATACATTTTCTCTCTCCCCTATGTGGTTATAATATAGACAGACTATATGTAGTTACTACTATGTTGAGCCTTGTGGGACTTATGGAGGGATTATTCAAACAGATATTGTGACAGTTCTATTATTTGATCCGTTATTATATTACATTCCAAGATGGATTTCTTGATGTTAAGATGTGCAATTGATGATATATTAACCCCTATGATCAGTCTCATTTAAAGACTACTATAGTGTAGGTGATGTGAATCTTTCATATGTGTTTTATTTGTAAACTTGATTGTACTTGGAACCAAAAATTTAATTTATTGATGTTAACCATTGAGAATCTATATCTATTTTGTGATGTTTTTTTATATTTTATTACGGCTACTTAGCTATTTTTCTTGATTTATCAAGATTTCCTTTATTTTAGTTTCTTTCAAAACTCAAAGCTTAATGATTTTGATGTCACTTGGCTATTTGTTGTCCAGTTTAGACCCCTTAATGTTTGAATGATCTGGTTCTACCATGTTATATGTGCTTATATGTTTTCCATCGACCCAATAAGGTCTATGTGTGGAGTGAAAGGTATAACCAAAGGCCGTAGGACTATATTTTCTGATGATGCATGTCACTAAACCTTTTTTTTCAGGTGGCGGGGCATTATATTATCATGTCCATAGAGTGGCTCGTCCCTAGTTTTGATATTATTTTTCTATTATATTTTGGGAGGTTTGTGGAGTTGTTGTCGAGGATTATGGATGATGGTAGGTATATGGAGTTGGTATTTATGATTTATGAGTACTCATATGAGTCTGGTTATGTTTTTGATGTTGAGGATTTATGATATTATGTTGATTCCATCTTCACATTATGTAGTTACTGATTATTATTTTTAGGCATGAAACATGTCTATGTGTACTATTAGGAATTCCATGTTGTTATATTATGCTTATGTTATGAGTACTATTTCATTAAGGGCATGTGGGTGTCGAGTACTATGATGTGTGGACTATATGTTCTTTCCATAGTTATGTTGAGGTCTTGTGATGTGATACAATCATGAAAGTATGTAGCAATATGCCTTATGGACCATTAGTATTGTGTTTGGTCCTTGTGTGGCATCATAATGTTAGTTTCTAATGGGCACACACAAAAAAAAATTAACTCGAAATCCTAAACAATGATATATTAGGAGCTTGAGATTAATAAATATTTTTAAGGAAGAGATTAACTAAGTAATAATGTAAAATTAAACTATCAATATTGACATAACATCAATTAATTATAAATTCTTGAGGTATACCTTGTGATTTTGTTTTAGCAACATAGTTCCTTTCCCAAGAAAGATTTTTCATTATTGATTTCACTTTATTAATATTCTTGTAGCCTTATTTTTGTGCCACATCAAGGATGATGATTTTATAAGGGGAAGGGAATGTAATGCTCCACTCCATTGCACCGGTGGGTGAGGATTCTCGGGCACCATTTCATGGAACAAGGTGTCACCATTTTTCTTCAAATGAGTAGTTTGTCTCATTACGAGAAACTTTTACGAGTGGTGATCAAAAGTACTCAAGGTTGATGTCAAATGATTGATCATTTGTGGATGTTATTGAGGACTTCATCGATCTTGGGGTTGTTTTTTCTTGAGGGTATTATTATCTAAATTCCACATCCAGGAAGTTTCTTGCATTTTTGAAGCCCGTTTAGAGTTGAATCTTTTCCAATGGAAAAGGGACTTAGCCAAAACACAAAGAAAGTAAAGCATGATCGCAGACGATGCTAAGTGTCCAACTGTCACAACTTCAAAATTCAAAGGAGGGCGTAAAGTCTCGGAAGCCCACAAGGTTTCCATGTGGAGCTAACTACAAAGGTCCCACCCAAAAAGGGGTTTGACATTATAAACATTGGGGTCCTTTACTCACCCAAAGGAACGAAACGGTATGCTCACAGATAGTGCTAAGTGTCAACACACAGTGCATTCCTAAAAACCAAAAGGGTGGTATAAATATTAAGGATGCACGGGCTTCCCATGTGGATCTTGCAAGAAATGGACTCCAAGTTCAAAGTAGGTCACAAAAGGTGATAAGCCATGTATCACATATGAGTGATTATGAGACTTATCTATAAGATTTAAATTCTTAAGACCTTTTCAAAAGATCGGAGGTGAAGGGTCATCTAGATTTTCATTTCAATAGTGAATTAATGTGTAGCCCCATATGAAGAGTGCCAACCTATGAAGACTCAATTTATTCATCTACATTCAAAGGGTCATTTCAAAGATAGTGACAAAATGTTAGGAATTAGAGAACAAATATGCGAAACAATTCCTCAAACCATAGCAAGAGGAAACTATATAGTAGAAATATACTTGCAAAAATATAACAACATAAATAAATAATGCACAAAAGAAGACAAGACAACATTTAATGTGGTTCACCCAATGTGGGCTAGATCCACCAATAACTTGCTTAGATTTTATTATCAACAAGATTAAAACAAATCTTACAGTCTTCTCTCGCTTATGAACTCACAAAAGAATTCCAAAGAAGATAAACCACATCTAAACCACAATTGACACCCAATTA
The DNA here is from genome assembly GCA_018340775.1 of Taxus wallichiana var. yunnanensis. NCBI lineage: Eukaryota > Viridiplantae > Streptophyta > Pinopsida > Cupressales > Taxaceae > Taxus > Taxus wallichiana. Next base: position 585,390,143 of record CM031239.1, on the reverse strand, counting down.
CTTAACCTTGATCACTCTTTATCACCTCTTGATCATTAAGACTCACTATCTATTGAACACTCAAGATATCTTCAAGATACCCTAACACCTCTATTTATAGGATTACAATCCTTTTAAGAAGTCCTAAAGTCGACCCTAGAAGTTTGAAAGTCACGATCTTTCAACTTCCCATGGCTAGAAAAATAGTCCCGACGTTAACAGCCAATTAACAACATGTTAACAGCATATTAAAAGCAACGGCACAACGACTGCATAGCAACATCACAAAAGACGACTGTAGAATGCTCCTAAAGTCTCCAAACTTAACCGTTCGAGCTCCAACACTTCAACACTGATTCAAGAAGACCAAAAATAGGCTCCACACCCCAAAAATCTCCCACTTAGAGACTGTTTCCACTGAGCAAAGTTCTTAACCCTTCATTATCAACCATGAAGGCCAATCAAAGTTGAAAACAACTTTAACTTCTCCTCAGTGACCACCTTGGTCATCATATCCATAGGATTCTCGACTGTATGAATCTTTTCCAGCTTCAAATTCTCTTCTTCCAAAGATGCCCCGATGAAATGATATCTCGAGTTGAATGTGCTTCATCCTAGAGTTGAAAGTAGAGTTCTTCGCCAAATGAAAAGTGCTCGACTATCACCGTAGTCTCCCAACTTTCGCTTATGACCCAACTCATCAAGAAGGCTGTTGTAGCCAAATCATCTCCTTATTTGCCTCTCGTGGTTGATAAAGCCACAACCTTTTAAACCATGAAATCCAACTCACCGATGTATCACCAACTATAAATATATAACATGTTGTTCAAATCTCCTGCCATGTTTGAATCTACATATCCACGTAATGTAGTGTTTGATCCATCAAACACAATGTTTCTCCCATGGTCCCTCTCAAATATCGAAGGATACACTTTCTCTTACTCATTATTGCTCTCTCTACCGGATCACTCATAAACCTTCTCACCGCTCCCACTACATAGGAAATGTTAGGCCTAGTGCATACCATAACATACATCAAGCTACCAATGGCAATGAGTACGGTACCACGGACATCTGGATTCTATCCTATCAATCTTGGGACTCTGCTCTTTAGATAATTTATGCCAAACGAATACCAACCAGGTTTAGCATCCTACATACTAAACCTCTCCAAGACCTTCTTTATGTACTCTTATTGAGATGATACCAGCTTCCTCTCCTTCCTATTTTTATTTATTCTCATACCAAAGATTTTTTTTTCTACCCCCGAATCCTTCATAGCAAATGAGTCACCTAGTTGCTTCTTGAGTACCTTTACTTCCTAAATGTTCTTCCCGCAACAAGCATATAATCTACATACTGAGACATAGAATAATATAAATACCATCAAGAAAATTCTTGATGCACACGCAATGGTCTGAGTGACACCTAGAGTAACCCTGCTCTTGCATAAAACTATCAAACTTCGTGTACCACTTTCGTGGAGCTTGTTTCAGGCCATACAAGCTCTTCTTCAATTTTCACACTAACCTCTCCTTACCTTTGACATCATAACCCTATGGCTACTGCATGTACAATTCCTCCTCTAACTCACAATGAAGGAATGTAGTCTTCACACCCAACTATTCTAAGTGCATGTCTTCTACTACAACTAAACCAAGAACAATCCTAATAGAAGTCATTCTAACAACCTAGGAGAAAAATTTCATCAAAGTATATACCTTTCTTCCATGTGCAAATCATTTAACCACCAACCGGCCTTGTATCATTTCTTGCCTAAATCTTCCTCTTTGATTCTATACACCCACTTGTTCTGTAATGCTCTCTTACCTTCAGTAGCTCCACCCGAGATCCGAAGTCCGGTTTTCCATAAGAGATCTATACTCTTCATCCATGGCCTGCTCCCACTTCTTCCCGACATCCACCTACACTTTGCTTCCTTAAATCACTCTAGCTCTCCATAGTTAGTGACCAATAAATAATTCAAAGATGGTTTGAATCATTCAGTTCCCTTCTTACCCTAGAATACCTTCTCACCTCAAGAGTTTGGGGTTCTTGATGAGTAGGTACTTAAACTCAAGCTATCTTTGGAACATGTTGTACTCTGAACCGGCCCTTTGGGCACCTTGTTGTCCGCAATGTCCTCTAACACTATGTATTCTTTCTTTGATTCCTCTTTTTGTTCCTGCAAATCATCTTTATACCTGAATTTTTCATTAAAGACAATATCTCTATATCGAAATATTTTCTTTTCTTTAAAACTCCAAACATAGAAACCAAAATCATCTTCACCATATCCAACAAAGGTGCATTTCTCGAATTATCCTCTAACTTGGTCCGATCATATTTATCAATGTGAACACATACCTCACATCCAAATACTCTAAGAAATAAGTAATAAATTTTCTTACTGACCAAGCCTCCTCGGGTATACCTCCATCTAAGGCCATAGAGGGTCCTCTTTTAATCGATAAATAGTTGTGCTTACTACTTCTGCCCAAAACATGAGTGGCAGCACCGTATGTAGCCTCATACACCTAGCATGCTCCATGATTGTCCTATTCATTCTCTCTCGACACTTCATTTTCCTATGGAGTATTTGGAACCGTTCTTTTCTTGGATCCCATTTACCGAAAAGAAATCAAGAAATTCATTGCTGTAATATTCCCCTCCATTATCTGACCTAATACATTTCAGATTGAGACCCATTTCATTCTCAACCAAGGATTTCCATCTTTTGAAAGTTTCAAACACATTAGATTTCTTTCTAATGCAATATATCCAAACTTTTCTAGTTGCATCATCAATGAAAGTGACATAATAACATGAACCACCAATAGAGTTTACCTTAGTCAGCCCCCATACATCTATATGTATTAACTCCAGCTTACACTCCTTCCTGGTAGGTCTAACGTTGAGGAATCTCACCCGCTCTGCTTCCCATAAACACAGGTCCTCACAGATGTCTAAATCTAAATCCTTTAATCCGGGAAACCTATCCTTTATAATCTATATGTCCTTATGACTCATATGACTAAGTCTCTGGTGCTAAGAGTTGCATCTCCATTTGTAGCAACTAAATTGTAATAATCAGTACTACTAGTTAAATACAAAGTACCGCTTTTCTTACCTCTTGCAACCACAAGAGCTCCCTTGGTAACCTTCTAAGAATCCACCGTAAAACTAACCATACATCCATCACTACCGAGTTGTCCCACCGATATCAAGTTCTACCTCAACTTAGGCACATGCTTTATGTCCTTAAGTAGCCATGTGTTCCCATTCTACATTTTTACACGAACATAACCTTTCCCAACTATGTTGCATGGTTCATCATCACCGAGATATACATGTCCAAAATCACCTTGAACAAAATTAGTAAAGTAATGTCTATGTGGGGTGGCATGGAAAGAAACCCCGAATCTAACAAACCTAAGATTCAATAATATTATCTAAAGAAAGAATTAAGGCATCCTAAAAACATCACCGCTACCAAATTTACCTCTTTAGTTTCCTCCTTGTTCTTCTTATCCCAAGAGCTCACCAATCTTTCTTAGCATGACCAACCTTTCAATAGTGCCAACATTCTAACTTACTCTTGGACTTTGACTTTCCACAACCATTTGACTTCCCATGGTTACCTTTCCCTTTGTTCTTTTGTCTCTCTCTACTCTCCACCTCAAAAGTGTTTCCAGAAGTAAAGAATCTCTCGTGCTCTTCCTTCACATTTCCTCACTTAGGGTCACACCTATTACATCCTCAAACTTCAGATTTGAGTTATTAGAGACCGAATTACATACACCATAACCAAGTTGTCCCAACTATCCGGTAAGGAACAAAAATAAACAAAGCCCTAACCTCATCATCAAAATTAATTTTTACTAAGTTTAACATACTCAAAACCATATTAAATTCATTCAAATGATCAGAAACAGAACCATTCTTAGACATATTCATATTAAATAACTTTTTCATCAAAAATATTTTATTATAGGTAGAGGGTTTTTCGTATAACTTCCCAACCCACTCATGAGACCTTCCGTGATCTTCTCCATGATATGTTGAAAGCAACCAAAGATACAAGGCATAAATGAATTACCCTAAGCACCTTTCTATCCAAAGAACTCACAATTATCATCCGACATGGCTGTAGGTTTCTTTTCTTTTCCAACCAATGGAACATGGAGGTCCTTCGATATAAGTAATCCTCCATTTTCATCTTCCATGAACCAAAGTTCGCCCATTGAACTTCTCAACCCTCAATCTGCCCTCATCTACCATAGCTCCCACTCAAGCTAAACTTTCCCTATGATTTACAACTTCAAAAAAAAAACCACCAAAGCTTTGATACCAATTATTAGGAATTAGAGAAAAATATGCAAAAACAATTCCTCAAACCATAGTAGTAGGAAACTATATAGTAGAATTATACTTATAGAAATATAACAACATAAATAAATAACGCACAAAAGAAGACAAGACAAGATTTAATGTGGTTCACCCAATGTGGGCTACGTCCACCAAGAACTTGCTCAGATTTTATTATCAACAAGAGTAAAACAACTCTTATAGTCTTCTCTCAGTTATGAACTCACAACAGAATTCCAAAGATGCTAAACCACATCTAAACCACAATTGACACCCAATTGCTTAACCTTGATCACTCTTTATCACCTCTTGATAATTAAGACTCAAGACCTCTTGAACACTCAAGATATCTTCAAGATACCCTAACACCTCTATATATATGATTAAAATCCTTTTAAGAAGTCCTAAAGCCAACCCTAGAAGTTTAAAAGTCACGATCTTTCAACTTCCCACAGCTGGAAAAATAGTCCCGATGTTAACAACCAATTAACAACATGTTAATAGCTTATTAACAAAGAATGACACATGACTACACAACAATGCCATAGCGATGACCGTAGAATGCTCTGAAGTCTCCAAACTTAACCATTCAAGCTCCAGCACTTCAACACGGATTCAAGAAGACTAAAAATAGGTACAACACCCCAACACAAAATATGCACCGATTGATTCATGAGGTCGGGAACCAATGCTCAAGGGATTGAAATATCTCGGTTATGTAATACAGAGCCAAAGGGATGTTCCACAAAAGGTGAGTCCATCTAAAAGGAATTGGTTGTAGGATAGTTAAATATGTATTAAATAGGCATGTCTCTCACCCTTTAGAAGGGGCAGATAATGGAAAAATATGAGAAATATCTCAAGAAATTTGTTCCTGTCACTTCACTCCATTTATCATAATTAAAATCAGTTGGAAAGGAGTAAAGGAGGGCTTCTTATCTTCTCTTCCTCCTCCTATATATATTGTATGAAAAAGAGATAAGAAAAGGAGATACATACTTAGAAATAGATCTAAGAGTCAGTCAGTTTTCTTCACTATCTCAAGTCCCCCTTTTGTAAAAGATAGGGGTCTGGAGCTCTAGCCTTCTTCTTGGGTTTTGTAATAGCAATCTTGCCTCTTTTCTAATGTAATATTGTGCACAATTATTGGAGTAATATATATGTCTTGTGGTGCATTTTTTTCATCATTTGCATATCTTTATTGTCTTTGATCACCTTTATTTTCATGTAGAAACTGTGCATCTTCCAATGTTGTTGCTATCTTTGAAGTTGTGCTTAAGTAGTTTGAGGTAGTGTTCTATGTGAATATTTTCTGACCTATGGTGCAATTTTGACCACCCTTTTTAGTCATTCATTGTTTCCCTTTTTCAGACAGTTGTGGTCTCGATTGATCTCTTAAAAGGATCGTTTTGCATATCATCCCCCTTTAAATTCATGTTTTATTTCATTTTTCTAACCCTCATCTCACACTATAGAGAAGATCCAGCTTCTTTAAAATCTAGAGGTCTCCTTAGGGACACATCCCACTAACCTAAGGATTCCCATGACTCTGACGGTCTAATCTGCCAAGGATGATCGTCAACATTTTTCCTAGCACACCTGGTGGGACTACTCAGAGTGGTATTTTATCATGGCATCAACTCGGTCTATTCTTGATAAAGTTCAAACTTTAATGAAGATAGTTGCGAAGCACATCCAGTGACTCCACATGGTCTAGACAAATCATTACAAAGGCTCACAGACCTCCCTCTCATCCATTTCCACTCATCTTTCTTTCCACGTCTTCCATTTCTCTTCATCCTATGAAGTCATGCAATCATGACTTCATTACCACCAAGGGATCGTCCCCTTGTCCATCTCCAAGCCACCCATTCCACCCTTCCCCTTTCTTTGAGCAAGTTATACCCCTCGCACTAGCAAGTAATGGCTCTAAATCCAAAAGAAGAGGAGCATATGGTGAGAAGTGATACAAACTCAAGAGGTTCATATCACAAGCTGAGTAGAAGAGAGGCTGCAGAAGTTGCCTTTGTTTTTCCTCCCCACAAAGCAGCTCCCTAGGAAAAATTTTATTAACGGGCTTCATATTACAAGATGAAGCCACATATGATGGAGAATTTGTAGACTCAAAAACCATCATACAAAAGCATAAAGCTTTGACAAAGGAGGAAGAAGATAAGCTCAAGTGCTTATCAAATTTGGGGGGATGCCTCGATGAAGAAGGGCTTGTAGAAATAACAAACTTCACCACTTCATCAACCCCGCAACAAAGGCAGCCTTCCACTCACAGCAGCTCCCCAGGGATAAATCCTAGGAATATAGAAGAAAGTAGTATTGACAGATTTTTTATTTCAATAGAAGATCCTCAATTTATTGAAAAAGTTGCTAAAAAAAGGGAAGAAAAGGATAGGGATGACACGCTTCGGAGAATCCTACAAAAAATCCCATTCCAAAAAATGTAATTCAAAATAATGGGTAGAAGCAAAGAGTCAGACCGACTCCCACAAAATAATGGTCCTCCTCAAGACCAAGGGAAGACTCAACACTAGTCATGCTCACTTCAGAGCATGAGGATAATTTTCAAGACCCCGAGGGTCAACTACAACACCTCCAACCAAGAGAGGAACATCTAAAGGAGGTATTCATTTTGTTCACTGATACCACGGGTGGAAGAGTGAAAGGTAATTTTCACTCTTGTTACAGAAATATCAATAGCTAAATTAATTGTATGGCCACACTTCATAAGAAAAGGAAGCTATTTTTCCTTACTTGTTTCAGGTTTTGTTTACCTTGTACCAAACCAATTAGATTAGGAGTAGGAGTAGATTACTTTCAAAAAAATAAGTTCTTGTGCACACTCTACATGAATCATTTGAGGCATGTATGTTTTTTTTTTTCTTTTATATAGGCCTGCACTTATATTACTCTATTAAGGAGGCACCAGATCCTATGAAGACTCCAACTTGATGAAGAATTCATAGTTGGTGAATCGACATACAAGCTTCACTTTGAGAAAATGCAGAGAAACTAAAATCAGTCAAAAGATTCTATTGGTTGTCTTTTCAATTTTCTACTCTCACAAAAATAAATTACAGAGTTTTATTATGAGATTAGGAAGGCGCAATAATCATTCAATGACTATGAAGGCTCATAAAAACCAAAAGTGCTATGGGCCCATATTTGGAGTGGCTTCAAAGTGTAGTTCCAAACTAAATTGATAGTGGGAGATTGTGGGTTCTTTCCATTTAGTAGGCTAATGGTCCCAATGAGTCACCATATTTTTGTCTAAATTCCACATCCATGAAGTTTCCTACATTTTCAAATCCCATTCGGAGTTAAATATTCACCAATGGAAAAGGGACTTAGCCAAAACACAAAGAAAGCGAGCATGCTTGCGAACAATGCCGAGTATCCAACTATCGCAAATTCAAAATTCAAACAAGGTCGTAAACTATTGGAAGCCCACATGGTTTCCACATGGAGCTAAATACAAAGGCCCCACCTAAAAATGGGTTTGACATTATATACAGTGGGGTCCTTTACTCGCCAAAAGGAATGAAATGGTATGCTCACGAGATAGTGCCAAGTGTCGGCACAGTGCATTCCCAAAACCCTAAAGGGAAGCAAAAATCTTAAGGATGTGCGGGCTTCCCATGTGGATCTTGCAAGAAATGGACTCCAGGTTCAAAGCAGGTCACAAAAGGTGATAAGCCATGTATCACATATGAGTGATTATGAGACTTATCTGTAAGATTTAAATGCTCAAGACCTTTTCAAAAGATTAGAGGTGAAGGGTCATCTAGCTTATCATTTCAGTAGTGAATTAATGCATAGCCCCATGTGAAGAGTGCCAACCTATGAAGACTCAAGTTATTCATCTACATTCAAAGGGTCATTTTAGTATAGCAACAAAATATGCACCGATTGAGTCATGAGGTTGGGAACCAATGCACAAGGGATTGAAATATCTGGTTATGTAATAAAGAGCCAAAGGGATGTTCCTCAAAAGGTGAGTCCATCTCAAAGGATTTGGTTGTAGGATAGTTAAAGATGCATTAAATAGGCATGGCTCTCACCCTTTAAAAGGGGTAGATAATGGGAAAGTGTGAGAAAGATCTCAAGAAATTTGTTCCTATCACTTCACTCCATTTATCATAATTAAAATCAGTTGAAAGGAGTAAAGGAGGGATTATTATCTTCTCTTCCTCTTATATATATTGTATGCAAAAGAGATAGAAAAAGGAGATACAAAGTTAGAAATAGATCTAAGAGTCAGTCGAATTTTTTCTTCTCTGTCTCAAGTCCCTCTTTTGTAAAAGACAGGGGTCTTGAGATCTAGCCTTCTTCCTAGGTTTTGTAACAAAAATCTTGCCTCTTTTCTAATGTAATATTGTGCACAATTATTGGAGTAATATATATGTCCTATGGTGCATACTTTTGTTCATCATTTCCATATATTTATTATCTCTGAGTGCCTTTATTTTGACATAGAAACTGTGCATCTTCCAATGTTGTTATCTTTGAAGCTGTGTGTTGTTGCCCTCAAAATCCCCCCTCATTTTTAAGTAAAATTCAAAAATTTTGAGCTCATGCCCTCTAGAAGTGTTCAAGTAAAGTTCAAAGTCTTAAAAGATAGAGAAATTCATGCTTCAAAGTTGTTTAAACTCTCCAGTCTGCACGTTTTGATAAATTTTCCATTTTCTTGTCTAGACGTGTAAAAAAAAAATTGTTTTCCTCATTTGAATGAAATTTTAAATATTTCTATGGTCATGGATTGTCAAACCTTGTATTTTTTCAATTCCTTCGTTCATGAAATAAATTTGAAATTCAGCATACAGTGGAGGTTTTCCTCTTCTCGTTTATTTCTTCCGTAGTCGAAATGACAAACATATATTCCCATTAATTTTTACCCCAAAATCCATGAGTAGTACGTGGATATATCTGATTGGATGTGGCATGGCCATGTTTCAAGCCAAAGCAGAAGCTTCCACATGTCCAAATGGCATAACTCCAAGGGCAGGGCCCAAGGGACAGTCCATAAATAAGCGCAGGCTTTCCACGTGTCTAGGGTCCAAAATGAAGACAAAACAAGCCCAAATCAGCTAAGTATGGAAGGTTCAATGGATGGTGCCACGTGATTCATCAACGCAATTTTAATGTTTGAAGCTAGGGGTAGTTCTAAAACTTTTGCCAATACTCCACGTGTCCTAGGTCCAAAAAAGGGGACAAATCTGATTTCTTAAATTGAATAAGTATCAACGGGTCGGTAAAAGCCTCCACGTGCCTCAGTGGCACAATTTTAGTAATGAAACCAAAGGGTCAATCTTCAAATGAGTGTCAGCTTGCCACGTGGTCAAATTCAATGGAGAGATAAAGTTAGCCATTGAAAATTCTAGGACTGGTGAAAGGAGCCACACATCATCTCAATGACAATTTTAGGAGGCGTATCCAAAGTGGAAACTCAAATGAGCTCTAGTTCTCCATGTGTCTAGAGGTCAACATAAGTCAAGTGGGAAGTAAGCCTGAATTGACTAAGTATAAAAGAACTGGCGAGAGCTCTCCACGTGTTTGCCTGGCAAAACTTCAAAGGTAAAATCCAAAGGCAGGTTCCAAATGAGTGCCATCTCTCCATGTGTCCATGGTCAAATATACAGCCCTACTAAACAAAAGGGAGAAATTCAAATATTAATCCCGAATAGAAAGTCAAGGCGGGGAAGTGAGCCATTGGGGATATTTGAGGATTTGAGCCCTTTTTTCATTAAAGGGGCTAAAAGTTAAAAAGTGACCTATAACCCCACCCACGCCAAGAAAAAAGTCAAATATTAAGCCCACATCAAAGGTAAAAGTGGGAATGTGGGCGGTGGAGCAATTTTTTTTTTAGCCTTTTTGTAAAAAGGGCTAAAAGTCATAAAGTGACCCATGACCCTAATCATGCTTTGAGGAAAAGTCAAATCTTGAGCCCACATTGAAAGTCAAAGTAGGGAAGTGGGTCGGCGGAGAAATTTGAGCTTTTGAGCCTTTTTATAAAAAGGGATAAAAGTCATAAAGCGAGTTGTGATTCCTTCACTAATCAAGTGAACCCATGTGTTAGGCTTATATCAAAATCGAAAGGGCGGACCAAAAATGTAAAAATGTCAAATCTCTATAAAGTCACAAAATGTGAAAGGTATCCTCCACACTTGCTCCATAGAATTTCTTCCACGTGGATGACTTTGGTTTAAACTTTCAAAGGAAAGATGAACTGCTTCAAATTCAAAGTTACAAAATGAGTGTAATCATGCATTATGAAACGTATGGTTTTTCTTTCCATTGGTGTTTCTTTGCGAATCGAGAATCAATGCAGCAGACGCGAATGATTGAAAAGATTGTAAACTATTTCTTGCTAACAAAGAAGAAGTTGTAACCATGTGTTGCAAGATATTTAATGGCTTCTTCATGCCATTATAAGGGGTTGGTGATTGATCTTGTAAAATAAAGAGTATATTGTACTTTGAGATAACAAAGGAGATAGCCATTTTCTTTTGATTCCCCCTTCTCAATTTACTCCATTTCTCCACTATGTATAATTTTTGTTCAAGCATTAATACAAGAAGAAGGATTTTCTAGCTTTCTTTGATTGAGGGATTTCATGATACTTTGTGTTCATCAAATTCTATTTGGTCTTGTTGTCATTTGCAGGGTTGTTTCCTCTAAATTTAGTGCATGTGCTAAAGTTTATAACTAGTGTGTGTAGGAATCTAATTTTCTACCTGCAACATTAGTTCTCCTACCTTTTTCTCACTCCCTTTCCCACCTTCATAGAAAATTCCCCCTTGCAGATAACTGTAAGCATTTTCCGTGCGGTCGGTGGAGTGTCTATTAGTGTAGAATCACAACACCCCTAAATGTCTACAACCAGATGGGTTGAGACTCTCAGTGTGATTGCACAACATGGAGCATCTCTCAAGGTGTGGGACCTTGCGAGTTGAGAGAGCTCTCTGGATTGAGGCCGAGTTCTATCCCTCTATTCAGGTGTACACAAACAAATTACAAAGGATCTATTCTAAGTCTATTTTATCTACCAAGGAGACAAGGTTAGAGAGATGCAAGAAAATAAACCTAAGCTAACGAGGTGATACACCAAAGGAATGTTAGACACTCATTTTGTAGTTTAACACAGACCATAGGAATGTAATACAAACAACATGCACAGATGACCAAATCGTAATAAGAGATCAGAGAGACAATAATGAATACATGAGAGGGTCAAGAAACATCCACATACATATATATTATTACTCAGGATTTGATAAAGTATACTATAGTAGCCAAGAGGAAAACCTACATTATATCCAAAAGGAGAGGTTTGAAAAGCTCCACAAATACTTCTATAAAAAAAAGAAGAATGGAGGGTGAAGAAGCAGAAATGTCCCGCGCTTTACAATGAGCCCCGACCACCCTTTATAGATTCAACATAGAGAGAAGAAGGAGAAAGAGGTGGGAAAATTAATTCGAGGCTCATTACCACCATCAATTTCTCCTACAAATCTACCCTAATTATGTGTATCTACATCAACTACTTGTTCCGCACCTCGAAGGAGGAGGAACGGTGGATCAGATCAAATCCAATCTGTTGTTAGGGAAAATAGATCTTATATTAATGGCCCAAAGACATTTCTTCATTTTCTCCCACCTAACCTCTCCAAAATTAAATTTTCAGATCTCCGTGGCATAGACGAGGCTGAGATATTTCCAATGGTGCCATATTTTTGGATTTTGAGCACTTAAGTCAAAGATATGCTCATTTGAAATTTGAATCGGGTCCATACAAAATGGCGGGAACCAACTACCAAAATGGGCCCCCTTTTAAAATTGGACACGTGGAGGGCTAGCGCATGTCTGAGGGCAGCCTTTATATTTTGCTTTTGAGTTACACCGGGTTGACACATGGCTTCTTCCATAGCTTGCTCAGTCTCTTCATGTTTTTAGCTAAGTCTTTTTCTCGGTGGGGTAATATAACCGATCGGGTACAAGCGAGAGGTCCAGTGCTTGTTTGGAAACCTTCCATTAATTTTTCTCTTAAATTAGCATCATGCTAACACTTGGCACCCTCCGCTGGCCTGTCTCAATGCTTTGACTATTCAACTGACCCTATCCCTTTACAAAACTAAACATGTGGAGGCTCCACGCTCACTTAAAAACCTGCTCAGGATTTTTCCTTTGAAGGAGCATCGGGTTGACACGTGGAGGCCTCTCGTAGGCTCTTGGACTTTTCAACGGCTTCTCTTACCTTTTCGGGACCCTGAACACGTGGCGAGTTAGCACTCATTCTCTATACTTAGTTGTTTTTGGGCCCACTCTATCCTATTTTTCAACTTGGACTACGTGGCAAGCCCATGCTCATTTGGGTCTCCACTTTTGGATTTACCTTTGGGGATGCGCCAAGATGACACGTGGTGGCTTCCGCTAGCACTTCTATACTTAGTCTTTTTTAGGCCCACCCTGTCCACCTTTTGACTTTTACTACCTCATTTTCGGGCCTAGGACATGTGGGGGCCTGGTGCTTGTTCAAGCCTAACCTTTTCGATTCAATCTTTGGAGGTGCACCATTTGGACACTTGGCAATCCGTTGTCTCCTCCATACTTAGTCATTTTTTAGGGCTTGTTTTGAACTATTTCAGAGCCCTGAAGACTTCGAACTTTTGTCATTTCTTCTCCTTTGAGCCTATGGCTTCTTTAACACTATCTTCTCCTTCCCCGACCCTACTATTCCATTTCCGAGCCCACCTGTAATTTGTTTGCTGGATTTGAAGCACGGGTTCACTCGACAGAGTTGTTTCTTGAATTTCTTCTTACACGGGGTCATTTGATCTTTTGCAGGCCTTGCCACTCCATTGTAGAGTCCTTCTGTTTCCTAATTGTAGGATTTGAACATGAATTCTTTGGCTTCTTCTTGTGCAGGGTCGTGGTTGATCCAATTTTACCCGGGGAAAAATATGGATAACATTGCCCATGTTGGATCCCACCCAAAAGGCCATCATAGAAATCCACACTTTCTTGTGCATCCATACATGACAACCGCACTGATTAAGTAGAGGGACTTAGATTCCCATAGCATTGGCAAGGAATTCAAAAATTTGTCCACATGATAAATTTCCTCGCCAATAGTTTTGACACCCACCAAGGGGTAGATTTAGCAACATCTCGCACCGAATGTGACCGCAAGGTTACAAAATTTAAAATTAAAAAAAAGAATTTTTTTGGAATTTGAATGGCTATATGAGCCACATGGATTCAAATCATGGCTATTCCAGGTGTTTCACCTGATTCTTTAGACATTTCTTTAAAGTATTGACGAAACAGATAGGGTAACGGGTGTAGGAGGAATACTTGTTCAAATGTAGGTTGATGGGTTGTTGCACGTGTATGACTTATGAATCCACAGCTGATCATGAGAGCTTCCTTTTGGATAGGAGGAACTACTTGTAATGAAAAGCAAGACCACCAGAAAGAGTTAAACAATATGTGCAGTGAACTTGCCTAGCATGTGCTAGATCTGGGAAGTGTGATACTTCCTAGATGGTTGTCAATCCACTGTTTTAAACAATTTAATGTGGGAAATGAAGTAAATCCTATTGTAATTTGAAATGATTTAGGTATCTCACTTAAAACACAATAAGAAAGATCTGATCTAACAGGCTAGGTTAGAATAGGATCCGAAGGTCAAATAGTTGGTTTTGGATCTCTGCAGGTCTGACAAAGGTCTCAGGTAGATCACAGGTGAATGAGGGTGATGTTGAATTAGGTGGATAGGTCATTGTTCTAGGTTGTATGGGAAAATATAGAAACCGATGCCGGTTAAGGGTGACCAACGATGGTTAGATGTAACTAGCTGCCAGTTACTGTGGAAAATTGGGAATGCCATAGAATGAGTTTTGGGTCTCCTTTGTGATTACACAAAGGACTTTGGTTGGTCGAGAATGAGGTATTTGGTAGCTTGGGTGGGATTTAATGAAGTTTTAATGGGTATATGGAGGGGGAGTGTTGAAGGAGGTCAATGGGTGGCTAGGTAAACAATAGGTGATAGTACAATAACAAAATGAAATGAAATTGAGAAGTATAACATTTTACTTACTTGGATTCTAGGCTGTGGGTGACTGTGAGTGATGAATGGAGGTGTTGGTAAGATGTTGAAGGCTACATATAATCACCAATTGTAGGAGAGCTTCGCATGGGCTGCATTGGCATTCCTCTTTGCTTGGTTAGATCGATCATTGCTAGGATGTCTGAGCAAGAGAAAATACTTGATCTCCTTCCTTACATGCATGTTCTTGCTGAAATTCAATCTCAGAAGATGCGATATCTCTCATGAAGATCTCAATGCTTGCCAACCTTTTCAAATCTTTGCCAACCTTTTCGAATCTTTGCCAACCTTGAAAATAAGGTTGTTTTGGGGGTTAAAATTGTAACCGATGGCGGTTCCAGCCTAACTAATGATGGTTAGGGGTAACCGGTGTCGGTTAAGGTGGGATTTCCTAGGTTTACTAAACTAACGAGATCCTCTTGATTTTCTCGAGATCTCATGTCATTAACCCACGATTAAATTGGAAGCTTATTGTAAGCATGTGGGAATGCAGGCATTGATTTTTAGGGTTTTGGTAAGTCTTAGTTAGTTATGGCAACTTACTAAGAATAGGTCTTATGGTTTGTTGGCTTGATGAGGTGTCTAAGTGAAGTCTACGTGTGGATATTATTTAAATTAAGATATTTAAATAATAAATATTGTGAGGATAATGAATTAATTTAATAAGATTAATTAAATTAATATTAGTGAGGTGAAGGGGGCAATGGCTAGGTGAATGTGATGAACGATGCTTATTTGTCGAGGGACCAAAGGGGAGTGTGACCTAATTTTAGTGTCTACATTTTTTCCCTTTTTTGTTGTATAGCTTATATTGGTAAGCGACACTAAAAAAAAAAATAAGATGTGGTTTCCCCATGTGTAGGTGAAGGTGATCGCCCTCAAACCAGAACCGATGAGCATGAAGGTAGAATCGGTGAGTGGTTTGATAAAAAAAATAAATGTGAGGAAAAGGCAGGAAGTGCGCATGAGGGAAAAAGGGTTAAAGGTCTACTCGTAAAAATTGAGGTAATGGCTCAAGGTCAAAGGTAGCAACAGATCAAACACACACATGCGCATAAATTACGATACACACTACTAGGTTGAAGAGCAGGCAAACTCTACATTGTCTAAGGTCGATAGGTTTATCCAAACAAGGTTGAAGTGATTCCGGTATCCAAGGTATATGATATGGTCAAGAAACATGATGTAGGTTAGGTGCAGGAACATTTAGGTATGTTCTAGTACACCAAAGGTAGGGTCAGGATAAACAGTCACGGAAATAGGCTAGGTAAGGTCATTAGGTCAACAACACAAGTAACAGTGTCGCAAGGTATAGCAAACACATGAGGTCAAAGGTCACTAGCGATGGTCTAGGTCCAAATATCTAGGTCACGGCATGGGTAAGGCCAAGGTAGGGGTAAAATAATGAGTCCCCAAAGGAGCACAAAGGGAGGTAGTAAATGATGAGGTTAGGAAGGTGAGGTAAATGGTTTGGGTAAAGGTGGGGTGGGGTAAATGATCAAGGTGAAGGTTGGGTGAGGCAAAAAAGGAGGTAGGGGTAGGGTAAAAGGGTAAAATGTAGGGCAATGTGTAGGTGAGGGTGACTGATGTTGGTCAAGGATAACCGACGTCGGTATAGGTTAACCGATGATGGTTAGGTAGGGCATGTGACCGATGTCGATCAAGGATAACGACGTCGGTTAGGTCGGGTTTGTTATAAAAACAAAAAATCCACGTTTTTTGTTATTCATTTATCTTGTAGCTATTTGAGAAAATAGAAAAAGAGAGAAAAAGAGAAAAGTGCCCAGACGGAATGGAGCATTGAGTTGGCGGTGTGAATGATGGGTGATTGGTTGGTGAGAAGCGGGTCCACAAGATTAGTGTGAGGCATTTGATTGGGAGAGGTTGCGGAGGTAGTGATTTGGTGATGGAAAAGGCCGAGAGGGATCGGGCGAGCCATCGGTGCGGTGCAGCGGCCAGACGTGCCACACCGAGATGATGGTAAGCGCCCTACTCTACGAGTATTAGATTAGATAGATTAGAGGATTAGGATATTGTTTATTATAGGTTTTGTTTATTTTGTTTATTTTTATGGGTGGTTAAAAATTGAATTTGGGAATGGGGGAATAGTGGGTAAAAAGAGGAATGAGGAGGGTAATAAATGGGATAGGGGGTGGGTGGAGGTCCAAGGGTAGTTTAGGTCATTGTAGGTGGGTAAAAGGGGCAAGGGGAGGGTTTTTAGAAAAAGGGGGTTTGGGAAATCACGGGTTTTATTGCGATAGTGACCGCGTCGGTCGACGTCAAGTTTGGTGGTAGAGTGCGGTTATGTGGTAATCATGGTTGAGTGAACCAAGATGTATCGGTCACCAAATAGGTGACCGATGCTGGTTAAGGGTGACTAGGGTCGGTAAGGGTGAACCGGTACCGGTCGGGTTATTGGGAACAAGGGTCCAAAAGTGATGTGGGCTAGGTGGTTGAGATGGGTAGGGTGAAAATAGGGTGTGGGAAAATGATAATTAGTAAATATGGATATGATAAATGTAGATTAATGTTTTGTTTGTATTGGATGCAGGGGAGAGCATAGCTACATATGTGGGATAGGGTTCCACCTCTACTGGTGACAGTACGTGGCACGTGACCCCGAAGGAGCTGTAGCATGTGGAGGTAGTTGGCTTGAGTGGGGTTCATTGCTATTGGCATGTAGTCTGATAGCCTAGTTTGATGGTTGCGCTCATCGATAGATGGGATTCCTGTGACCAACATGTTCCACCTGCAGACAAGTGAGATTACTATCACCCTGGAGGACATGTTTAGGATACTACGCTTACTCATATTGGGCATACAGGTCTACTCTGTCTCCTCTAAGGCCTCAGAGGAGCTGATTGTGACTATTTTTGGAGAGGGGATGGCCAACTTGAGACTCCATAGTGTCATCCTGAGCTATGGAGAGATGTACCTAGCCCATCCGGAGGAGACGAGGCTAGTGGTTCTATTGATGGAGGCAGTGTGCTTATTTACACTGCCAGATGTAGAGGGTGGACATTTTCCCCGATCACTGATAGGGGTACTCCACGATATGATGGTAGATGAGACTCGCTTCGCCTGGGCACCAAAATTATTGGTGTAGATGTATAGAGAGTTATGGGCCTATGGGCGATTTTGTGTAGGTTCAGCTTTATATTGTACATTTTACTACACTACTGGGTGTATGAGCACATAGTTTGTGTGCAGCCTATAGGGATGCCCTGAGTAGATGCATTCCCAGTGAGATTTGTGCGGGTGGGGTATAGGAGATGGGTGCCGATGATTAGAGAGCGGAGATCGAGAGGCCAACACATGATGTGTCCTAGTATCGGTAGTTCTTTGGAGGGGTTATCTGGAGTGGACATTATCGGAGGCCATATGTTGGATTCCCCTCATATAGGCATATGCATGAGGAGCTAGCTGAGCCCCAGCTAGAGAGATGGATACAAGGTCATCGTGCTTCAGGGAGTACGAGATGATCCTAGTGGATAGATTCTAGTGACAGTCGGGGCTAGTACAAGACATACCTCTACCCTTCCCACGCACGGAGAGATGATGTGGAGAGGCCTTTACCTTTACCATGGCCTACGGTGCCCATAGGATAGGAGGAGCAAGCAAGTGTGGATCGGTGCAGATAGATGAAATCGAGTGCACATATAGGTATCGATAGTGGTGGGTGGCTCACTTGCGAGCTATACCACCTGCAGAGGCAGCTAGATCTAGCCACCATCACGGTGTAGAGAGATGCCCTACAGTGGTGGCTACATTGATTACCTAGTTGGGTATACTACAGACACAAGCGGAGGGATCTAAAGCGGAGGTATCGAACTACATGTACATGTGGCGGTCTGCAGCCCGGATGGTTGGTGGGGGAGAGATGGATATGGAGAGGAGGGGATGGTCGGTGGCGGCCTTACAAGCTCGGGTGGTAGGTTTACGAGGGCGAGTTGACCACATCCTGAGAATAGATTGGGGTCTTACATGCCTAGATATAGGCATAGGGGCAGGGGGCACCACCACAGGCACCACCATCACAGGCACCGGGACCGAGTCCCAGTTCACAAGCAAGAGCAGGACAGGGTTCCACAAGACAGTACAAGGGCCGAGACCTATGGGACCACCACATATCATGCATGTATCTAGGTTACGGGATGCCCTAGGTGAGGCTAGATATTACCAAGACCAGCTGATGGTGGTTGGGATAGACTTCATATCCTATGCCGAGTACAGGGCACAACAGGCATCTAGTGAGAGGATGAGATCCCACACTCACAGTGTGGAGAGCATAGGGGGTCAATGAGCTCTGAGGCCTGATCAAGTAGAGGCTACCAACACATGGAGACCAGCTCTAGTTGAGGTGGCAATAAGGACCCAGGAGGCCGAGGTTACAGGTGATACGACGATGAAGGACATCCACCGAGATTCCTGATATGTAGTCACCTATTTTTTTATGTATGATAGTCATTTTTGTCATTCTACATGCTGAGAGATAGTTGTATTTTTTATCACATACCAGCCTACATGCCGAAGACAGTGAGGATGTATGAGAGGTTTTGTATATTTTGAGCATATACCAGCCTGTGTGCCGAAAGAGATTTTGTATTGATTCATTATTTTATTATATATATGAGACCGGTCTATGTGCCAATGACATTTTGTATTGTGTATCGGCCTACGTGCCAATGATCTTGAGATGATGGACATGATGAGATAGCCATGTATATTGTATTGAGATACCCATTTATTTATATGATGAGATATATGTGATTCTTGATTTATTGATGTGTTGATGAGATTGTCAATGTATTGGTGCATTGATGAGATTTTGATTTGTTGTTTTGATATGGATGGAAATTAGGTGAGTTAGGCATGATGGAGTCAGGTTGGTTTAGGCATGGATTGAGTCAGGTCATAGGCATGGATCGAGTCAGGTCATAGGCATGGTTGAGTTAGGTTTGTTAGGCATGGATCGAGTCAGGTCATAGGCATGGTTGAGTCAGGTTATAGGCATGGTTGAGTCAAGTTATAGGCATGGTTGGAGTCGGATAATAGGCATGGTTGAGTTAGGTTTGTTAGGTATGGTTAAGTTAGATTATAGGCATGGTTGAGTTAGGTTTGTTAGGCATGATTGAGTTCAAAGTTGGTGAAGTTTTGATTCAGTATTTTATGTAATGAATGATAATATGGGTCATATGTGAGATGTGGTATATTATATGTATGATGATGTTAGAGAAATGGTAGTCATAGTAAATGCATGTTGTGATGATGATAAAGATGTTAAGAAACTTGTTGTTTGTTTGGTTTAATTTCCTTTTTGGGATAAAAACGAAACTAAGTGAGGTGTGAGGAACATGGAAGATGAACTATTTAGGGTAGAGAATGGTTGAGCTAACCTCCAAGGGCCCCATGCCCTTGGAGTGCTGCCTACATAGTCTTGGCGAAAAGGGACCTCAGGCCGATGTAGTTCTCCCATGAGCGAGGGAAGAATATGAGGAGGTATGAAAATGAGTTAGTAGGTTTTAGGCATGGTGTGGGTTTAGGTTTGTTAGGTGTGGGTAGGTGAAAGGTAAAGTGATATAAGTAATGTTGATTGTGGCGAAAGAAGAAGATTACCCCAAAGGTAAGTGTCGAGGACCGAGTCCTATATAAGGTAATCAAAATGTAAACAAAGATGGTAAAAAAAAGAGGGGGCAATAAAGCCACCTGATTGGTTAGGATTATACCGAGTAGATCATACCTTGGAAGAGGTGATGAACGTAAGACCCTAAAGACATTGCATGAGTGATTGTTCTATGGTGAAAAGTAGTCACATGATCACCAAATGTCTAAGTTCCAAGAAGTCCCTTGAGGCAGTAGGAAATGGGAGTGGGAATGGTAAGAAGGGTGAAAGGTAGTTAATTTTTATATGGTGTAGGTAGCATGCACTTTGGGCAAGAGATCCTAGGTCACAATGGGCAAGTCCATGACTAAAAGGTTTGTTGTTTTGACTTATAGTTGAGATAGACTGATCGATGTGGGAAGTCTATATGGGATGAAGAAAATGTAACTCCTTGAGGTCTTCGTGAAGCTGATCGATGCGGGAAGCTTTGGTTGCTCTCGTCATTTTTTTAAGAGCTTTACATAGTTGTCCTTTGAGGGAGCAGTCTATTTATAGCAGCAATTTTTGAGAGGAAGATGTCCTTTTAAGGGAGTCATCTTTTGAGTGGAATTTTGACTCAAGGAGTTATATCCCATGTGAGGGATTTGAATTCATGGACAAGACCAAGGTGAGGATAGGAATCTCGTGCAAAAGGTAAGGTGAAACAACCATGGGATCTCATCTAAAGGTAGGAAAACAGGTATCCATGAGAATCATGCTATGTGTAGCATTGTGGTACACATATTCAAGAGAAGATAACAAGTGACAGGTACTCACATGATTTTTTCTTAATCGTTGGTGAGGTGTATTGAGTGGATTGTGCTCAAGGGATGAGCATGGAAAGAGACAAAAGGTGAGGTAGGACTACAAATCAATAATAGAATGGTTGAAGATGCAAGGCATTAAGGGGCTCAAGTTCGGGTTTACCATCAAGTGAAGATAAATGATAAGCACTTGATCCATAGGTATGAGTCACGATGTATGGTCCAAGCCAATTAGGAGAAAAATTTCCCCATTTACTTTTTTCTTCTTTGGTTACGTGTTGATTTTATTTCAGGACAAGGTCACCAACTTGGAAGGTTCGTGCATGGACACATTTATAGTACGCATGTTTGATATGTTTTTGGTAAACTTGAAGGTGATCCAAAGCGTTAAGACGAAATTCATCTAACTCTAGTTGTGCTAAAAAGTCCTGACAAAATTCATCATCATTGAGCATGTCATGGAGAGAAATGCGGAGTGAGGGGATCTAAACTTTGAGAGGCGGAGAACAACCTCTCATTTTAAACCGAGATAAAATGGTGTGGCGACAGTGGAAGTGTGAATACTTGTGCGGTATGCCCATAGGGCAAAAGGAATGTGCATATGCCAATCCTTCTCAGTATCATTAACCACTTTCATAAGAATTTTATTTAAGGTTTTGTTAGTGGATTCAGCTTGGCCATTATTTTGTGGGTAATAAGGTGATGAGAAACTGAGCTGAATGCCGAAGGCATCGCAAAGTTTTTGTAATGTTTTTTTTTGAATTGTTTTCCATTATCAATGATGAGGTGGTGAGGAACACCAAAATGGAAAATGATGTGATGATTGATGAACTCACATATTTTCTCATATTTCATGTAGATGAGTGGTATGGCTTCAACCCATTTTGTGTAGTATTCGGTAGTACTGATGATCCATTGATGGCACTAGGAAGAATGGGGATGATCTCTCGACAAGATCCAAACCCCATTGAGAGAAGGGCCAAAGGTCATGGGAAACTTGTAAGGTGTGACTTGGGTGTATGATGAAGATTGGCATGTTGTTGGAATTTTACACAACGTTTGACGTATCGCAACAATCGAGTTAAGGGTTAGCCATTATTAGCCTAGGAAAAGAATACGCTTAGCAATAGTAAGGCCAATGACCTCCACATATGCCATCATGAACCTCCTTAATGGTATAAGGAATTTCAAAACTTGTGAGGCATCGTAATGTCCATCAAAGCCACACTTATAGAGGAGGCCCCCATGATGACGTAATGAGAGGATTTTTAAGGAAGGAACGTTGTCCATTACGGGTGACATCGGGAGGTAAGATGGAGAGAGAAAGACATCAAAGTATTGTTTATACCAAAGGTTACTCGGGTCCGAGGTAGTTGTAGACACCAAATTTGTGTCTTACGACCCCTTGTGACCCGCATCTCATTTCACAACCTAACCTCACCACCTAAACCTTACACAATTATTTATTAATTATCTTATAATTAATAAATCCACATCGCCTTACCTGCCACCTCATTTTACCACCTCATCATGACCTAGGCCTAACCCTAAACTAATCTAATTAAGACCTATAACTTGGTCTACATCCACACCCATGACTAATGACCCCTTTCTCGCACCCAAAACCAACCTTCTAGTCACTTGACCAAGCCCATGCTAATCCCTCGGGAGAAAAGGAGGGAAAGTTGGCTATTTTACTAAAAATAGCCCACTTTGACTGAACCGATACCGGTTTCTACTCGACCGCCGTCGGTTCCGTAACCGCCATCGGTTCCCTGTAAATGGCCTCCCCTAACCAGAAACAAAGGTCGAAGGATTTTTGGATCAATCGGGATCATCGAAGCGATAAAAAAGAATCGGATTTTTTGAGCCAAGCAAGAGACAAGTGAAGAGACAAGAAGAGTTTGCAGCGAAGGAGACCAAGCCCAAGACTGGCCCGAATAATCGAGCCTGTGATACTCATCGATCATCGGGAGGGAGATATCTCATCTTACTAGTGTCGAGCCATCCTACACAGTTCTACCTTTGTCATCACACTTCTTGGACCTGCATCCTCGTCGATAACCCGATGTAAGTTGTATCTTGCACGTCCTCTTTTATAACATTTCTTAGACTTTTGAATCACAGCCGTCATTAATCCATTCCTGGATCTACTACCCAGTAACACATCACATCTAACTATCATTCATCTACCCTCTCATCACCCCGTTACCTAATCCCACTCATTTACTAGCCTTACAAACATCACAACCACCCTACAACCGACCCTCACCAAGAGCCCCTAAAACATAGCCCTACCGATATCGGTTAGAAGAAACCGGTATCGGTTATTGTGACTCAAAACCAAAAACCAGCCTTTCCCCCTACCTATTTCAACGAAGCAATTAAATTGTTATTTTACAATATTTCATGTTAATTCATATTAGCAGGGGAACTGACCACCTTCGAAAGGAAGTGTTATATTTCTGGGCCCCAAGGTAGTTCCCTCATTTATTGTCTAATCAAAATCTTGTGGTCTTGTATTCTTATTTGCAGTAGTCCTTCCAAGACAAAAGGAGTTCTTCGCAATCAACTTTGATCTCTCTCTCTCGATGCGCACACCATCTCGACATTCAACGGGTATTCCTCCTAGCCCTAACCCTTATCTGTTTCTAAAAGGAATGAAAGGATAGAAGCAACTCTATTCCCAAAAAGCTGAAACATTCCACGCGAAACATTTTGGCACGCCCGGTGGGACCCATTTTGGGTTTCTTTCTTTCTTGCTTGCTTTCATATAGGGAGCATACTTGTTGTTTTCTTCTTCTAAAGATATTCACAAGGTATTTTGTTATTTTGGTAAAAGAACTTGCTTTGCTTTTACATCTTTGCATTAGTGAAAGTCATCTCTTTTGCTTCATCGAATATCATTTTCGATTTGGGTTTAAAACACGTGCATCACATTCTTGCTTGTTGTTTTCAATTCTAGTGAACATAGATTAAGTAACAGGTCGTACACGTGGGGGTGATATCCGTGGTATTGACAAGAAATTAATCTTACTTTCACTTGCAACACATACTTGAATCACTTCACAATTAACACAACACTCAAACATCCCCCTTTTTCCGTGGTATTCCTCCGCCCGATTGAGGTAACCTTATAAGCCAAAACAAACTTGACATTTCCCTAAGTCTTTTGTTTAGGATTCTTGACATCATTCCCTAAAGGCATAAGCCCATGATAATTAAAATTAACCCTAGGGTTAGTCTCTAGGATTTGCGTGTGCATCTTTCTTGTTTTCGGTTCTGTTTTCTCTGTTATACACATTTGTCTTACATCATCACCTCGAACAATTGATAAATGTACTAAGCTTTGTTAATAATCAAGTCGGTAGCTTCTTATATTTTCTTACACTAGTCTTATTACACCAATATCGGTTAACTGACCGACGTCGGCTATAGTCTAGCCGACATCGGTTATTAGGCGATATCGATTCTTGTCTTTTCTGATTCGACAAACCAAAGAACCTACCAATTTCACCATTATGAGGCTTGTTTCTATTCCCGATAGATTGAAGCCCTACTGTGTACTCTTGTCCATGGTTGTTATCACTCGGAAGCAAGCCGCCGCCATGGTTTCACATGCCTGCTCTGTGCCTTTTCCTGAATCACCCCCTTCACATTCTATAGGGAACCCTACGGACACCAGTGAGATCCCCAAAATTCCTGTAGGAGATAAGGAATTTGCCAAATTTCTGGATGCTAATCCTAGCGCTGTACAATACTATTTGTCTCATGCCCCTGACCGTACGCCCGATGGTCAACTCCTTGTTGGCATGCCTATTAGTATAGCTGCTCATTTAGCTCCCACTCCGCCTGATAACACCGCCTTGCTTCCTGCATCTTTAGCCCCGTCTCCCAATCCGACGGCTTCAGAGGTTCATACGACACAGATTGGCTTTCCTTTGGTTAATCTTGGACCCCACATATCATTACCGCCGACTACTCCTACCTCATCTCTCTTGCAGACTGCTCCGTTCATGACTTGCTCTCTGCCACCTATCCACACGAGCTTTCCTTCTCAAGCTCCGCCTACCTTTTCATTCCCATACACGTATCCTGTGACCTCAACATCTTATATGGGACATCCCTATTCGGTCGCCTCAACATATTCATCCTCCATACCTTATCAACACTTAACCCCACCATTGTCTAGCGGAGGCCCTTGGCCCAATTTGCCTCCGTTTACCACAACCGCACCATCATCTCATCCAACCATGGATTTCATCAAACAAATGATGGACAAAATGCAAAATCTGGAGGCTTCTATTTCGGGAAGTCGTAGCGCCTTGACATACGAGCAAGTTTGTCGGGAGCCTATTCACCCTTCTGTCCCCTTCATTCATATCCTCCTCAATGGGAATTGCTGAAAATTTACTCGTTTTAATAGTAAAGAGGATCCTCAACAACACTTGCGATCATTTAGACATGCTTGTTATTTGATTGCTCATGATGATGCTTTGTTACTCCGCACCTTTCCCATGTCCTATCAGGACCCGCCTTGGAGTGGTACAGTGCTTTAACCCAACACTCAATCTTCTCTTTTAACCAACTAGCCCAATCTTTCTTGGATCATTTCTCCATTAACATTGCCAAGAAAGTATCTATCACCGACCTCTATGCCATCCGACAATTTGAAGATGAATCTATCGCAGATTTCGTTGGATGATGGCGGGGCCTTATCAACCAACTTACATATGCCTTGCCTCAGGCTGAACTTATTAAACTTTTTACGCGGGCATGCGCTAAGCACATTTCTCCTACCCTTCAAATTCAAACTTTCCACACATTTGTCGAGGCCTTTACCATGGCTCGGAAACTAGAAATTCGAGCCTTAGAAGAAGAGAAATTGCGGTTGCGCAACAAAAACCCCAATTTCCGGACTCCAGATTCTACCAATAAACCAAACACCACCACTCCTCACACATCCACTTCTTCTAAATCAAAAGGAGCCGTGCACGCGGTGATGGTCAAATCCCAACCACCGTCTAATACCCCGCCAAAAACCACCTATAAGTATAAAGCAGAACCCATCAACTACACTCCCTTGGGAGAAACATATGGTGTAATATTGGAAAAATTGCTTAAAGCAGGAGCCATTACCTTACCTCCTGTTAAACCTCACTCCGGGTTTGATTCCACTCGCGCCATACCTTCTTGGTACAAAGAAAATGACTTCTGTAACTTTCACCGCGTAAAAGGACATAGTCATGAAAACTGCAAGATGTTGAAAAACATAGTGCAGGAAATGGTTGATGCAGGGGATATAACCCTCGATAATCCTAACGCCCCTGCTAACCAAAATTTGAAAATATTCAACAAACCATTCCCGAATCATTCTTCTAACAGTAATCTAAACCAAGATATTTTAGCGAGGAGAGTGTTCATGAGATCCATGCAGTCTTCGATTCCCAGCCAAAAGCCTCTATCGAGAAAATTTTGAATCAAGCCTCTTCCGACCCAGGGGGCCCGAACCTCCTTCACCACCATCAAGCCAAAGCGAAATCATTCCTTTACCCATAAAGGAGTTAACTGCCCAGAGTTCTCTTCTAATAGATGAGTCTTCTTACACCACATCCCTACAAGATTGCGAGCGGATGTTATCTAACCTATCTATTTCCCAAACGTCCCCTTTTACCGCTCTTGCTGCACAAGAGGAAGGCTCGCCACTCCTTTTGTCATCTTTAGACGAGAAACCTCTTGCACCGACATCGCCAACTTCTTTAACCATGACGGATCCTCTCAAACATGCCCTCCTACCTATTAGTTCTTCATCGCCTAAATCTTTTCAGCGACCGGTTGACCTCTTAACACCTATTGATACAATGCCTCGTCTACCCCCTGCATCACACCCACAGTGGACCGGAATCACAACCCACCTTTCTTCCATACAAAAATTCCAATTCACACCTGAAGACTGTCATTCTCCAGAAGATAGACGAGTCCTATGGGAACGTTTGAGTACCCCCTATTCTACTCAAATGCAGATGACCGATCCAGACACCTCTACCATATACCCGAAGTGTTTACAGAAACTCAAAATGCCTATGTCCTCATCTTCACCCCCCGCATCTCTACCCAGTATCTCATCCACCTCTGTCAGCCTAACCAAATCTTCCCCTACACTTGGGACCTCACCAATACCCAGTCTAACACACCCGCCTAAGCGACTAGATTTATCCAAAAATAAAGCCGCCCCTCCACTTAGGAGACAACCTCAATCCGTGCCTCTATCACAATTAAAACCATCATCGTCACACCTACCTTCCATATTGGGACCTCATCCCTCCACCTTGCATCAATATATCATACCTCCTGCGTTTTCTTTAAAATGACCTACGCCTTCTGCACCCATACAGAGATCTAAGGGTATATCAACATTGTCACCTCACGTATCCTGTCCACCCATCAACCCTAAACAAATTTCATCATCAAAGGACTTGTTTTCCGTCACTCCTCTTTTGTCGCCATTGTCTCTGGATACCACGTTATCTGGAGCCTCATCATCTAACCAGCTAAACGTAGCTCCTGCACCAAAGAAACCACGTTTAGTTAAAACCACGTGTCAACACCCCTTGGCTAAACCACCACCCATACGAACCAACCATGCCCGAACATTACCGAAACCTACTCAATCAATACCCTCATCCTCCTCCGATTTTGACCCACTCAAAGGATCTTACGCCAAAATCCTTGCTATGTTGGTGGAGAATGCGACCATTTCTCTACCCCCACTTAGACCTTATGACCCGTCTAAACCTCGACCTATAGGTTATGATGAGTCTAAAATCTGCGCTTATCACCGCACACCAGGACATGATGTGGAGGGATGCAAAGCTTTAAAAGCCATCCTTCGTCAGTCACCTCTCTCAGATAGAAAGGTTAAGAAAGACAACTTACGAAGGGAGAGACCTTTAGCTTCAATTCCCTCTCCTATACCACCTGTCCCCGCCTCACCAATATCTATCATTATTACAACCCCACCTCTCGAAGACCATGATTTATCCCGACCATCTTCATCTCAGGTCCACGAGATTAATATGATTAGTGTTGCTACTCGAGCGCAGAAAAACAATGAGAAAGCGAAAGAAAGCACACCTGCGTCCTCTCTTTCTCCGTCCACCATCCCGATCGCACCACCACCTAAAGTGGTTATTCGTGGACCCGCTTACCCCATCTCTAATGGAGTTGCCCACCGAGCCATGATCAAACAACTTCACCAATCACCTGTAAAAATGACACTGTATGATCTCATTCAGACTTCTGAATCTCATCGACAAGCTCTCGTTGAAATCCTTCAAGGGATCGAGGTCTTACCTAATGAAACCCTACCTGTTACCTCCATTCTAACACCCAATCACGTTGCTTCCCTCACCAAACAACCTACCGCCCCAACCACTTCTGTCTCTATACAACAAGTTTGCTGCGATCGGTTTCTCAAAGATGAAATTGTTGACTTTGGTACAGAAGATCCTGACCCTGCTCTTTTCATCTCAGCTTACGTCCGGGACATTCGGGTACGTCGTGTTATGATCGATGGGGGCGCTAGCCTAAACATCATCTCTTCAAAAGCCTTCCAACAAATGAATATCCCTTCTAGCTACATGTGTGCCAACCCCATCATGTTGCGGTCATTCAATGATGCTATTACCTCTACCTTAGGCACCGTGATCCTTAACATTCATGTAGGACCACGTACTTTACCCGAACTCTTCTATGTCCTTGAGGGAGAGTTCCAATACAATATATTGCTAGGTCGCCCTTGGATCCGGGCTATGGGATGCGTTCCCTCAACCTTACATAGATGCATAAAATTTGAGTACGAGGGGAAGTCTTACACCGTAAAAGCTGATCCTCCCCCCTTCAAAACCTGCAATATGTTATATCGCCCTAATGATGTGCTTGTACCAATCAAGACACCCATTCATCCAACCCAACCATCCACTTGACCACACCTCTACCATTCACTTCAACACACCTACACCTTGACCCAAGAAATCACCATCAAAAAACCACTTCCCTTCCCGAGCTAACATCCCAACCTGAGACCCCTTAGTAGATGTTTTTCAACGCCTTACACTGGGGGAGTATCGCCTATATAACGTTAGTTCTTTCCATACCCCACAGGAGTACGGACAGGTACATGCACATCCTACCTATGACCAACGTGTGGGGAAGTAATCCTACGGACCACCTCACCTGCACACTGCCCTAACCTAACATATGGGGGTGTCGACGCATCTTCCGTTGCCCCTGAGCCTCCTCTTGGTGTGGTTCCCTTCCAATCTGATTTCCAATACCTGACAAATCGTCGTTTCGCCCTTACCTTCTTGACTCGCTGTGCTTGGAAAGGCTTTGGTTTTGGTCTTTATGAACAAGGCCGACATACAATCATTCCTGTAACTACTCGCAAGCACAATGATCGTAGTGGTCTCGGATTTCGGGAACACTTACACCGAAGGAACCTCATGTCAGTTGTCTTCTGGAAGATGACGACGTCACCCCTACCGAACCATCATCACCCATTTTGCCTTCGTCACCCACAGAGTCGATAGATCCTGAATCTATCCCTCCTAACTTTTTTTTTCATAAATGCTATCTTCCTAGGTCCTCTCACTTATCAACGCGATAATGAGGACCCCTCTTCTATCCCCCTTCTGTATCCAGACATGATTGAAGAGGACTCACCTTCAATTAACGTTGTTGAGTGCCAGGATGATGACTCCATCCTCACTTACCTTGGTGCGGACGACTCTTATATTCAACGCGCCTTACCATCTGAAACTCAAACCATGTTGAACGAGTCTACTATAGAAATCAACATCCACACGGAGGAGGATCCTCACATTGTGAAGATCGGACAATCCCTTAGCGCATCAGAACAGGTCACCTTTACTACCTTTCTTCGTACTCATGACCAAGCTTTCGCTTGGTCCTATGCTTGACATGCCGAGAATTGATCCACGACATTGCTGTCCATAACATTACCCTGAAACCCGATTCCAAACCAATTAAACAGAAATTGAGAAAAATGCATCCACGCATTGCCCTCTTGGTCAAAGAGGAGCTTCAACGACTCCTTTCTGTTTCCTTCATCCTACCTATTGACTATCCTCAATGGATTTCTAACATCGTACCTGTCACTAAAGCGACGGGGGACTTCGGATATGCACGGATTTTTGGGATCTTAACCTCGCTTGCCCTAAGGATGACTTCCCCTACCTAGTATTGACCAACTTGTTGATCTCACTGCGGGCCATGAGATGCTCTCTCTCATGGATGGCTTTTCGAGGATCTGACAACAAATTTTGGTTGCCCCTGCCCGATCAACATAAAACTACCTTCATAACTCCTTGGGAACCTTACATTATCGTGTAATGCCATTTGGCCTTAAGAATCTTTGGTGCGACCTATCGGGGGCTATGACCTACATTTTCATGACATTATGCACACTATCCTTGAAGATTACGTCGATGATCTTCTTGGCAAATCTAAACATCGTAGTGAACATCTCGATGTTTTAACCATTATTTTTGATCACTTTTACAATATTCTGTCCATCTTGACCAAAGAAATGTGTCTTTGGTGTCCTTTCGGAAAACTTCTTGGCTTTATCGTCTCTTTGCGTGGCATTGAGGTCGACCCATCTAAAGTCAAAGCTATCCTAGAAATGCCCCACCTACTAACCTCAAACAATTGCGTAGTTTACAAGGTAAGCTCCAATCTATCCGGTGTTTCATCTCCCAACTCTCGGATCGATGTCAACCTTTTCATCACCTCCTTAAAAAGACATTGACTTTCAATGGAGCGAAGAGTGCCACCAAGCCTTTGAGGCTCTCAAAGCTTATCTCTTGCACTGCCACCCGTGCTTATCCCACCTCGGGATGACCGCCCTTTCTACCTTTACCTTTCCACCACCGACCACGCTTTGTAGGGGCCATGCTTGCACATCATGACTCAGAGAATCGCGAACAAGCCGTTTATTATATAAGTCGTACTTTGGTGGACTATGAGACTAGGTATACACATGTAGAAAAGTTGTGCCTAGCCCTATCATTCATGGCCACCAAACTCGACACTACCTCTGAATCACAAAACTTTCATCATCACCAACATGGACCCCATCCATTATATGTATGCCAAACCCCATCTAAACCAAACGCCATCTAAACCAACGCATCGCCCGATGGCTCATGCTCCTCGCCGACCTCGACCTTGAGTTTGTCCACCAGAAATCAATCAAAGGACAAACCATCACAGATCAACTCGCGGAAGCCCCTCTACCCGGGGCACAATTTATTAATTTTAATTTCCTTGACGAACTCATCGCTACTCTTTCCCTCAGGGAGGAGTCGTATCCAATGACCCTCTTCTTCGATGGATCCAAATGCCAGCGCGGCGGAGGAGCCGGCGTTGTTCTCATTCCTCTCGACACTTGAGCCTATGCCTCTTTCCTTCCGACTCGATTTCCCTGCACTAATAATCTTTGCGGGAATACGAGGCCCTTGTTCTAGGTCTCCAGGTTGCGTTACACTTAGGTGTCAAATCTATCAATATTTTCGGTGACTCTCAATTGGTAGTCAATCAAGTTATGGGCATCTACCAATGTAAAAATGAGGAACTTCAAAAGTACAAATGCTACGTGGATTCACTTCTAGCCTTATTTACTCACTATTCTATCCAAACCATTCCTCGCTCCACTAACAAATTTGCGGATACTATGGCTTGCTTAGCCTCACAAATTCTAGCTTCATCAACTGACTCTGACATTTTCGTCTTGGTCCAACAACTCTTTGCCCCATCTTACTCAGCCCCGGTTGTTTGTATGATAAATAATGTGTCTGCTAATTCGCAGGATACCTGGTATCACCAATTTCATGACTACCTTACAACCTCTGTTCTCCCACCTACCCTTACTAAAATACCCCGTGAACGCACTTTTCTTAAACACATTTCTCATTATGTCATTCTGGGGGACTCCTTTATAAACATGGTTTTGATGGCATCCTCCTTCGATGTCTAACCGGCGCGGAGGTCACCTATACCATCCAACAGGTCCATGATGGTATTTGTGGTGGACATTTTAGCGGCCTTGCCATGGCCAAGCGAATCCTTCGCCTAGGTTATTATTGGCCTACTCTCAATAACGATTGCTACGAATATGTTAAGCGTTGTGTTATGTGTCAACAACATGCCAACCTTCAACATACTCCTAGCCACCCTTCTGAGTCACCCGAGATCTTTGGCCTTTCTCACAATGGGGTTTAGACCTTATTGGTGAGATTCATCCATCCTCTTCGCAACGTCACCGATGGATAATCACAACAACCGAATATTACACAAAATGGGTGGAGGCTATTCCGCTCATTTCAACTAAAAAAGAAAAAAATGTAGAGTTCATTAACCACCACATTATCTGTCGTTTTGGTGTTCCTCATCGCCTGATAACAGATAATGGAAAATCTTTCAAAAATAGGTTGTTGCAAGACCTTTGTGACAAATTTGGTATCAAACTTAGTTTCTCATCACCCTATTATCCACAAGCGAATGGACAAGCCGAATCTTCTAATAAAACCCTAACCAAAATTCTCATGAAAGTTGTCAATGAGTCCGGAAGAAATTGGCACGATCACATCCCCTTTGCCCTCTGGGCTTATCGTACTAGCATTCGTACCTCCACCAATGCCACACCTTTTTCTTTGGTATATGGTACCGAGGCTGTCTTGCCTCTCGAAATACAAATACCCTCCCTCAGAATATCTCTTCAGGATATTCTCACCAACGATGATTTCCACCAAGAGCGGTTAGCCCAATTGGAGCTTCTTGACGAGTGTCGTCTTACAGCTCTTGATCACCTTCAAATCTATCAAAAATGCATCAAGCGTGCTTATGATAAGCGACTTCATGAGCGTACCTTTAAGGTTGGTGATCTTGTCCTCAAAGAGAATCAACATGTAACCAAACTAGAAAAGAGCAAACGTGGAAAATTTGCTCCCAATTGGATTGGGCCTTACATAATCACTCACACTTATGGATCAGGCACTTATCGTTTAGCTTCGCTTAATGGTAAACCTGAGCCTGAACCCCTTAATGCCTTACATCTTCGACCATTCTACTGTTGAATTTAGTGTTATATCACTTCTTATCTACCTACCGCTCATCCCTTGAGCTCATTTACCGTTACATACACTTTGTTTCCTACATCTTACAATCAAATCAAGCTCACATAGTTTGATTCCCACCTCCCCTTAACGATGCCTTCCCTTTTTAGTCTAGTCCATGACTTCAAAGTATTAAAATGACACATTCTTAATTATATGCTTATGGGATTTTCTTGAGTCAAACTTTCTACCAAACTAGATGCTTTACGCCAAAAGGACATCTGGCTCTCTAAATTATATATAGACTGCTCCCTCGAAGGACAGCTATATGCCAAACTATTGCTGCTATTATATATAGACTGCTCCCCCGAAGGACAGCTATGCACTAAAATCACATCTGCTACTATAAATAGACTGCTCCCTTGAAGGACAGCTATACACAGTCAGCCTTTATCAGAAGCTTCTCGCATTGATCAGCTTCGTGAAGACCTCAAGAATAATACGATCAATATCCCTTGTAGACTTCCCGCATCGATCAGTCTATATTCAGTAAAATAAAAGCCACATTCAAAAGAACTTTTGAGTCATGGACTTGTCTATTTAGGGTAGGTTCTCTTTCGTCAGAACACTCACTTTGTAACAAGTTCTCCGTACCTCAGCTATACCATCCACCTCACCTCACCATTTGTTTAAACTCAAGGGACGTGACGTATATCCGATATATTGTGATCATACAACTCT
This sequence comes from Taxus wallichiana var. yunnanensis, assembly GCA_018340775.1. NCBI lineage: Eukaryota > Viridiplantae > Streptophyta > Pinopsida > Cupressales > Taxaceae > Taxus > Taxus wallichiana. The sequence continues at coordinate 585,356,393 of CM031239.1, read as the reverse complement.
TTTCACCTATTGACTTCTCGTCTATGCACGGTACCTAGGGGTTCAAGCTCATCCTGCATTAATATGTGGTTTGTTTAGCTCTTTTCAACTACGGAGTAACTTTTTCCTCTTTGACTCGAATCTAGGATTATGTGTTGATCTTAATCAGGATACGGTTCCCTACTATTTGGGTACGCTAACTTTCACTTCACCTATACCTACATCAACATCGCCCATACCTTACCAACACCAACAACATTACCCTATCAACATCAAATTCTTATCAACCAACAAATTGCCTAACCATACCTAAATTTCCTGAATTCACCTCTCCCTGGTCTTAAGGGAGAACTACATCGGTCTGAGGCCCCTCCTTGCTTTGTGCAATGGGCTATATAGGCAGCACTTCGGAGACATGGGGTCTCCCAAGGTTAGCTTGACCATCTCCTACCATAACCTATCATGTGTGATAAATATAAATATTTTTGTGTATTTCTATTTTAATCACATTCCTCTTTATCCTTTTTCAAAACACCGAAAGTCAAAACACAAACATTCTTATTATTATCATAACTCAAATCAACATACATATTCAGTTTTATTTAGATGTTAAACAAATACATCTTCTCTATCATCGACACGTAGGTCGGCATCCTTATTTAATCTTATACCTCGATAACATTTACTTAGACCCTCACGCCTCATCCTGAACCAGGTGATGATCGTGATCATCGACGCCTCTCACCAGGCCTCTCTTGTCCTCAAAGGTACCATGGCTATTGGTACCGCCCACTGATCTACCAATCTCTCCTGTAACATATGAATACGCTCCCTCGCATGGAGGTATCTCGCCTCTAGTCCCTCTGCCCGTGACTCATAACCGCTAACAATCCTCTTGTCTCATTCACCTGCGTTTGGAGCTGATGAACTAAACTCTGCAGACGATCTCTCTCCGCTGTAATCACAGCTATGTCAGGATGATCACGTACCCCTCGTAGCTCTGTTACCCACCATAATCTATAGGCCTCTGTCGTTCCTGCATCCATTACCCTGCGATCAGCTGCTATCTCCTCTGGTCCTTCTGGAGGTGTTGGCCGGGGAGGTGAGAATGCTGCCTCGGCGTCGATCCTCATATATGGTCTATAAGCCAGGGGTATATCCTGCACAAATCCAAATTGTCACCACACACGATCTAGAGGAATCCTCTCATACTCACCTGGCCTGTGCCCCGCGATCCACCTCAATCGCTCTACACCCCTCAACTCCTCTGCTATATTCTCTGTTACCATATAGTTCCCGTACGGCCTCCAACAGATATCCGCCATCGTTACCATCTCCCATACCTACCTATAATACTCAATGTCACCCGTCACGGCCTGGGATCTTGCCTCTTGTTCTGTCTGGACCCATCATCTGAATCCCAACCTCTGCACTCCGGTCTCTCCTGACTGGATGGGTCGGCCTATTGGTCGCACACAAACAATGTGCTCATAGGCCCAACAATGTAATAAAAATGAACAATCCAGTGTCATCCTGTGATTTTGTCTACACACCCATAAACCCTTGTATAGCTCCGCCAAATATGCAGGTGCCCATGCAAAAGTCACGTTCCTTTCTATCATTTCCCAAATAACACACATCAATACTTTTGGAAATCTTCCCCCATCCACCCTTGGTAACGCATAATATCCAACCACTATCATTAATATCACTGTTAACCTTGTTTCCTCAGGGTGCGCTGCATACATTATACCATACGTGAATGTCAAACCTCGCTGTGTCAAATCTCGTGCGTATGGACCAAATCTTTGTTATCGCTCCCCGTGCTATGCTAGGTAATGCCTGATATACTGGTCTTCCTTTAATTGGGAGTCTCAAAATACGGAACACATCTTCCAATGTCACTGTCATCTCCCCTGTTGGCAGATAAAAGGTATTTCTTTCTGGATTCCATCTCTCAATCAACGCCTGTAACATAGCATGGTTACGTGCGATTCGTGAATAATAGCGGATTCCACTTAACCCCAAATGATTTATCAATGTCCATTCAGTGGTGTTGCATCCGCTCGGATTCGTGACAATGACAGGCATGCACATTATCGTTCATTCTTAACCTGTCTCCGCTGCACACATCAAATGACACCGACCATTCATAAATCAAATCCCCAAGGGTTTTTTCTGACATTTTGGAAATTCCTACAACAACCGCCATCGGTTTTAGATAACCGGTACGGTTCAATAACCGATACCGGTTATCTTAAGCCGATATCGGTCGAAATCAACTCTACACAACCTACCTAAAACAAAACACCACCTATAACAATAATTTGATCGTTTCTCCTTCTCTGTACATACAAGCATGCCCGAAACCCCTGACTGCCTACCCCATCACATTCACCCTATCCCGAATCATTGCCTATCACCTTTTCTTTCTCTACTTAATCTCCCACATCCTATTCACAAAACATGCAAGAATCAAATTACTACCAAGATGTTTACCTCTTGGGCTGCAGCAGCTTGAGGTGGCACTTGTCTTCCCTCTCGTCCCTACCTGCTGGATGCTTCTCCTCGTTCTGCCATGTTCACCACCCTTTTCAAATTTTCCTTTCTACCTTCTGAATCTCCACTCACATTCACTTTCCCTGTCTCTTTTCTCCTTATCACTCAATTCTCTCATGCACTTACCTGTCTCAGTCGTCAAAAAGTGTCGCATTCGCGTATTTAACTTCTTGCATGGCTCTCAAAATAAGAACTTAAGTTGCCACCCAAGCTTTTCTATTTTTAGAAAAGCCCATACTTGAATAACCGGTATCGGTTATGTAACCGATATCGGTCTATCATCTACCGACATCGGTTATCTAACCGATATCGGTCATATCCCTATCTTTTTAAAACTATAGTTCTTTTCTTTATTTTCTACCTAAATTTTGAGGCGCCGTCCCTTTTTCCTGCATCACAACACCATTATCTATAATTTTTCATCAAATCCACATCTCATTACAATTTCATCAACATCATCTATCTATATTACAAAAATAACCAAGCCATCAACAAATGATATCAAAAACCATCAATCTATATACCATTTGGATCCAACTCAATGACCACATACATTCATTTCACAACCCGACACAAAACATACAACATTTCATGTCTGATACAACATGTCAATTAAACTCATCATACATACATCCCATCAACAAAAGACATCAACATCATTAATATATAACACCATGTAAATCAAACTCATCATACATTAAATATCACAAACCATTTTCAAAACACTTAACACATTTTTACGCACAACATGTGGGTCAAATCATCATATCTATATATATACAAAGTTTCAAATATACAATGTGCCCTGCATCGGGGCCTCTGTGATCTCATAATACAACAAATCCGGCATGCAGGCCATAATAACTGTCAATAATCTCGACTCGGCTCACAGGCCGGTCTCTCATATCAAAAACATACTCGGCTCGCAGGCCGGTATCAACTGTACAACCCGTACTCAGCTCGCAGGCCGGTATATACAATAAATGAATGAATGAATAAATGAATACATAATATCTAGGCACGCAGGCCTCTATAAACATAGCCGGTTCGCAGACCGGTGCCCATATCCAATGAACCAATACAAAAATATGCAGGGACCCCTCAGCTCTCTCCACCGCCCTCTGCCTGTCTGCCTGCTGGTCCCTGTGCTGCCTCTCACCTCCTGCCTGTCACAGACCCACCGGCTGTGGCTGCACCTCCCTGAGATCTCTGGCTCCGAGAGGTCTCTGCTCTATGTGCCGCATATGGCTGATAATCAGCCCCGGTACCATCAAGAATATCCTGATAGTACCGGGCCTCCGCTCTAGCCTCCATATAACGATCTCGAGCCACCGTAGGTGCTGGGGCTGGTCCCCTGACACCTAATACTAGTGCCCCCTGTGCTTGGTGCCATTGGTGGTGCACAGGCTGCGCCCTTGGCTGTGGTGGTGGTGTGCTGGTACACATGCTGTCTTTGGTGGTGCCTTGGTGGTGCACTGCACTCTTTGTGTACAGTACCTGCTGGTATTTTTGTCTTCTTCTACTGCACACACTGCAGGCTAGGCTAATTGCCTATCTAAGACACATATTTGTGCACTGTGCGGCGAGCAAGCTGCCCCTGTAATAACTATACACGGCCCCCAGGCTGGTCCCTCTTTCTCTAACTTGCTTTGCCAAGTCTGGCTATGCGGGCTGTGCTCTCCTCGCAGCTCTCTCTCCTGCCCACCATACTAAAAATGATCCCGTGCAGTCGGCGTCGTCCACTGTATCGTCTGCCTACCTCTCTGCTGCCCAATCTGGGTCCATAGGATGTGGTGCAGGCAGTGGAGCCTCTACATCATCCCTCCGGTACTGAGGGAAGGGAGGTGGCTCATCCTGTCGTAGCCCAAGCTGTCGTCGTACCCTCTCCAGGGGTATCCACTCATACTCTCCCGGCCTCCATCCCGCTATCCAGAATGTATACTGGATCCACTGCAACTGTGATTGGGCTCCTCCACGGGGGTGATGACCTCTATACGGTCTCCATACAATATCTACCACTTTATCAGGCCCTCTAACATATGTACTATAATAAGTGACGTCCCGCCTGCAGAAGCTGCTTGCTTAGTGGCTGGCCCATGACCCCCAACCACCTCTGAAAGCCGTATCTATAGATGACCTGTGGCCCTGGCTGCTGGGGCAGCCCTACTGGTCTAATGCATATGATATGCTCATATGCCCAACAGTGTAGTAAAAACGTCGAGCAAATCCCGAATCGCCTCATCCGGCGATAGCCCCACAGCTCTCGGTATAACTGCACCAGGTATACTGGTGCCCAAGCATAACATGTGTGCTCCTCCACCATCTCATGTAGCACCCCCATAAGCGCCCGTGGAAAGCGGCCTCCCTCTGAGTCTGGGAGGGCGAAGCAGGTGATCCCGATCATCATCAGCACGGCAAGCCGTGTCTCATGGCGGTGGGCTCGGTACATATCCCCATACGCGATACTCGCACTGTGATATGTCAGTAGCAGCTGCATCCCCGAATACGTGTAGGATGCTATCCATGGCTGTCTCAGCGTCAACCTGAAAGACTACCTCTCCATCAATCGGTAATCGAAGGATGCGATACACATCCTCCAATGTGATGGTCATCTCTCCAGTCGGGAGATGGAACACATTGGTCACCGGATCCCATCTCTCGATGAGGGCGACCATCAAACTGTGATCCCTATCAATCACTCTGTATCGCTGGACTCCGCCGAGTCCCACCTCGTGCATGATACCCCACTGCGCTGCGGACACGTGTGGCTGCATCCGTCTCAACAGTGGGGGCATCCTGTCCCACATCGTCAGCTGCTGACGTGCCTGCAAAACCAACTCACTACATTAGCCCTACTCTTTATCACAACATCTACTTATACCCTCTACACCCACCTATCTTACCCTAAAAACCTCTACGATATCCCCCTCCCTCTTCACACCCAAACAACAACCTAAACCATACCAAAACACTCAAACAATACCAAAACACCTCCACCACAACCCAAACCATATCAACACACCCAAACAATACCAAAACACCTAAACAATACCAAAACACCCAAACAACAACCAAAAATTCAAACCAACAACAAAACCCAAACCAACAAAAATAAAAATAACTAAGGACCGGTACCGGTCACTTATGACCGACACCGGTCCTCTTCACCGACGCCGGTCTCTATCTACGACGACACTATCGCCCACAAACTCCTCACAAACTCCATCCACCAAAAATTTCATGACCGATGCTTGGTCAACGGCATTCAAAAAATTCTAGAGCCGAACCCCGTGCCCCCAAATCCATTTTTTCCTATTTCTCCCTCTATACCCGCCCAAACACCCTAAAAACCTACCCACCCAGCCGCCTTGGCCTATTTAACCTATCTACCCTCTCCTTTTTTCAAATCATTTCCATTTATTAATTATTTTATCAAAATCTAACATTCCTACCCAAAACCCAAATACAACATAATATACTCAAATCCACACAATGAGGGGTTTCGAACCTACCGGTACGACGACACGTCGTCGTGGTGGGATGGGTGGTGGTGGTCCAGCTGGTCCAGCACCTCCTGCTCCTCCTGGCTGTGCCATGGCTCTAACTCCCCTCTGCTTGGGTCCTCCACCAATCAACTGCTGCCTCCTACTCACTCGGGCCCACTACTCACTCACTCCTCCACTCAAATAGCGCCACCTCAACCAACAAATGCTCCAATCTCAATAATCCACCTCAGACAACTCAAATCGGTTTTCAAATTGCAAATGTGACAATGACAGGCCATATTTTTCTTTTTATAGGTTTTTGACCTATAACCGATATCGTTTTATTATGCCCTAAGGAACCGGTATCGGTCCCCTAACCGATATCGGTCATAGATAATCGACATCGGTTTTATTCCAACTTTTCCCCCAATTTCTGCCCCTATTTACTAATCGACCTTTCTCACAAACATCACCTATATCAATCTTTGCTGCAACCCCTTTGTTAACCATTTTGGCCCGATCCAGGCCGTAACCAACCAATTTGGCCCGACCCGGCCTCTCACCCCAACCATTTGGCCCGACCCAAGGCCGTAACCCACCATTTGGCACGACCAAGGCCTCACCCCAACCACGCAACCCACCATTTTGGCCCGACCCAAGGCCTCACCCCAACCATTTGGCCCAACCCAAGGCCTCACCCCAACCATTTGGCCCGACCCAAGGCCACAACCCAACAACTTGGCCCGACCCACGGCCCTCACTCATCAATCAGCCCGACCCAAGGCCGTACCACTTAAATACCTCGCCCAACATCAACAACATACACTTTTATCCACCCATCATGTAACTTTTGTTCACTCGAGCTCACCTGTTCATGTTTTAGCATGATTAGGGTCCTTGACTTGATCTGTCGACCAACTTTGCCTAGACTTAGACCGTGACATTTATCTCAACCAAACCAACCATTTGGTACTGCCGAACATGCCCAAACATTCCTGTACCTTACCCGTTATATACCCTGGAGCTACTTCCTATGCCTTGGATACCAGGATTATATCACCCTTGTTTGGATAAACTATCGACCTTTGCCTATGAATTGCTGGTTTGCTCGTCAAATCATGTACCCTAGTCGCACTAATGCATTTCCACGTGCGTCTGCTTCTTTGGACCTACCTCACCACCTCACCATCATCTCCACACCATTTACCCTTTATCAACCCTATCCCTGATTTCACGCTATCTCAATCTGTGATAGGTTTGAGGGGGATTACCTATACCCTTAACAGGGGAAACCACTTCATATTATTGTCCGTGCAGCTTTACAAAACAAACTACACGACAATAAGGGGCTAATGTAGACACCAAATTTGTGTCTTACGACCCCTTGTGACCCGCATCTCATTTCACAACCTAACCTCACCACCTAAACCTTACAAAATTATTTATTAATTATCTTATAATTAATAAATCCACATCGCCTTACCTGCCACCTCATTTTGCCACCTCATCATGACCTAGGCCTAACCCTAAACTAATCTAATTAAGACCTATAACTTGGTCTACATCCACACCCATGACTAATGACCCCTTTCTCGCACCCAAAACCGACCTTCTAGTCACTTGACCAAGCCCGCAACTAATCCCTCGAGAGAAAAGGAGGGAAAGTTGGCTATTTTACTAAAAATAGCCCACTTTGACTGAACCGATACCGGTTTCTACTCGACCGCCGTCGGTTCCGTAACCGCCATCGGTTCCCTGTAAATGGCCTCCCCTAACCAGAAACAAAGGTCGGTCGAAGGATTTTTGGATCAATCAGGATCATCAGAAGTGATAAAAAGAATCCAGATTTGTTGAGCCAAGCAAGAGACAAGTGAAGAGACAAGAAGAGTTTGCAGCGAAGGAGACCAAGCCCAAGACTGCAACTGAATAATCAGAGCCCTGTGATACTCATCTGATCATCGGGAGGGAGATATCTCATCTTCTGGGTGTCAGGCCATCCTACCTGAGTTCTACCTTTGTCATCACAGTTCTTGGACCTGCATCCTCGTCAATAACCAGTAAGTTGTATCTTGCATGTCCTCTTTTATAACATTTCTTAGACTTTTGAATCACAGCCGTCATTAATCCATTCCTGGATCTACTACCCAGCAACACATCACATCTAACTATCATTCATCTACCCTCTCATCACCCCGTTACCTAATCCCACTCATTTACTAGCCTTACAAACATCACAACCACCCTACAACCGACCCTCACCAAGAGCCCCTAAAACATAGCCCTACCGATATCGGTTAGAAGAAACCGGTATCGGTTATTGTGACTCAAAACCAGAAACCAGCCTTTCCCCTACCTATTTCAACGAAGCAATTAAATTGTTATTTTACAATATTTCGTGTTAATTCATATTAGCAGGGGAACTGACCACCTTCGAAAGGAAGTGTTATATTTCCTAGGCCCAAGGTAGTTCCCTCATTTATTGTCTAATCAAAATCTTGTGGTCTTGTGTTCTTATTTGCAGGTAGTCCTTCCAAGACAAAAGGGAGTTCTTCGCAATCAACCTGATCTCTCTCTACGGTACGTGCACACCATCTCGACATTCAACAGGTATTCCTCCTAGCCCTAACCCTTATCTATTTCTAAAAGGAATGAAAGGATAGAAGCAACTCTATTCCCAAAAAGCTGAAACATTCCGCGTGAAACAAGGTAGTGGTTCGATAGAGTAAACTTCATGCGGTAAAAAAGAAGGTGATTGGAGTCATTGTATGGTGACAAAGATTTTAGAATCGGCGGGTGAAGCGGTATTTGGGAAGCCAAGTGGGCCAAGGTATCTGCAAGTTTTTTTGTTGAACGTGGGACGGTTTGAAGGATGTAACAGATCAAAAGTGATCAAAAGTATGTCTACATGATTTTTTATATTTTTGAAGTATCTTGTTACGGCATTGGTATATACCATTAAATTGGTTTACAACCAATTGAAAATCACCAAAGATGTTGATTGATTTGACATCTAGGGTGTAGGTGGTTTGGAGACCTAGTACGAGCGCTTTCTATTTGGCAATATTGTTTGTAGATTCAAAATCGAGTTTGAAATACAAAGGCATGGGCTCACCATCAGGCAGAATGAGGATAATACATGCCCCACCCCCACACTAACACTTGGAACTGTAGAAGAAGAGTGTCATTTCGTAAGGGGGTTCGTCTAGGGAAAGGGTAGCAATTGACTCATCCGGAAATTCAAAATTAGAGGGTTGATCCTGGAGAGAGGTGCGTCGGCCAATTTTTGGTGATAGCCCGACCCTTGATGGAATTTTTATAAATGAATTCAAGGTCAAGGTCAGCTAAAAGCATAAGCCATCGAGCGGTATGCTGATTTTGATAAGTTTTGGCATACATGAAGTGTAAGGGGTCGGTGTTGGTCACAACACAGGTCTTGTGGTTGAGTAGGTAATGGCGGAGTTTAGTGGCAACAAAAACTAAGGATAATAATTTTTTTTGAGATGAATGTATCGGGTTTCATAATCCAAAATAGTACGGCTTATGTAATAAACCATCTACTCCCTCTGTTGTTCATCACGATGAGCAATCATGGATCCTAAGGAGTAATCGGTAGCTGAGATGTAGGTAAAAAGGTTGATCATCTTTAGGTGGAATGAGTACGAGTGGTTGGAGAAGGTATTTTTAGGGCCAAAAATCTTTGTGGTAGTCATCATCCCATTTGAAGGAGACATCCTTCTTGAGTAGATGATGAAATGGTTAGCACCGATCAAATAATTGTGAAATGAAATGGTAAATAGATTGTAACTTACCTTACAGGCTATGGAGTTGTTGAAGGTTAGTGGGCAGAGGCATTTCAAGAATATCCTTGACTTTAGTAGGGTCAACTTCTATACCATGTAGGGAAATGATAAATCCCAGGAGCTTTCCTGAGAGAACCGCGAAGACAAACTTCTTTGGCTAAAGTCGAACACAATATTTAATGAGGTGGTAAAAAATGGTTTTGAGGACGGTAAGGTGCTCAGAGCAACATTTAGATTTGGCCATGAGATCATCCACGTAATCTTCCAATATACGATGCATAACATCATGGAAGATGTAAGTCATAGCCCGTTGATATGTGGCACCAGCATTTTTAAGGCCAAAAGGCATGACTCAGTAGCAGAAGGTCCCCCAGGGGTGATCAATGCGATTTGTGTTGATCTTATAGGGAAAGCAAGATTTGGTTATAACCTAACAAGCCATCCATGAGTGATAACATATCATGACCCGAAGTAAGGTCAACCAACTTGGTCAATACCGGGTAAGGGAAAGTCATCTTTTGGACATGCTAGGTTGAGGTCACGTAAGTTCATGCAAATATGGAGTCCCCCTGTCGCCTTAGTGATAGGGACAATGTTATAAATCCAACGAGGATAATCAATGGGTAAGATGAAGGAAACAAAAAGAAGGTGCTGAAGTTCTTCTTTGAAAAGAAGGTAAATGCGAGGGTGCATTTTCCTCAGCTTCTATTTGATGGGTTTGGCATCGGGAATAGTGATGATATTATGGACCACTATGGTGGGGTCAATATCATGCATGTTTGCGTAAGACCAAGCGAAAGCATGGTTATGATCCTTGAGAAAAGTAGTGATGGCTTGTTGTTCGGTAGCATCTAAAGATTGACCGATATTTAGGATGTGTGGGTCATCTGAGTGTGAATGTTGATCTCAATAGCCAATTCATTCAACATGGTTTGCGTCTTAGAGGGTAACGACTGATGAATATATGAGTCTTCTGCAACAAGGCAAGTGAGTATAGATTCATCATCCTGACATGAGTATGAGGGTAATGACCGATGTTACATGAGTCTTCTGCCCCATTTGATTTTTTCTACTTTAGTTACATGTTGATTTTCTTTTAGGACAAGGTCACCGAATTGGAAATTTCGTGCATGGACATGTTTTTCGTAGGCACGTTTGACAAATTTTGGTAAAATCAAAGGTGATCCAGAGCGTTAAGATGACGTTCATCCGATAACTCATGTTGTGCTAAATGGTCCTAATGAAAGTCATCCTCATTGAGCATGTCATGGAGAGAAATGCAGAGTGAGGGAATCGACTTCGAGAGGCAAAGCGCCTATATACCGTAGACCGGAGAAAATGGTGTGGCCGTAGTGGAAGTGCAAGTATGCCCACGGGGCAAAAGGAAAGTGCATATCCCAATCCTTCCTAGTATCACCAACCACTTTCATAAGAATTTTGTTTAAGGTTTTGTTAGTGGATCCGGCATAGACATTGGTTTGTGGGTAATAAGGTGATGAGAAACTAAGATGAATGCCAAATGCATCGCATAGTTTTTGCAATTTTTGTTTTTGAATTATTTTCCAATGTCGGTGATGAGGCAATGAGGAACACCAAAGCGACAAATGATGTGATGATTGATAAACTCACATATTTTCTCAAATTTCATGGAGATGAGTGGTATGGCTTCAACCCATTTTATATAGTATTCGGTAGCGGTGATGATCCATTGATGGCATTGGTAAGAGTGAGGGTTGATCTCCCCTACAAGATCCAAAGCCCATTGAGACAAGGGCCAAAGGTCACGGGTGATCTATAAGGCATGACTGGGTGTATGATGAAGATTGGCATGTTGTTGGAATTTTACACAATGTTTGATGTAGTTGCAACAATCATGGCTAAGGGTTGGCGAATAGCCCGGGTGAAGAATACACTTAGCAACAACAAGGCCACCGAAGTGACCTCCACATATGCCATCATGAACTTCCTTAATTGTATAAGAAATTTCAGAACTTTTGAGGAATCGTAAGAGAATACCATCAAAGCCACACTTATAGAGGAGTCCCCTTAGGATGACATAATGAAAAACCTTTTTAAGGAAGGTGCATTTTCATTACGAGGTGAGATCGGGAGGTAAGAGGAGAAAAAAAGGTAGTCAGAGTATTTTTGGTACCAAAGGTCACTCAGGTCTAGGGTAGCAGGTGCCGATAGAGTAAACATCATGAGGTAAATAAGAAGGTGATTGGAGGCATTGTATGGTGACAAAGATTTTAGAATCGGTGGGCGAAGCGGTATTTGGGAAGCTAAGTAGACCATGAAATCTACAAATTTGTTGGTTGAACGTCGATGGTTTGAAGGGTGTAACGGTCAAAGGTGGTCAAAAGTACATCTACATGATGTTTATACTTCAAGAAGCTCATTATGACATTGTTATATACCATTTACTTGGCTTACAACCAATTGAGAATCACCAAAGATGTTAATTGATTTGACATCTAGTGCATAGGCGGCTTGAAGACCTAATACGAGTGCTTTGTATTCAGCGATATTGTTTATGCATTCAAAACCAAGTTTGAAAGAAAAAGGCATGGGCTCACCATCAAGTGGAATGAGGATAATACTGGCCCCACCCCCATGCTGACAATTGGACCCATCCAATAGGAGTATCATTTGGTAAGGGGGTTTGTCCAAGGAAAGGGTAGTAATTGACTTATCTGGAAAATCAAAATTAGAGGGTTGATCCCTGGAAATAGGTGCATAGGCCAATTGGTCGGTGATAACTTGGCCCTTAATGGACTTTTGATGAATGAATTCAAGGTCAAGATCAGCTAAGAGTATAAGCCATCATGCGACATGTTGATTTTGATATGGTTTTGCATACATGAAATGTAAAGGGTCGGGCTTTGGTCACAACATAGGTTTTGTGGTTGAGTAGGTAATGATAGAGTTTGGTGGTAATGAAAACTAAGGCTAAGCAAATTTTTTAGGGTGGGTGTATCGGGTTTCATAGTCCAAAAGAGTACGGCTTATGTCATAAACTACCATCTCTTTGTGTTGTTCATTGTGATGAGCTAGCATGGCTCCCAAGGAATGATTGGTAGTTGAGATATATAGGCAAAAATTTGATCATCTTTAGGTGGAATGAGTACGGGTTGTCGGATAAGGTATTGTTTTAACGCTTCAAAATCCTTGTGTTAGTAATCATCCCATTTAAAGGAGACATCCTTCTTGAGTAGATGATGAAATGGTTGACATCGATCAGATAATTGTGAAATGAAACACTTGAATAGATCTGCAATTTACCTTGCGGGCTACGGAGTTGTTTAAGGTTAGTGGGTGGAGGCATTTCCAGAATGGCCTTGACTTTAGCATGGTCAACTTCTATACCACGTAGTGAAACAATAAATCCCAATATTTTTCCTGAGAGAAATGTAAAGACACACTTTTTAGGCTGAAGGTGGATGCAATATATAATGAGACGATAAAAGATGGTTTTTAGGACGGTAAGGTGCTCAGAGCGGCGCTTAGATTTGGCCAAGAGATCATCCATGTAATCTTCCAATATGTGATGCATGATGTCATGGAAGATGTAAGTCATAGCCCGTTGATATGTGGCACCAATGTTTTTAAGGCCGAAAGGCATGACTTGATAGCAGAAGGTCCCCCAAGGGGTGATGAATGAGGTTTTGTGTTGATCCTCTAGGGCAAGCAAGATTTGGTTGTAACCTGAGAAGCCATCCATGAGTGATAGCATCTCATGGCCAGTGGTAAGGTCAACTAGCTGGTCAATACCAGGTAAGGGAAAGTCATCTTTCGGACATGCTAGGTTGAGGTCATGGAAGTCCATGCAAATGTGGAGTCCCCCTGTCACCTTAGTGATAGGGAAAATGTTAGAAATCCAATGAGGATAATCAATGGGTAAGATGAAGGAAACAAAAAGAAGGTGCTGAAGTTATTCTTTGACAAGGATAATTTCGTTATCTTTTGTTTGATGGGTTTGGCATCAGGAATATTTATGATATTGTGGACCACTATGGTGGGGTCAATACCAAGCATGTCTACATAAGACCAAGTGAAAGTGTGGTTATGGTTTTACTGAGGAAAGAAGTGATGGCTTCTGTTCGCACAGAGAATCTAAAGATTGACTGATCTTTAGGATGTGTGGGTCATCCTAAGTATGAATTTTGATCTTGATAGTCGATTCATTTAACATGGTTTACGTCTCGGAAGGTAACGACTAATGAATATATAAGTCTTCCAGCAACAAGGTAGGTGAGTATAGATTCATTATCCTAATATTGAATGATGTTAATTGAAGGTGTATCGTCATCGATCATTTCAAGATATAGGAAGGGAAGAGTGGAAGGGGCCCCGCCCTCGCATTGATAAGTCAAAGGCCCCAAGGAAATGTTGTTTATGAAAAAAATTAGGAGTTATAGATTTAGGATCCATCGACTCCTTCAAAGAGGGTGGTGATGAAGGTGGAGAAGGGCTAGTGTCCTTAATGAGTTCAATGTGGGCCTACTTGGTAGGTGGTTCAGAAAAATCTTATACCACTACGGTCATTATGTTTGCGGGGTGGTACATGGAATAATGTGATATGGTGGCCTTGCTTGTAAAATCCAAAACCAAAACCCTTCCATGCACATCGGTGTAGGAAGGTGTGGGAAAAATGGTGATTAGTATGTGATTGGAAGTCAGCGGAAAATGGGTGAGTTTATGGCGATGGTTCAGGTGTGTAAGTGGTAGTATCAAGTCCCCATAGTTGAGACTGGTATGAAGATAAGGAGGACCATAAAAGAGGCATTCTCCTATGCAAAGTGATCATAATGAGGGTGTTGGTGAAGACTTTCGTACTCTTGTGGAGTAAGGAATGTCTTGACACTATATAGCCATACTCCCCCAAAGTGAGGCATTGAAAAACACCTTCCAAGGGGTTGGTGGTTGGTATGTAGGTAGCTGGAATGGATGATGTGTCGGAGGTCGATGCGGAGGTAGAGCTAATGAATTGGGACGCTAATGGGTTAACCGTTGAGGTTGTGGCAATGGTTGGAATGGAGGACACAAATGTGTTAGAAGTAGCGGTTGTATTGGTAAGTGGAGGTGTAGGTGAAGAATTATCGGGCCATGGAGGTAGATGGCTTAATAGGTATGAGCACATCATTGGGTCAGTAAAAATCATGTTGCATGTTTTAAAAGGTGATGGGTTAGTTTGGAATGGTATAGGTGTGTCCTTCATGCTACAAATTTACACAATGATATAAAGTGGAAGGAACGAAACCCATGACATGAATCCAGTGCATCATGGCAAGCAACAGGTTATATTATAATTACCCCTCTAAGATGTAAAATAATTCAGAACAGTGCGGGGCCCACGCGAATGTGGAGGATGATGGTGCCTAGTGTATAGGTAACAGCATTATTGAATGAACGCAACATGACATGATTTTTATGCATGTAATTATCGGTATAAACATTTGATTGAATGCATGGGATGAATTAATATCAATGATAGCGCCCCCATCAATCATCACACATCATACCCATATGTCATCGATGTGGAAAAAGATGAAGAAGGTCAGTTTTGGGTTGTTGTTTTGGTGTGGCACGATATCTTCCTCTCGAAAAGCTAATAGAGGCTACTTGGTGAGTAGATGGAGGTGTGGGTGAAGCTGGTAATTTGGTAAGAGAGGCTACATGATGAGGTGTGATAATGGAGGCTACGGGTGTAGGGTAATTGGGTAAAACCTCAATATATTGAAGAACCTCCATGAGATCTTGACGATGGGATTCCGAGGTTTGAATGAGGTCATATAAGGGCATTTTGAGGGGAGACTAGTGTAATTGTTTGAGCATGTTTCGATGTGTGACTCCATTAGAAATGGGATATGTGGGGCCATGAATAGTGATTTTAGGTATGGGTGTAGATAGTATGTTGGGTATAGGACTGGTTGGTGGGTCAGTCACCTTTTCTTTACCTTTATCCTCCTGAGCACGGGTAGTGACGTGTATCATGTTGATCTAAGGGGAGTTGGAAAATGGAGAAGGTGTAGGGTGAGTGGTATAATTACAAGACAGAAAAAACCCTACCAGAGGAGAAAAACCTGTGAGGTGAGCTAGGCATAACGACATTTGGGTGGTGGCATGGCAAGTTCTCTTATGTGAACCATGTTAATTTCAAATATTGGTGGTGGTTCGAGGAGTTGTGGGGGTAGAGGTTGTGGTTGTTGAGTGGATAGTCCGGTATGGGTGTCGGTGAAGCAGGGTCCTCATCGAGAAGGTTGTCATCATCAAAGTTGGCTTCTAGAGGACACAACTAAATAAGGACAGTTTTCAAGTCCTTATAGTTATCCACATCGTTCCTTGGCACATGATGGTAGGAATAAATTTTAGTTTCATCAAAACCTTTTGGCTTGGGTTTGAGAGGATCATAAGGTCTGAGTGGTGGTAATGTGATGACAGAAGTATCAAGGAGGTTGGTTAAAATTTTGGCATAGGACCCCGCTAGTGGATCGCAATGGGAAGTGAATGTGGGTTTGGGTGTAAGTGTAGTTGATTGTGGAGGAATAGTCCTTGCAGGAGGGGGAGTAGGTCGAGTCATGATTTTGGGTGCTTTGGCATGGTCTTGGGCATTGGTCGTGTCTGTTTGGGTAGGGGTATGGTGGATGAACTGGCAGGAGGGTGTGTGGTTGTTTTGATTACCTTGTTGTGGGGTAGTGGAGTTTTGTTTTGGGTTGCACCTTCTTGGGTAAAGGTGATATGGGTGTACGAGGTATAGAAGGAAAGGTAGATGGGGGAAGAGGACAAGTTACCCACGGGGATAACGGAGGTGCTATGAAGGTAGAGGATGTGGGTCGTGCAGGAGGTGTAGGGGATAGAGATTGAAGTGTAGTGGGTAGTGAAGGGTTTGCTAAAGGTATTAGAGGTATGGGGGTAAAGATGCTATGGGTATGGGTGTGAGTCATGTTGGGTGTCTAGGTAGGTTAGAGGTTTTGAGGAAGGAATGGGTTGTTTTATTTTTGGTTTATTGATGGGTGGAGGTTTCTTTACCATGTTGGGAAGTTGAGGTCCTACAATGGATGGGATAGGTACATGTGTGTGCAGCGTAGCTGGAGTATGAGTTCTATGTGTTTGGTGCTTTTTTGGGTGTTGGAGTAGGTGTGGTGTTAACTTTGGAAGATGTAGCTAAATCTAGTTTGATAGGTGGATGAGTAAGGCTTGGTGGTCGGGGTGACCCATAAAGTGGTAATATGTTTAGTCGAGGCATATGTTGTGGGTTTGGATTTAGATGTAGATTGGGTTATGGGAAGGGTGTGGTTTGAGCTATGATAGGTATCATGGAAGGATTCATGATAGAGGTGGTTGTATTCGGTTCAATTGGTCGAAATATTTTTGGGTAGATAGCGGAAGTATTAGTAAGTGACATCTGCATCTGTGTTGAGACCGGAAGCAAAAGATGCCCCCATAATAAGGCTCTATCCACATAATCTAGGTGATCAGCCAAACATGAGAATGGCATGTATGTAGGTGGAGTTGATGAGGACCTAATGGAAATTCCCGTAAAATGTGTCTTAGAGATGGGAAATTGGCTAGCTTCAGCTTCTATGGGTAAGAGAGATGAAAGTAGATCTGTAGAATTTTGGGTAACCGATGGAGAATGCTCACCAAGAGGCAAAGGTATCTCAACTAGGTCTGTGATGGGTGGAGGAGATGATGGGTGCTCCTCTATAGGTGGAGGAACAGATAGGTGCTCCTTTATGGGTGGAGGAGGTAATGGGTGATCCTTTGTGGGTGGAGGAGGCATTGTTGGTATCGCTTCTCTAAGTGGAGAAGTCAAAGGTGAAATGGTCTAGATGTTGTGAGGAAGACTCCTCCATAGGTGATGAAGGAGATGAAAGGAATTTCTCTACAGGTGGAGGAGTAGGTGTAGTGGGTTCCAATGTGGAAGGAGGATTTTGAGCTAGGATTTCCTCTATGGAAGGAATGTGAGGTAATTAGGAGGTGACAGGCACATCATTAAATATAGCGTGGACCTCATGGGTATAGGTATCATGAGTTGAAGTCTCACCGGTTTGGTCGGTTAGATTTAAGGGGAATGGTTGGGAAATGATTTCTTAAAGATGTATAGGTTTTGGTTGGTAGGTGCGTTAGGATTATCCACGATTAACTCACCTTTCTCAAGCATTTCTTGGACAATATTTTTAAAAGTGATGCAATTACAATCACTATGACCCTTTACTCGATGATAGTTACAGAAATCATGTTCTTTACACCATGTGGGCATGGGGCGAGCAGGGTCAAAACCAAAGGTGTGGTTTTATAGGTGGAAGGTTGATGGCTCCAGATTTGATAAGCTTTTCTAAGACAGAGGAGTAAGGCTCCCCAATTGGGGTGTATTTCCGTTGCTCTTGTCTAAATTGAAAATTCGGATGGGTGAAAGATTAGATGAGGGGGTAGCTTTGATTTGATGGATTATCTAGGCTGGCCTTGACTACCACTATGTTAGTGGTGCCCTTAGATTTTGAATAATTTTTTTGTGGTTTGGAATAAGAAGAGGTATCATTCGACTTGAATGCCGAATTCTTATTGCATAATTGGATTTTCTTCTCTTCGATGGCCCGAATCTCTAACTTTTATGCCATAGTGAATGCTTCATCGAATGCTCAGAAATTTTGGACCTATAAGGTCAGTGAGATATGTCTAGCACAAGCCCTTTTGAAGAGCTCGATGAGTTTTGTTTGCAGTAGTTGGAAGATGAGTTGATTAATTAGGCTACGCTAGCGAGAGTGAAAAATCATGATAGATTCATCCTCATACTGATGCGTGGAGTATAGGTCGGTCATGGTAACCTTCTTGACGATATTGATAGAGAAATGATCCAAGAAGGCTTGGGCTACCTGATTGAATGAGAATATAGAGTGTCTTGGTAACCCACTATAACAATCTAATGTAGGTCCAGTCAGACACATGGGAAAGGTTCTCAAGAGCAAAGCATCATCATGAGTGATCAGATAACACCCCTGTTTGAACGACCGTAGTAAATGTTATTGTGGGTCTTCCTTGTTATTGAAATGATTGAATTTAGGAATTTCCCAATGCACGGGGTATGGGCGGATAGGAATGGATTGGTGGATGGGTTTGTTGCAAATATCATCATAGGTGAGAGTGTTGTGGAGCCGAAACCAATGCCCCCAATGTCTACATCTTATCCAACATTAATTTTATTAGGTTGTTGATAGGTTGTGATGATTGGGTGCCTCTGTAGTGTGATAGGGTTTGTTTTGGGCATATAATGGGGGTGGTACTCCAGTTTATGGTGTTTCCATTTAGGTTGATTGAGAAAAAGGTAGTGAAATAGGGGGTATGTACCTTGAGTGAATAATAGATGAAACAAGAGGCTACTGATAGGATGTATATGGAGGTGGAAGGGTTGTGGTAACTCTAATGGTAATGGGGGCTAATGATTATGGAATAGAAAGGACCACGTTCTGAAAATGGGTAGGGGTCACTGACACTGAGAGGTGGTAGTGTAGCTACGGGTATGTGTGAGACATTAGGGGTAGATGAGGTTGTGTTTTGGGTAGTTTTCAAAGGTATGGTGGATGTGGCGGGTGCCACGGAGGTGACAGATGTGGCAGTCATAGTGGGTATAGGACCTAGCTACGAAAAACTGGGGGTAAAGTAGATGCGGGTAGCACAGAGCCAGATGGGGCCAATGCATGAGTGGGAGTGAGAGTCGGGGGATAGATATGGGCATGCCATATATCAACTGACCCGAGGCATCTTGAGTGGACGAGTGGGAAAGGTAAAACTGAAAAGCAGTAGGGTTTTGGTCAAGGATTCATGTGAACTCCTCATCTCCTGGTGGTGATAGTGATAGGATGGATGGGATCCATTTCGGTGACAAAATGGAAGGTGGTGAAGACTAGGTGGGAGTGGTTGACAATTGGCGTGAAATACAAGTGCGCTTGCTTGTCTTCGGGTCAGCACCATGTGAACCAAGACTAATCGTGTAGGGCTATTTCTCCGTAAATGACACGAGAAAAATATTAGGAATAGGTGAATCGATGGTAAAAGTGGATTAGGTACCAAATTTTGGTGGGAAAGTGAAATAGGCTAACCGATGCCGGTTAGGGAAAATTGACACCGGTTAGGGGTAATCGCTACCGGTCATTATAGAAAATGGAAAGTGAGTGAAAGACAAGGTATAAGGTCAAATTTGATAGGTATGCCAACTCTAATGAGGTTTACAACATCAATGGGAATGATATGTAACATCCTCATTATGATAGACAATAGAACAAGTCATTTTTTTTTGATATTTGCATACCGGTTCTAAATACATAATTTAGAACTCACAATCCAAATAACCATTTATATAACAGACAACCATATGCAGCTGTAATGACTCGGAATACCCCCGATCTATTCATTCCATGACTCGGTAATCTACCGATCTATTCATGAGTAAAAAGAGTTAGTGTTTTTATTTAACACAACACTGCGGTTCTCTTCCCTAATGGGATTCGAATGCTCTGTCTAAGGAATCTAACCGAATAATCATTACCATTATTCATCGGCATCTCATCCCTTAGACTAGGTGAATTAGGACAACGCAATCAGCAGCTTGCGATACTTTGGCCAAAGATTTGAAACATACTGTTCATGTCTCGCATTCCTTAACGGCATACTCGTCAATCTGGAATACGTCCTTCACCCCATTCATATGTTATATAGAATGTCTTATACTGACCACTGTCAGTCCTTCCTTTCACAACTGAATCACTCGGAGGCAGATTAACAAGGTGATAATGTTATATGGATGCCCACGAGGATTAGGGATATGATGACATACTGGTTCAACCTTGCAGTTCAACCAGTGTGTCATGATACCCCAAATCTCCGAGGCAGTCTTATAACATGACCACGTTCTTAATCGGTCCCAGGGTAACTCGTGCGAAATCAAGTGTAAATCTTAGCGATCAATGCAAAGGGTGTCGCCATAAGTCACCTGCATTGTTGTAACTTCGAGAAGATCCTAATCTTCTCGGAGGTACAGCCCTGCAGTCGACTTTATGTCGTCAACCTTTAAATCCGCCTCGAGAAGATCTACCCAATAACAAGCGTTACGCACTTGAGTTTAAATTACTTTTAAAGACTTTTCCCTAAGGTTAGCCTTTCCAAATCCCTGGATTCTTTGTCTTAAGACGACCCTCCTCTAAAAGACTCATTACTGGTAGAGGTATTACGGTCACGCTCTCATCAAGGAGTCATTAGAATACACCTGATTCTAAAGCAACAGAATGGGACAATATCTCATAACCTATGCTTGAGATTGCCATCTGAACTCCATTGATTGCCTATCAGTTCTCTTAACTGAATTTATATCATACTTTTTAGTTTAAAGATATAAATGATTTAGAATCCAATTTACTATTGTCCTGTTATACTTAGGACTAGGGATTAGTAATTCAATCCAACTTGTTTAGCGTTCTCTTTTAGGCTCAATTTTAACCTATCTTCTAGAGAGACAATAATTAAATTACAATATTGCTTTTGCTAGAACAAATTAGAACTACTAAATACTCATAAGAATTTAGTCTAATTACTTACAAGCTTTCATTGTCAATCACAAAAGCATCCATATTATACAAAGATAACTATGCCCCTTCGTTACATAAACCGAAGAAGTTCATCTTTCAGAATAGAATACAACACATAAGTATCAAACACTTATTTTCATTCCTTTCGAAACTCATACAATTACATTTTATGCAACAGCATGCTTGATATAATGCTAACGGAAAAGAAACATCTTTTCACATATAGTACATCTATAAAATCAAGCTGTAATTCTTTATAAATCAAATAAACTATCTGATCAGCCCACCAGATCTGCATTGTTTTTACCTCTTACGGCAACCATCTGCAAAAATAGTCAACATGAGTCAGTTCAATGAACTGAGCATGATAAGCACTAACTTTTAAAACAATTGCAATCCATCAATTGTTTTCATTAAACACCCTGTTTAAATGAGATCTGATATTCACATAAGTAAACATAATCAGACTATGCCCTTGTAACACAAAATGATTACAAATATGTAACTCTATCATTGTTACAAATAGTCTTAATCACTTTCTAATATTTCATCAAATATTAAGAAACAAGGAACGAATGTACACAACAATCATTAAATCCAAAATCACAACATTGGTCAGATTGTTTCATTCTCCAAAAAGGAAATATCATAACAATTCGGGATTCCACCAATATGTTACAAACAATTTCCCACAGCTAGTCAATTATCAATAATATTAAATAAAGGAAGAGAAAGAACCAAACCATTCATACTTCCTTTCACATAAGTTCATCACTGTACTGCCTTCACATATGAAAACATTCAACCAGTATAAAAATGAACAAGTTAGACAAGCCGCAAGCAAGATCACTGTTCTAAATCGCGAAAATAGAAACTCAGCAAAACTCCTGTACAGCAACTAACACATCAACAATTCATGTAACAACCTTAAGCCCAATGCTAGTTCCTTTTACACAGTAAGGCATTGACACCAGTTGAAAACAAGAACTACAAGCGTATCGCTGAAAACAACAACCTTATTGCATCAACAATCTAAGGTTTCCCAAAGGACTATGCTATGTTGCCCACACGGTATTTCCAAATCATGCACAGTCAAATCGGACAGATTAATTGGAATAGAACATAGCATACATATTCTTGCTCAGTCAAAATCGGACTGAAGTAAAAGAAAGGAATTCAGCCAACGATCCTTACCTTGCCGCATGCAAGTCTTGGAGTGATATTCGCGACTTACCCAACAAGGTCAGAACACGAAACGGTCATCCATACTCAAGGACCTCAAAAAGTAACAAAGACAGTCCAAGGTCAAGCTCAAAAAGAGACAGAAGTACTAGTTACCTTTCCAGAATTCCAATGATTCAAACGGAGGTATCAATTCAAGCAAATGCATAAGAATTCATACTGACATTCATCAACGAAGCATAACAATAATCAGACAACAAATTACTCTCTGCCAATCATTTTACACTAATTTGCACAGGTTGAAGACGTACATGCCCACCTAAGAATCTGTACCTCAAAATCCCAAAAACACGAAGGAATTCCAATCGCAATAACAAAATCGAAATACATGTTATTCCATTAAGTCGCCGGCACTTAAAATACCAACAACTTAACTTTATTTGGCTCAAAAATAAAATGAATCATTCAATCGACTCCTCAGAGTCGTCCAAGCCACAATAGTCTAAATCTATATAATCACAATGTAACTGTTAAAGGTTTTGCACTTATAACCACTGAACCCTACAGCAACATACTATGAAATTTGTTGATAAATACATATATGCCATTCATGGCTAACATTCAGAATGAAACAAGTGAAGCAAATCGAATACCCATTTCAAGCAAGAAAAGCAACTGAGCCGCTTCGAACTTTCGAACAGCTTCCACATAGAAATGAAAAAGCATACCCAGGAATTCTATACTGATTATTTATTACAAATAACCGGGGTCAGAAGGACTGTTCCTTTCTCTAAAGGACTTCCACGAAAGCAAACAACCAAAACACAAGGATGAATCAACATCCACAACAGTAGATAGTTTATATGTGATTCAATCAAGGACTCCACTGAGTCGTTATATAAAAAAACATAGATGTATTTACATTACACACAGTCCACAAGTAATCCCGCTAACACAATAACAAGGAAAACAACTTCCGCAGTAACAATATTATACAGAGTCAACATTAATCCCGTTTCCACAAAAACAAGGAAAACTCTTCTGCTGGGTCGCAAAGACTACGGTAACACAACAGTTGCCTGTTCCAAACTAAAAATTAGGAAGCAATGAAAACCCAAAAGGGTATTATTAAACACAGTCAACAAAGCCCACGACAGAGTTTCCAAAGAAGCGATAATACTGACAAATCTTACAGTATTCATCAAATCGTTCCATACGGTTTCCATAACAAGAACAGCGACCACTAAACAAAAGCACACAGCAGTCTTATACTACACACAGGTATATTCTAAGGGCTCACGCCAAACAGGCCGAACACTCGAATCTTGTAAATAAATACCTCACATGCATAAGCCAGGAAGAATACACAAACAAATAGAGTCGAAGTTCGATTTCAACAAACACCCAACAAGAGGAAACTGAAAAATCGAACCAGAAGAGATACAGTGCCAGAAATCAAACTAGATCTCATAGAAAATTCATCCAATCTTCACAAAACATTTGAACAGAGTTGTTTTAATGAAAGCACTTGAAAAACAGCAAGATATTTAAAGGTTAGGGCCTAGCATGCCTGTATGTTGATCAAATTTCCGAAGCAGACCACAGGAAGAGCTCAAACTTCCTTTTCTTTTTCCACGATAAAGCGACCAACAAAATTTCGCTGTCTCCATCACATATATATCCTCCATGACAGAGAAAAGAGCCAGAGAAATTCATTCTTGCCATGCAACTCAAAGAGAATCAAAAGCGAAGAACCGAGAAACCAAAGAGAGCAAAACCGAAAATCGCGATAAGCCAAACAAACCCACAAACTTCCCGTTTGCATGCCTTCTCGCGAGTTCCGTGCTCGCTTTCCGAGAAAATTAAATGCCATTAAACCAACTTTCCCGCTTAAACTCAACTTCCACCGACCGCCAGCTTTGGTGACAGTCAATCCAAAACTCATGTTCATTTCCAAACTTAGCGACCTGCCACGTCCCCACCGTTTAGCCGTCGCCTAAACCTCCGCCATGACCTGTCCCTCATCCTTATCCCTTACATTTATTGCCATGGGAAACACCGCCCATGGTTCGCCACCCTTCATAGGCCCCTTCATAATCTCCTCCAAAGTTAGGTTAGTATCTTAGGTTAGAGTTTAGGGTAATGCCCACACTAACAATTTTACACAAAGATACTAACTTAGGATATTAACAAATAGCCTAGGTCTAGGTTAGACTAACAATAATCTAACCCCTAGGTTAGGTTTTAGTTTTAGGTTACTAACCCTTAATAATTCAGTTTGGTCCTCGTCCTGAAAACTCGGAAAGACCTGTAACATACCTTCTAGAACAGAGTTAGCTCCCGTTCTTATTGCAGAATTGTATGTCAACGAATTATTACCTGGTCTACAATCGAGACCTTCCAGATATACTTTGATATCGGGAACCGTTTCATTTCTCAAGATCAGCCTGAGTCGTAATCCTGACTAGCTTAATAAATACTTCCATACCTTGCAACCTGTTCAAGGTCTGTGATATAATTTATCACATACAGATTTAAAGCATTACTTGGATCAATTCCACTGATCCAAGTCTAGATATTATAGAAGAATATCTCTATAATTCATTCCGTGATCAGATTAATATTCAGACACAAAATGAAATAAATAAAAGAGTCTATTCATATTTTGACTCAGTCAAGATCTGCAATCTGCAAGAAATTCAGTACATATCAAGCATGATTTCTGAATCGAGGAACACATCCTTTACAAGAAATCACATATCAACACTTGAATGCTTAGGAGAAAGTAACAACAGTTCAGGGTGTTACATGATAGCAATGACAGGAGTGCAAAAAGTGGAAGAAGATGAATAAATAACAAGGATGAAGATGAATAAATGTCCCTTTGAGTAGGTTAGAAAAAGGACCGTGAACCGAAACCGGTTGGGTATAATTGACAATGGTCATGGACCGACACCGGTCACTGTGAAATTGAAACAGTGATGAAAGAATAGTGGTTTTGAATTAAAATCTAATGTGGAATCAGACCCAAAATTCTAAGAATGATGAGAATATGGTCCAGGCACACTCAGGTGAAGCCGGAATACACCAACTGTGATGAGGAGCATGCAAGGATGAACAAGAAAAATGAATAATGTGATCTTTCACCTCAAAATGCAAGCCAAGTAAAAACACTAAGAAAAATGCAATCCTAGGAGTGCCTTTTCTATTATGTTTGTTTAGCTTATGCTATTTAAGGACTGACACATGAACTGTGAAATAGATTTTTTTGGTGAGGATGGCTTCCTATGAAGAAGGAGATCTAAAAGGTGAGGTTTCAGGTATATTATGGTGGGGTGAGCCTCACTCGACGTATGAATCGACGGAGCGGTGAGCTAGCTAGTGCCCACTGTGTCGTGATTGTGTGATCACCTACAGCTTCTTCCAGGTAAGATGTTGTTTAAGAATGTGTGTATTTTCAATTTTTTTGAGGTTTGGTAAGACTCAGAGAGAGAGAAAGAGAAAGAAAGTGCTTTCTATGGTTCATTTGTCAACCATTAGTTGGTCATGACTTCCAGCGTATAGGTTTCCCATGCAATTAATGTGAGCTAATGCAATAAATCAAAATGCAATGCACTTATTTTTAAGCCCAAATTGAAGTGTGAAGTTGGATGACACAAAAATATGAAGAGGAAGAGGGATGCTCTTTCACTACAATGCAGAAAACATGAAGAAATGGTTCTTTTTAATTACACCAAAAGAAAGGTTTCTTTTAGAGCAAATAGAAAGAAAAGGTAGGTTACCAAGGAAGAAAATTAATGTGTATGCTTTTCAGAAGGGAAACAAACACAAAACTTTTCCTAAGAAAGAATAAAATGCAAGGAACCCCAGATGGGTCCCACCGGGTGTTCCAAAATGTTTCACCTCATTCTTTAGACGTTTCTTTGAAGTATTGATGAAATAAATAGGGTAATGGGCATAGGAGGAATACCTGTTCAAATTTAGGTTGATGGGTTGTTGTGCACGCATGACTTCTAAATCCACAGCTGATCGTGAGATCTTCCTTTTGGCTAGGAGGAACTACCTGTAATGAAAAGAAATACCACCGAAAAGAGTTAAACAACATGTGCAAAGTGAACTACCTAGCATGTGCTAGATTTGGGAAGTGTGATACTTCCTAGATGGTCACACCACTTTTTTAAACATCTTAATGCAGAAAATGAAGTAAATCCTATTGTAATTTGAAATGATTTAGGTATCTCACTTAAAACACAATAAGAAAGATCTGATCTAACAGTTGGGTTAGAATAGGATCCGAAGGTCAAATAGTTGGTTCTAGTTCTCGTAATTCCGACGAAGTTCTTAGGAAGATCACAGTGAATGAGGGTCATGTTGAATTAGGTGGATAGGTCATTGTTCTGGGTTGTATGGGAAAATGTAGCTGATCTTTGGTTAAGGGTGACCAATGATAGTTAGATGTAACTAGTGTTGGTTATTGTGGAAAACTGAGAATGCCACAAAATGAGTTTTGGGTCTCCTTTGTGATTGCACAAAAGACTTTGGTTAGTCATAATGAGGTATTTGGTAGCTTGGGTGGGATTTAACAAAGTTTTAATGGGTATATGAAGGGGTGAGTGTTAGAGGAGGTCAATGGGTGGCTAGGTAGACAATAGGTGATAATACAATAACAAAATGAAATGAACCCGAGAAGTATACAATTTTACTTACTTGGATTCTGGTTGTGGGTTCCTGTGAGTGATGAATGGAGGTGCTGGTAAGAGGTTGAAGGCTGCAGATAATCACCAATCATAGGAGAACTTCGCATCTCTACATGGGCATTTCTCTTTTCTTGGTTAGATTAGATCATTGTTGGGATGTCCGAGCAGGAGAAAATACTTGATCTCCTTCCTTGCATGCATGTTCTCATTGAAATTCAATCTCAGAAGATGCGATATCTCTCAGAAGATCTCAATGCTTGCCAACCTTTTCCAATCTTTTCCAACCTCAAAAATAAGGTTGTTTTGGGGGTTAAAAGGGTAACTAACGGCGGTTCCGGCCTAACTGGGGCTATGGTTAGGGGTAACCGGCGTCGGTCAAGGCAGGATTTCCTAGGTTTACTAAACTAAGGAGATCCTCTTGATTTTCTCAAATCTCATGTCATTAACCCATAGATTAAACTAGAAGCTTCTTGTAAGCATGTGGGAATGTGGTTAGAGACAATGTAGGCATTTATTTTTAGGGTTTTGGTAAGTCTTAGTTAGTAATGGCAACTTACTAAGAATAGGTCTTACAATGAGTTGGCTTGATGAGGTGTCTAGGTGAAGTGTATGTGTGGATATTATTTAAATTAAGATGTTTAAATAATAAATATTGTGAGGATAATCAATTAATATAACTAGATTAATTAATTTAATATTAGTGAGGTGAAGGGGGCCATGACTAGGTGAATGTGATGAAGGGTGCTTATTTGTTGATGGACCAAAGGGGTGTGTGACCTATTTTTAGTGTCTACACTGGGAAAACCTCCCTGTTGAAAGACCTGAATTTCTCTTCCACATCTAAGAAGACATTGTTTCAGATTTGAGGGAAGCTATCTAGCGTAATAGATAAAGTTCTAATCACTACTTCATTGCCATGAGAATTATGGACCTCAAGAAGAACGTGTTGTTGAATTAGAGAGGGAAAGACAACTTATAGCACCACATAAAAGAGCATATATTTTCAAGTGGGATAGAAGATACACCCGATAGAGAGACAAGGAGGAAAACTCGATCCCATTTTGAGGAACTTCAAAGGAGATAAGAGCTACTCGAGAATCCGAGGCTTCCTTTTCAAGAAGCTGGTCATGTTGGGAACCCGAGTGTTTCCAATCCTTTGAACGGTGAATTTCCATACATCAACAAGAACCCTATAGACTTCACCGACGTGGAGACCGAAGAACAAGTTAGAGAAAGAGAGCCGAGAGCTGAGGTAGAAATAAGAGCTCAACTCCAAGAAATTGAGAGACTTCAAGCTGAGGAAGATGAAAGAGCAACAATAGAAGCCACACCTTAGCAAGGTTGGAAGCTAGAAACAAAAAAAATGGGGGATCGTGATCATGAACATGAAAATGATCATGAGGCCCGTAGGCCTAATGTACCATGGGGAGGAAACACCGGTCCATTGGCTCTTACTCAACCACTCCATGAGCTACCGAGAGGCTCGAGAAAAAACTTCCCAAAATTTAGAGGGGATGGTTCTCAACTCCCTGAAGAGCATGTAGCAACATTTATCATTGCTTGCGATGTGTTGGGTGTTGAGGATGAAGATGTGTCAATCTGACTCTTTGTGGAGTCACTTTAAGAGAAAGCTTCCGAATGGTTCTACATGCTACCCCCGAGGTCCATCACCTGTTGGGAGGATATAATAAGTGCATTCAAACATAGGTTCAAGAGCACAGAAGATTATCAAGATCTTTTGGTCTAATTGGTACAAATGAAGAAATAAACCTCCAAGTCAATGAGGGACTTTGTAGAAAGATATGATAGAGTGATAAGAAGGATCCCTGAAGATGTGGTGCCTCCTGAAAATAATTTGAAGAGGTTTTTCATCAGTGCTTTGCCATCAGAAGTAGGTTTCTTCCTCAGAAGAGCCCAACCAAGAACATTGAGGGAAGCCCAGACTATGCAATAGAAACCGATGATGATCTAATCCTTTCCGGAAAGGTGAAAGTCCCCATTAGAAAGCAAAAGGGTCAGAATTCAAACTTTGTCACCATAGATCTGATGTTCTAAAAAATGGCATATCACTTGGTTGCCTTGAAGAATCGGGGCTTATATCATATCACAATGCATAATACTTTAAAGAAACCAAACCATCTAGATAGGCCAAGGATTTCTCCACCTCCTCGTTAACTTTCTCTTAAAGCACCACTAGTCAATGCCATCTCGTGACACCAAAGAGCCGCCGAGGAGGAAGTAGAAATTGATGAAACTAAAGAAGAAAATATGGAAGACTATGAAAACTATCTTGAGGTCGAGGAAGTTGATATGCACAATGGCCTAATTGAGTACGTTGATGATGAAGATGAGGATGATGAAGAAGCTCCAAGTTTCTCATGTGTTGTTTTCACTTGTGCACAATCCAGGAAAGGTGCTTCATCCTCAATGGTTACGGTAAAGGATAAGAAGAATAAAGAAGATTCTCCTCTAGAGGTCACACAAAATAAAATCATCAGCAGAGGATCACCATTACCACCTTCTATGGAGTCGGCCAAAGAAAAACTAGACTCACTGGTTGTCAGGGATCATGCTACTATGCCAAGTAAGTCATCTAATTCTTCTCCCAGCTCAAAAGTTGCTAAGAACAATTCTCCTTTAAATGTTGTTCCTGTAAAAACATCTAAGGTTCAATCAAAAGCTACACCCTCACCCCCTTCCAAGCCAATTACTACACCTAAAAAGGATAATTCAACACCCAAATTAGCAAAGCCTCTACCATGTAAATCTTCCTCCATTTCTGGAACCTCTTCCTCACTCACCATAACCCCATTTGACTTTGTGGAACATGCAAGCAAAACAAAAGTCCAGCTCTCAGAAATAGAATACCTACAAACACACCCTTCCCAATTTGATAGGTTCATTAATATAGTTCGTGGTGGTAACCCTATATCCTTAAGTCCTAATTCTAAAGGCTTACTACCCACACCATCCACACCAACTTCCCAAAACATGTTAGCCCTTAGTGCCTCCAAAACCAATAGGGTTGAACCTTTCTACATGTCACTCCTCATTAAAGGATTCTAGCTAAATAATTATATCATAGATTCTCGCACCAACCAAAGTTGCAAATTATCTAGGCCTCACCTTGACCCAGGTAAATGGCACTTGCTACACAATGGAATCTAAACAAGTTCCATTTGTAGGAAGAATCAAATATGTACATGTAGCACTAGCTGATTTTCTAGACAAGAAGGTGCTCCTAACCATACTGGTAGCAGACATCCCAACATCCTTTGGTATGCTATTGAGTAGGAGTTTCTACAGAGACTTGGGTGGAGAGATAAAAATTGATTGGTCATCTACAACTATTTTAGTAAAAGGTGAGATGAAGAAGTTTCTACCAAGTAAGAAAGATGAAGTTCACAGTACAAAGATTTGATGATCTGAAAGCAAACATTCTCTTTCAAGATTGTGGGCTAGGAAACTACTTCCTCACATCAAGAAAAGAGGAGAACTTTCCACTTCTCATGGAGGAAGAGGAAGATAAAATTTGAACAATGTAATTTAATGGTAGTCATTCCAATGTGGGCTCGGGAGCTGGTGTAGTATTATACTTTACTTCTAATGAGTTGTACCCATTTGCCTATAAGATGTAATTTGATAATACAAATAACAGTATAGAGTATGAAGCACTACTCTTAGGCATGAGTGCAGCAGAGGACATGGGAATCAATAAAATGAGATGCCGAGGTGAAGTAGAGGTTGTAGTAAAAGTAGGTACGCTAACAATATCAGTGAAGAATCAAAGACTCGCATTACAAAAACAGAGTGTGGGATTACATTGAATCTTTTGATGCCTTTTCCATTGAAGCTATTCCAAGGGAACATAATAAAAAGGATGATTCTATTGCAATGTCAGCTTCCCTAGTGACACCTCATCCTTCTTTTGGTAAAGACAAAGTGACCATAGAAATGGTATTCATACCTAGTGTACCGAATGCAAATCATTGGCAAGTCTTCAATGATGATAACCAAATTCTAGCCTTTTTAGAGAAAAGGGATAATTTCAATAATCTCTCATTCAAAGGAGGTGAAAATCCATACCAAGAATCAATCAACAAAGAAGATAAAGAAGGAATTGAATGGATTGATGATGAGGGAGTAATCAAATTAAAAGGGAACAAAATGGAAACCAAGGAGACAGGGTTGAGAGAAAACATAGAAATGGAAACAAAACTAAGCAAAAATATATATAACGGTGATACAACAAAGGTGTGCTAAACTCCTTGCTTTGCAAATAGACGATCATGGAGATGCAACATCAAAACATGTACAAATTACTGAATGCAATGAAGGATCGAAGACAATAATAAATGCATGAGAGGATTGAAAATCAACCACATAACATACATTATCATTTCCAAGTTTGATACAATGCATTACAATAGCAAGAGGAGGAAAAAACATGTTGCAATCTTCATGGGAGTGTCGAAACTACACGAATTCACATGCCAAGGGAAGAGGGAGTTCTGCAAGAACAAAAACATCTAACATTACAAAATGAGCCAAATCGGCTTAATCGATGAAAAAAATAGAATGGAGGAGAGAGAAATGTGGAAATCCATTTTTTCACCCACCAATGACAACATCCATTAAAACAGCAAGGAACCTTCAAAATCCATTTTCTAATGTATTCGACCATCTTTGCCGAGAAAATGGGTGCCATATTTGCATTAATTTTGGTGGTTTGTATGTCTCATTATGCATTTTTCCCATGCTTGGGACATTTCTTCATTTTTATCCCACCAAAATTGACCAAATATCAAATTTGAAGATTCCATGGCATAGAGGGCGTTGATATCTTTCCAATGATACCAAATTTGATGAATTTTGAGTACTAGATCGAAAGATATGACCTTTTGAAATTATACGCGCCAAATTAGGGCAAAAATGGTAAAAACGGGTCAAAATTGGGGTGGCAAGGGTCAAACCTTAAATTTTTCCATTTTATTTTAAATTGGGAAAAATTCCCAAAAAAATCCGTGCCCCGCCAATGCATTGATTTTGACTCGCTTTTCATCATTTTGCCCTAATTTGGCGGAGAATTTCAAAAGGTCATATCTTTCAATCTAGTGGTCGAAATTCATCAAATTTGGTATCATTGAAAGATATCAACGCCTCTATGCCATGAAATATTCAAATTTGATTTTTGGTCAATTTTGGTGGGAGAAAAATGAAGAAATGTCCCAAACATGGGAAAAACACATAACAAACATCCAACCACCAAAAATTAATGTAGTATGGCACCTATTTTTCTCCAACATGGTTGAATACATTAGAAAATGGATTTGCAAAGGTTCCCTTGCCATTTTAATGGATGTTGTTAGCAGGTGGTGGTGCAAAAATGGATTTCCCATGTTTCTCTCTCCTCCGTTCTATTTTTTTCATCGATTAAAAGCCAGATTTGGCTCATTTTGTAATGTTGGACATTTTTGTTCTTGCAAACTCCTCTCTTCCCTTGCACATGAATTCGTGGAGTTTCAGACTTCCCATAAAGATTGCAGCACGTTTTTTCCTCCTTGCTATTGCAATGTATTGTATCAAACTTGGAAATGATAATGTATGTTTTGTGATCTATTTTCAATCCTCTCATGCATTTATTGTCTTATGATCCTTCATTACATTCTTAATGTCAGTGCATTTTTGATGTTGCATCTCCATGATCTGTGTTTATTTTTTAAAGCAAGGAGTTTAGCACTCCTTTGGTGTATCACCATTCTTTTTCTTTTCTTAGTTTTGTTTCCTTTTCCATGTTTTCTCTCAACCCCGTCTCCTTGGTAGTCTTAGAGTAGGATTTTGAATTAGAGCCTCTGCAAAAAATTGCATTCATACACGTAAATGAGGAGGAGTAAGAACCATCTTTCTCTAGAGAGTTTTCTCACCTTGCAAGGTCTCACACCTTGAGAAAACTCAATTTTGTGCAATCACTTTAAATGACCCAATTCTAGACTACAAATCTGAAGGTCATTTAGGGGTGTGCGGTAGATTTGCACTAACAGCTTTTGTACGCCCAAAGTGGGACACTAGGGTTAGATATTTCATATTCTCTTAGTGTCTTAGCAAAAACAACTAATCTTACACCACCGTGTACCACTAATAGTTTTGGCATGCCCGGTGGGAGCTTAGAGGTCTTCATCTTCATTACAACAAAGTTGATGTGCAATTGTTGTAAGTTTCTTGCTTGAAAGAGCCTTGATTTACACAATGAAACTCCAAAAGGATATAATCAATTGGTTTAAGCATTCTAAGCTTGAAGATTCATGAGAAGGATCCAAATAAGGTCAAGGACCATAGAAGAGGGATTTTTTAACTATCTAGAATTATCCCTAGAAAGAGGAGAAAGAGGAAGAAGAATTCAAAGGTCCCATCTCCACCAAATATAACTTTATCAACTCCTCCACCCGGTAGACCTTTCATCCAATCAACAAGGGTTCTCAGGCCAATCAGAATGACACAACCCAATCCTTATGTCAACTTTACTGGTAGCAGCCCACTTGCTCTTAATGCACAAAACCCAATTCCAATTGCAGCATTGAAGAACATCCCATACTTTACTGGAGAAAATCATACCACTCCTGGTGATCATGTCAAGGACATTGCTAATGTTTGTGCAATCCATGAGATTTTGAGATGGATATTGCTATCAAATTTATGGAATATTCATTCAAAGGAAATCCTTTCAATGGTTCAAAAGCCTAGCAGCAGGCTCTATCCAAAATTGGAACCAGTTGTGCACAACTCTCCACAACCAGTTTGGAGAGAAAGGGGACAACTTGTCTCTATTGGAGGAACTAACAACTATCGAGAGAGCTCCCAATGAGCAGTTAACAGACTTCAATTTCATATTTCAAAGAACATGGGATAGAATCCCATTGGCATTGAGGCCAACAACTCAGGTTCTTTCTTATACTTTCTCAAGGCTTTAAATTCTAACATTTCTATGTTGATCCAATCCATGGGGGTGCAAATATACCTGCAGATTACAACATCGCCATTAGGGCTGAGAATTGTTTGATCCAAGTGGTAAACTTGCACCTAGGCCTCCTATGCCCTTATATCCAGAGTTGGAAAGCCCAAGTACTATTCAAACACCTACTTTAGCTCCTATTCCCACTCCTAGAAATCAAAGTTCAAATGAAACTTCTACTTCATCCTCTAGTGCCTCAAATGAGTTTCAAGAAGTTATGAAACAATTTCAATATTTGGGAAATGAACTGGTTACACTCAAGAGGAAACAAGCTCAAAGTTTTAGGCCTTCTTATCAGCCTTAAACTCAGCCTAATAGACAATCATATCAGCCTAATATGCCACCCAACCCAGCTGCAATTCAAAATCAAGTAAGGCCTCTTGCCAATAGACCATTTCAGCCCTATAACCCCAATGTTGCATCTACCTCTAAAGCCTTAGTGCCGGTGAAAAATAATATAGCTTAAGAGTATGATTGGTGTAACCCATGTAGTGAACCTCACAACCAATCTATGTGCTTCAATGGTGCTTTGAACTAAGCTTTGATGGTGATAAAAACTGTGTAGAGAGTGAAGTGAGTCGAGAAACAAACCAACAACAAGGGACATCTCAACAAGATACAACTCCAAATGAGACTACACTTGTGAATTGGTAGGCTAAAGATTTTTGTGGTATGAATCAAACACCTTCTCAGTGTAGCAAGTAACACGTGGTCAAAGAAGAGGATGATTAGTGAAGGGCGGTCATTAGATCCAAGTGATTCACAACCTTTCATCACTCCACAAGGTGTTGGCAAGAAAAATTCAGTTCCAAATGTGCAAGGACAGCCCAAGCCACCTTTTAGACCAGCTCAAATGCCAGCTTTTTGTAGCCCATGTATAAGAAAAGAATGTGCGAGACTAAAGGGAATCAAAGAGATGGTTCATCCCCATTTAACATCATTGAAAAATGAAGAAGACCAATGTGTACATATCTATGTGGGAGTCACTATCCATCCTAGGACAAAGGATCTATTACAAGCTGCCATGAATAATTGGTCAACCTCAAATCAGCTAGTTCATATGCAAGAGAAGGTACTCACAAATGCTACTCACTGAGGGGAATCATGGAGGACAGCAAGAAGGTAAAATTTTGAAGACCCCTCCATTCTATGTTTCATTGATCATTGGGGATAAACTAGTACATAATTGTATGAGTGATTCTGGGGCAAGTAGTTCCATGATTCCCAAGAAAAATCTGATCATTTGGGCCTTCAATATGAATTCATATCCAAGGGGTGGTGCAATTAGATGGGACAAAAGTAGTACCAAATAGTTGGGGTAGTTAAATATTTGAGCCTTACTTTGCATGCATGCCCTAATGTCACTATTTTGCAAGATGTGTCGGTGATAGATTTACCACCACTCTTTGCCATATGTTTGTCAAGGGATTTCACATCTAGAATTAGAGGTTACATATCTGTAGATTGGTCACACATGCTTTTTAGGACAAGGTATGGACCCAAGGCCACAATCAGGTCCGAACCTACACATTGAGCCTCATACTCCAAGCCCAATCAATGCCAACTGTTTAGCATTTGATCAAGAGGATTATACAAGCACACACCAAAGTTGGAAGCATTCTAGATTTGACTCTTGATGAATGTGTGATCAAGGTACATGCTTTTGATCCCTACAAGGAAATAGAGGAATCTGAACTAGGAGTCTATTACATGCATGAATAAAATCAGCCTCTTCCTAGCATCACCAAGACAGGCCATAAAGATGACAATGAGGTATGGCGGTTGTTCTTTGATCGATCAAGAAGTAGAAAAGGTGCGGGAGGAGGAGCTATGCTTGTTTCACCTCAAGGCATTAAGTATTATTCAGATTTTAGATTTCATTTTGCATGTTCTAACAACACTACTGAATATGAAGCTTTGATACATGGATTGAATTGGTCAAGGAAGAGAGGCATCAAAAACTACAAGTCTTTGGTAATAGTGAGTTGATTATTAATCAAGTTAAAGGATAGCATGCTGCCAAGAATGACCTACTCAAAAGTTATAAGAATAGGGTATGGGATCTCATTGAGGATTTTGAGGACTTTGGCATCAACTCCATCCCTAGGAAAGAGAACCAAGCTTATTGATAGGCTTGCAGCAGTTAGTTGGAGCAACTTTTGATGTTGTGGA
Organism: Taxus wallichiana var. yunnanensis; assembly: GCA_018340775.1. Taxonomy (NCBI): domain Eukaryota; kingdom Viridiplantae; phylum Streptophyta; class Pinopsida; order Cupressales; family Taxaceae; genus Taxus; species Taxus wallichiana. The sequence continues at coordinate 585,319,928 of CM031239.1, read as the reverse complement.
AGTATCAAAAGAGATAAAATGCAGCCAAACATCCATGTGATTGTGAGGCCATCGGTGCCAGACAATAATGCAAGTTAACAAGTGTTTGAGAGTGACCAACAAATCATAAATTTCTTGCAAGAGGAAGTTGAGTTCTTGGCCAAAAATCACAAAAGTTGGAACAACATATGGTGATCAAGTGGTACAGTGAGAACCAACAAACTTCCAAAAGTACTACTTGTGACTTTAAAGTCTATCTTCAATCCTAATGATCAATTTAGGAAGGAGAAAACAAACATCCAAGTCAAGGGAGAGGATTCATAGCCCATCTTAGTTGGAGAAGGAAAGTCACTTCAAATTGGTAAAGTGGCAACCGAGAAAGAAAGGTATGAATTCATGCAACTTTGTCAAGAGTTCCCAGATGTATTTTCTTGGAGCTATGAAGACTTGATAGGTTTCAATCCCAAGCTAGCTCGACACACAATTGAACTAGATCCAAGTGCTTAGCCCATCAAGTAAAAAAAGAGACCGATCAATCCCACATTGAGCCTCTCATGAAGAAGGAATTGAATAAGTTGATTGAGGAAAGTATCATTTTCCCCATCAAGCATTCAACATGGGTTGTAAAATTAGTTCCGAGTTAGAAAGAAGAGTGGAGAAATCAGGTTGTGTGTATACTTTAGAGATTTGAATAGAGCATCCCTCGAGGATCACTACCCACTTCCTTCTATGGAGCAGATTTTGCAAGTTGTTGCTAGCTCGAGAGGTTTTCATTGTTAGATGGTTATTCGGGTATAATCAGATCATGGTAAAGGAAGATAATCAGTTCAAAACAACCTTCACCACTAAATGGGGAACCTATGCATATAGAAAAATTCCATTTGGGTTGTCTAACACCGGAGCTACTTTCCAAAGGGAAATGGATATGGAATTCAAGGGATTGATCAAAAAATAGTGTTGATATACCTAGATGATATTATTGTATTTTCTAAAAGTGTAGAAGACCATATCTTTCATTTGATATAAGTGTTCCAAAGATGTAGAAGATTTGGGGTATCCTTGAATCCCAAAAAATGTATATTCCTAGCTCATGAAGGCAAGCTCCTAGGCCACATTGTTTCTAAAGAAGGGTTAGCAATTGATCCATAGAGGGTTAAAGAAATAAGAGCACTGCCATTTCCAAGTCATAATAAGGCTCTTCAAAGTTTCTTGGAAGAATCAATTTTGTTTGAAGGTTTGTTCCAAACTTTGCAGCCCTTGTCAAGCCAATAACTATGATGTTGAAGAAAATTATGGCATTCAAATGGACAACTGAAGGTAAGGCAAGTTTTGAGGCAATCAAAGAAGCTATCTCACAGGATCCAACTCTCATTAACCCAGATTTCTCCAAATACTTCATCCTTTATGCATTTGGCGGTGATGATACAATTTCTGCAATTTTAGTACAACAAAATGAAGAAAATGCAGTAGAGCAGCCAATTTCCTTCTTTAGCCAAAGCTTGGAGGACTATGAAGTAAGGTATTCCTTCATTGAGAAGCATGTTCTTGTAGTGATTAGGATCTTGAAGAAATTTAAGCATCTAGTTTCAAACAACAAGGTTCAACTGCTGGTTTCTCATGTGGGAGTTAAAGACTTCCTCCTCAACAAAGATCTAAATGAAAAATGTGCAGGGTGGATTACTCGTGTCATGGAGTATGACATTGAGATCAAAGTCACCAAGCTGGTCTAAGGAAAGGGATTGTGTGAGCAATTTTCCTTGATTCAACCAATTGAAGCAAACAAAGAGAAGAATGTTGTTTTGGTGTTGCAAGATAGCCAAGAACAAAGAGATGTTCAAGAATAAAATGGTGGTGTGCTCACTCCTTGCTGGACCCAAGACATAATGAACTTCTTATGCCCTCCAAAGATGAACAAAGCCAAAATAAGACACTTCAGATTGCAGGGTATTCCGTATGCACTTGTTGATGGTGTCTTGTTCAAAAAATATATCAATGGAGTGTTGCTGAGATGCATTGGGACAAATCAGATTGAGAAAATGTTAGAAGAGTTCTACGATGGATCAGTGGGGGTCCTTTTTCTCCAAGAGTTCCATGCTCAAGATCATGAAGGATGGTTATTATTGGCCCAAAGTGTTTAGTGATTGTTATGCATGGATCAAGAGGTGCAAGAATTGTGCATTCTTCACAGGTAAAGAGAGGTTAGCAACACTTCCATTGCACCCAATCTCAGTTGACCAGCCATTCATGCATTGGGGTTTGGACTTCATTGGAGTCATTAATCCAAACTCAAACTAGGGGCACAAATGGATTCTAATAGCAACAGACTTCTTCACCAAATGGACTGAGGCGGTGGCACTCAAAGAGGCAAATGAATCTAGCATTCTAGACTTCTATGAGGGGATAACAACCAGATTTGGTATACCTACCACTATAATATCAGATAATTCATTGGCATTCATAGGATCAAAGATATGTGAATGGGATATTAGAAATGGGATCTATTTGAGCACTTCATCAAATTATTACCCTCAACGTAATGGCAAGTGAGTCCACAAACAAGAATCTATTAAGGATCATCAAGAGGACTCTTGATGAAAATCGAAGACTTGGCACACAAATCTCAAATCAGCTCTATGGGCTGATAAGATAACTCCCAAGAGATCCAAAGGTAACTCTCCATTCAGATTTGTTTATGGGAAAGAGGTAGTCTTTCCTATATCACTTGAGTTTCCAACATTGGAACTCATGAAGCAATTGGAATTGTTGGAGTGTGAGCCCATGGAGGTTAGATATGCAAAATTGATGGAACTCCAAGAAATTAGAGAGCATGCAGCCCAAACAATGGAAAAATACCAAGCATTGATCAAGAGAAGCTTTGATAAGAAAGCTAAGGCTAGAACTTTCCAAGTTAGAGATTTAGTGTTGAAATGGGATGCAGACCAAGCAAATCCAGGAAGGCATTCAAAATTTGATGCCATTTGGAGTGGCCCCTACATGGTCACAAAATGCAAAAATAGCAATGCCTTCTAATTGTCTAGATTGGATGGTGAGGAACTACAGATTCCGTTAATGAATCCATCTAAAGCATTGCTACTAGAAGGAAACTTCTCACCTTGTACATATTAGCTTAGAATTTTTTTCATTCCACCAAGTTCTTATGCACATTGTTTTGTTGTAGCTTAGATTTACATTTCCCTAAGTGCTTTGGCTCAAGTTTTGTTTCCCCAAGGATGCATCATTTACAAATCATGTTCCAGTCAAAGTAATTTTCTACTCTCATAATCTTCATCTTAGATATTTTCTAATGAATTGAGAGTAACAAGAAGTTGAGTTCATGACTCCATGCCTAATGGATTGCTTCAGGCAGCTGGTCACTTCATCTAGTAGGTAGATGACCCCTCTGAGTCACCAAAATTGTTATCCAAAATAAGCACATGCTTATTTTGGTTAACTTGCCTTCATTCTTCCTTCCTTTTTTGCGAAATATTTTTACATCTTTAAATCACTCAAAAGGTCCTAGAGATGGCTTCATCAAATAGTATTTTCTTCCCCTTTCCGAGAAAGGTAAAGAAGTCCTCCTAACTCCTTTTAATTTTTTATTTATGACTCGGTGGATTTTATACGAAAATTTTCCCTAGACAAGCCCGTGGAGGTAAGGAGGAAAATTTACCTTTGGAGTCTTGGGCCGGCAGAGCGGAGTTGGATAATTTTCCAAGGAAATTGGTGGGTTCACGGAATAAAACTTGACACTTAGCTCTTTTTTCTAAAAGGCACAAAGTCACAAGTCAGCCCATGGGCCTACGGAGGAAGGAAGAGAATTGGCAAGTTAGCGAAGAAAACTTGACACTTAGCCCTTTTGGCTAAAAGGCACAAAGTCACAAGTGCCGGCGCCAGAGGGGAAGGAAGCGAGGGTGGCGAGAGGTGCAAAGAAATTGTTGGCACTTATCCCTTTTGGGAAAAAAACTTAAGGGTTCAAATTTGGCCACACCCCCACATCAAATCTGATGATGACACATGGCAACCAGTGCCAGGGTGGGTAGTTGGAGAAACAAAGGAAATTTTTCCCTTTTCCGAAGAAGCCAAAGGAGCAAAACTAAACCAAAGTCCCGCATCCATTAGAAAGGTGCCACGTGTCCAGTCCACATCAAAAATTCTTGTGGATCAATCAAAGATCACCATGTGTCATCGAGTGGCGTCTTGGTGAAGTTTTTGGAAAAAAATCAATTTCGCAAAAGGGGAAAAAGGAAAGGTTGAGCCCGCAGACCCATTTTTCACCATTTTTTGCCCTAATTTGGCCACAGAATTTCAAAAGGTCATATCTTTCGATCCAGTGGTCAAAATTCATCAAATTTGGTACCGTTGGAAAGATATCAATGCCCTTTATGCCATGGAATCTTTAAATTTTATTTTTGGTCAAGTTAGGTGGGAGAAAATTGAGAAAATGTTTCTGGCATGGGAAAAAATGCGAATCGACCCTAACCACCAAAATTGATGAAGTATGGCACTCCTTTCTTCTCCAGCATGGCCAAATGCATCAAAAATGGATTTTTGATGGTACCCTTTTTGTTTTAAAGGATTTTTTTCAGTTGGTGGGTGTAAAAATGAATTTCCCACATTCTCTCTCCTTCATTTTGTTTTTTTCATCGATTAAAAGACAAATTTGGCTCATTTTGTAATGTTGGACATTTTTGTTCTTGAAAACTCCCCTCTTCCCCTTGGCACATGAATTCATGGAGTTTCAAGCCTCCCATTGGAACTATAATACATTTTTTTCCTCCTTTCCATTGTAATGCATCGTATCAAAAACTGGGAATGATAAAGCATGCTCTGTGAATGAATTTTCAATCCTTTCTTGAATTTATTGTTTCCTTCTGATCCTTCATTACATTTTAGAAATTTGTGCTTGTTCTAGTGTTGCATTCTTATGATCTGTGTCTATTTGAAAAATAGAGGTCCATCACTCCTTTGGTGTATCACCATCTTTTACTTTTTTTTTTCCATTTCCTTGTTTTCTCTCAACCATGTCTCCTTAGTAGTCTTAGAGTAGGAATTTTGAATCGAACCTCTGTAAAAATTGCAAGCATACACCTAAACAGAGGAGTAAGAAATAGCTTTCTCTAGAGATTTTTTTCACCTTACAAGGTCCCACACTTGGAAAACTCAATGTTGTGCAATCACACTAAATGACCCAATTCTAAACTACAAATCTGGGTTGATTTAGGGGTGCTGTGAATTTGCACTAACGGTATCCCAAGGAGCCAAGGATGGTCAATATTGGAAAATGTTTCTCACCTGAAGAAAAAAAGGTTTGTTGCATTACTCAAGAAATACTCAGATGTCTTGGCCTACTCTTATGATGAACTCAAATCCTTCTAGCCAAAGGAAATGCATCACTCAATTCCTTTAAAGTAGGGTGTTAAGCCCTTCAGGTAAAAACAAAGGCCGTATAACCCAAATATTATTGATACCATCAAGGAGGAGGTAACAAAGATGTTTGATGCAAGGATCATCTTTCCCATCCACCATTCAATGTGGGTGGATAAAATTTTGCTAGTGTAGAAGAAGATGGTGAAATAAGGATATGTGTAGATTTTTGCAACCTAAACCAAGCATCACTAAAGGAAAATTATCCTCTTCCTATCATGGACCATATCCTGCAAGTAGCCACTGGATCTGAAATACTTTCATTACTTGATGGATTCTCAGGATATAATTAAATCAAATTGGTAGAGGAGGACCACACTAAGACAGCCTTTACAACAACTTGGGGCACTTTTTCCTATAGTAGAATTCCTTTTGGCCTAATCAATGCAGAGCTACATTCCAAATGGCGATGGATTTGGCCTTAAAATATCTAAAGCATTACATTTTCATATATCTTGATGATCTCACAGTATTATCAAATAAGAGGTGAGATCATATCTATCACTGGGAACAGTGTACTTGTAAGGTGTAAGAAACATGGCATATCACTAAATCCAAATAAGTACATTTTTGGAGTCATAGAAGGAAAGTTATTGGGGAACACTTTGAACAAACATGGAGCACACATTGATCCCGAGAGGATCGATTAATTCAAGCATTAGCTCTTCCCACAAGCAAGAAAGGAGTTCATTTATTCTTTAGAAAGGTGAACTTTTTTCATTGTTTTGTGCCCGAGTTTGCCGAGTTGACGAAGCACATCACTTCCATGATGAAACCACAACAAAAATTCAAATGGAACAATGAAGGTAAGGCATCATTCAAAGAGATCACAGATCCATTGCCAAAGCTTTGAATCTTGTATCTCCAAATTTTAATAAAGAATTCATAATGTATTCTTATGCATCAAAACATACACTCTTTTCCATTCTCATTTAGAAAATTGATGAAGCCATGGAAGCACCTATTGCTTTCATGAGTTTTCCTTTGAAAAAGCATGAGATAAAATACAACTAATTGGAGAAGCATTCCTATACGAAGTGGTCAAGGCAGTAAAAAACTTTGGGTTTTAAATCCTCAATTTCCATACGGTGGTGGTGGTCCCCGCAATGCAATCAAGTCCATCTTGACACAACATGATCCTAGAGCTAAAAGAGGAAATTGGATTGCAAAGATTCAAGAATATGACTTGGAGATTTGACTCTCTAATCTGGTAAGGGGAAATGGCTTGTGCAAGTTGATTGTTGAAGATAAAACACTCAAAGTTCAACATGGTGAAGAAAAATGTGCTTACTCAACTTGTTCGAAGAAGAAACCCATAGGTTCTCTTCGTTGCCACTCTTGATGAGTGGTATGTTGATATTGCCTATTACCTCGAATTATGGAGAATTATCTCCCCATCTTGATTACAAGAAAAGGTGAACAATCAAGTCAAGGCAGCTAAATTTATAATCTAGAATCATGCACTTTACAAAAGAGGCTTGGATGGTTGTTTCCTTAGGTGTGTAGATAAAGAGCAACAAGAAAAGTTACTTAAAGAATACCATGACCAAGCATGTGGTGGAAATTTTTCAGCAATGGTCACTACACACAAGATCCTCTCGAGGAAGGTATTATTGGCCCACCATCTTTGTAGACACTCAAGATTGGGTTTCTAAATTCAAAGCATGCCAATAGTTTGTTGGAAGACCACAACTCATTGCATTACCACTCAGGCTGTGGTTATTGAAGAACCATTTCAATAGTGGGGACTGGACTTCATTGGTGTTCTGAACCCTCACTCAAGCGTGAGGTACACCTATGTACTCACAAAGAATAGACTACTTCACCAAATGAGTGGAAGCCATTTCGGCCAAACAAGCCAAAGACCGAAATAGTATGTAACTTCATCAAGGAGAATATCATAGTCTGTTTCAGAGTGCCACAGAAGATCGTAGCAGATAATGCTACCTATTTCTCTTCAAGAGAGATAACTGAGTTTTTCTATAGCTACGAAATCTCCCTATCTCATTCTTTTGACTACTATCCACAAGGAAACAGACAGGCCGAATCAAGCAACAAGAACTTTGTGACCATTGTCCATAAGCTTGGAAATGATAATCAAAGGAATTGGCACAAAAGGTTATACGATGCATTGTGGGTGGATAGGATCACTCCCAAGAAGGCAATCAGTATATCACCATTCCAACTATTGTATGGAGCTAAAGAAGAAATTCCTCTCACAATTGATATGCCAGCTCTCAAGCTGTTATAGGAAATAGAAGATGGTCAATACAAGGATTCCATTGACAAGAGGATCCTCTTTCTTGAGAAGTTGGAAGAAAATAGACTCCAAGTGGTGGATCGCATTAAGAATCACCAAGTGAAAGTAAAGAATATTTTTGATAAGAAGGCCAAGGTAAGAGAATTCAAATTCGGAGACTTCATCCTGCTATAGGACAAGAGAAGAGAACCAAAAGCTAGCCATGGAAAGTTTGAATCGTTATGGCTCGACCCATTCCAGAATTGTGAAGCTTGTAGAAAAATGCTTTTCTTATCTTGTATTTAGATGGAACACCACTGGAATTTCCTCAAAGTGTGTGATACTTTAAATTTTATCATCAATGAAAATTGGTTGTTCCCCCGCCTTGTACCATAGGTGTGTTTCCCTTTCCATTGTGTGGTTTTGTTTCCCCTTATGTTGCATGTCGTGTGTTTCCTTCTTCGATATTTCTTTCTCAAAGTTGTACATGAATCTGTAAGGCCCAATGGATAAGGCACTAGTAAATGAATTAGAGGGTCTAGATATTGAGATTCTGGATTCCCATGTCATGTCTTCACTATGCTCAATCCATGTCATGTCCCCAAGCTAGAGCTAGTTGTTGTCGCCCTCAAAATACGCCCCTCATTTTTTAATTTAGATTCAAAAATTTTAAGCTCACGCCCTCTAGAAGTGTTCAAGTAAAGTTGGAAGTCCAAAAACATAGAGAAATTCATGCTTTGAAGTTGTTTAAACTCTCTAGTCTGCACGTTTTGATAAAAATTTTGTTTTCCTATCTAGACGCGTGAAAATTTTATTATTTTCCTCATTTGAATGAAATTTTCAATCTTTCTATGGCCATGGATCATCAAAAATTGTATTTTTTCAATTCCTTGGTTCACGAAAGAAATTTGAAATTTGGGCATACAAGTGGAGTTTTTCCTCTTCTGTTTATTTCTTCCCGCAATCAAAATGACAGGGCATATATTCCCATTAACTTTTACCATAGCATCCAAGAGTAGTATGTGGATATCTCTAATTGGATGCGGTATGGAAATGTTTCAAGAAATAGTGGAAGCCTCCACATGTCCAAATGGCACAACTCCAAGGGCAGGGCCCAAGGGACAATCCACAAATAAGCGCAGCTTTCCACATGTCCAAGGTCCAAAATGAAGACAAAACAAGCCCAAATCGGCTAAGTATGGAAGGTTCAACGGATGGTGCCACATGCTTCATCGGTGTAATTTCAAGGGTCGAAGCTAGGGGTAGTTCTCAAACTTGCGCCAATCCTCCACATGTCCCAGTTCAAAAAAGGGGACAGAGCCGATTGCTTAAATTGACTAAGTATGAGTGGGTCGGCGGAAGCCTCCACATGCCTCAATGGCACAATTTCAATAATGAAACCAAAGGGCCAATCTTCAAATGAGTGTCGTTTACCATGTGGTCGTAGTCAATAGAGAGACAAAGTTGGCCATTGAAAATTCCAGGACCAGCGGAAGGAGCCACACGTCTAGAGGTCAACATAAGTAAAGTGGGAAGTAATCCTGAATTGGCTAAGTATAAAAGAACTGGCGAGCTCTCCATGTGTCAGCCTGGTGTAACTTTAAAGGAAAAATCCAAAGGTAGGTTCCAAATGAGTGCTAGCTCTCCATGTGTCTAGGGTCAAATATACGGCCCCACCAAACAAAAGTGAGAGTGTCAAATATTAAGCCCGAATAGAAAGTCAATGTGAGGAAGTGGGCCATCGGGGATATTTGAGAATTTGAGCCTTGTTTTCATTAAAGGGGCTTAAAGTTAAAAAGTGACCTGCAACCCCGCCCATGCCAAGGAAAAAGTCAAATATTAAACCCGCATCGAAGGTCAAAGTGAGGAGGTAAGCTAACGAGAATTTGTGTTTTTTAGCCTTTTTGTAAAAAGGGCTAAAATTCATAAAGTGACCCGTGGCCCGATCATGCTATGAGGAAAAATTCAAATGTTGAGCCTACATTTAAATTCAAAGCGGGAAAGCGGGTCGGCAGAGAACTTTGGGGTTTTGAGCCTTTTTGTAAAAAGGGATAAAAATCATAAACCGAGCCTCGATTCCTTTTCCAATCAAGTGAAGCCACATGTCGCTTATATCAAAAGTGAAAGGGCATACCAAAAATGTAAAAATGCCAAATCTCTATAAAGTCACAAAATGTGAAAGGCATACTCCACACCCACTCCAAGACATTTCTCCCACGTGACGACTCGGTTTAAAGTTTCAAAGGCAAGATGAAGGGTTCAAATTCAAAGTTACAAAATGAGCGTAACAGATTACATTATGAAAAGTCTGGTTTTTCTCACCATTGGTGTTTCTTCACAAATCAAGAATCTGAACAGACGCGAATGATTGAAAATATTGTAAATTGTTTCTTACTAACAAAGAAGAATTTGTAACCATTTCTTGTAAGATATTTAATGGCTTTTTCATGCCATTGTAAGGGGTTGGTGATTGATCTTGTAAACTCAAGATTATATTGTACTTTAAGAGAACAAAGGAGATAGCCATTTTCTTCCATTTCCTCCCCTCTTCTCAATTTCCTCCATTTCTCCACTATGTACAATTTTTGTTTAAGCATCAATACAAGAAGGAGTTTCTAGCTTTCTTTGACTAAGGGATTTCATGATACTTTGTGTTCATCAAATTCTATTTGATCTTGTTTCCATTTGTAGGGTTGTTTCCTCTAAATTTAGTGCATGTGTTGAAGTTTCTAACTAGTGCATGCAAGAATCTAATTTTCTACCTACAACATTAGTTCTCCTACCTCTTTTCTCACTCCCTTTCCCACCTTCATAAAGCAAATTCCCCCTTGTAGATAACTGCAAGCATTTTCCGCAGGGTCATTGGAGTGCCCCTGTTGGATCCCCGACCGAAAGGCCACCACAAAAATCCACACTTTCTCGCATATGCATACATGGTAGTTGTACCAGCTTATGTAGAGGACTTAGATTCCTAGAGTGTTGGTAAGGAATTCATAAATTTGTCCACTCGACAAATTTCCTTGCCAACACTATGCTTAAGTAGTTTGAGGTAGTGTTCTGTGTGAATTTTTCTAACCTGTAGTGTAATTTTGACCACCCTTTTCAGTCATTCACCATTTCCCTTTTTCAAACAGTTGTGATCTCGATTGATCTCTTAGAAGGCTCATTTGGTGCATCGTCTCCCTTTAAATTCATGTTTTGATTCATTTTTCTATCCCTCATATCACACAATAGAGAAGAGCCAACTTCTTTAAAATCTGGAGGTCTCCTTAGGGTGCATGTCCCACTAACCTAAGGATTCCCATGACTCGATGGTCCAATCTGCCAAGGATGATCGTCAACATGTATCATATCCGATCATATGGGATTCTAACCTTGAGTTTTGTTCACTAGTATTACTTTGGCAAGACATGAAATAAATATGGTTATTTGTATTTTCTTCAATTATATATATATATATATATATATATATATAATATTTTAAATATTATTTTTGTATAATAAAATATCATTTAATTTCTCTCGAATAAAATAAATAAACAAAAAAATTATTTAACAAAATTAGCCAAGTAAAAAGAAAGAAAAGAAATTTATAAATACAAGTTATGTAAAATACGATTAATATATATAGATAAATAAACAAACAAATGAATTAAAAATGATATTTAAAAATGAAAATAATAATTTATATATATAATAATTTGTGTTGGTAAATGCGTTAGTGGGGATGGTATGCGGCGATGGCATGTGGTTGAGGACACAGAAAAATTTATTCTTTGAAAATAATTTGGAAGATTTCAAACAAATGTGTCTGATAGGATTAGGATCCACTTGTGAGGGAATGAATTTTTTTGGTTATGCAAAGTGGAGGCATTAAAAATGGTTTAAGAAAATTTCATAAAATGCTACTCAAAAGTTTCTAAATTGATTGATCTAGATCTATATTTGTATATGAATCGGATTCAATTTTCTATGAGAGGAAAGGAAAATACTTATTTCGATGTTTTGTTTGTTGTATACATAAGAAGAAGCGAGAATATTGAGGATTAGGAGACACATCATTCGGGCATATTGTCTAGTTATATTGATTTTGCTTCTTCTACTTCTAAGCAATGTGTTACATGCATTGTAACCTTTAAAGCACCATTATCGAGGTAAACGAAGGCTAACAATTCATTTTTCCTACTCTTTATCTTTTATTTCAAGTATTTGTTGTGTTGATTAAGATATTAAAAGTGCCCTTTCCTAATATCCCACTTATGTCTCTACAATATTTGTCTCTATCACTCTTCCTATGTGTGAAACCTTATGTTTGTCTTAAGTCACCATTGATTAACTAAAAATAGATATTTCTGCTATTTTATAAGTTATTCTAAATATAAAATAAATTCTATACTTGAAATGTTGAACCGAATGTTTTTATTTAGTATTTGAATATATTGAAATAATGGAAATAGGAGAAATATGGTACTAACCTTAAGTTAATTTACCTCACTATGTCTTTGGATTGTAGCAGACTAGTATGCAGACCGGGAAAGAAGTGACCGAATGGCCTAGGGAATGGCAGAGTTGATGTTTTTCCTATACTTGAGGCACTTGTGAGGATACTTGGGGTGCCTCAGGGCACCCTAGTCTATAATATGGGCATTGTAAACTTTAGAAGAGCTTAAAACATGAATTCGGTAGTGTCATAATATCTCTAAAATACCTTCTCTCTGTCACATGGGTGTCACAAGAATTTTCGTATGTCACTTTAAATTTTACTTGCAAAACTTTATCTAAAGCATCAATTCCTAAACAAACAAAAATGCATATGAATAGGTCAAATTGACTTCAACTACTAAACTAATGGCCTTACAACTAAGTGTTACACTACATTTTACACCCAATGTAATTCTATATGTGTGTGTGTGCAATTTTATGCCTATGGTGCCCTAACCCAAATGAAGCAAGAATAGGGGAAATAAATAGATGGAAAATGCAAATGGTGGATGGTATGGAAAGAATACAACCCTTTCCCCCTATGCAATGTGTGATGCAGATGTAGAAGATGCCCAAATGAAGTCCCTTGCCTTAGTAGATAGTTTCCTTTCATAGTGAGATGTCCAACCATAATGTAGTGAGTATGCTATGTTTATATAGGGATATCTTGTTCAAATTTTGACACTAATGACCCAAAATTTCTAACTATGACCTAGGGGAATACACGAGGTAACCGTTAGGACCGACCTCGAACAAAGAAATTAAGACCACAAATTACAAAGACATAAGTGCCTAAGATCATGGATCAAGCACCCAATGCAGCCCTAGGCATCCCAAACAGACTTAAAGATGAAAAATAAGAAAATTACGACACCTGAGACACCCTGAAAGATGCCCAAAACTGCAGAGACAAATGACGACTGAACTAGACAAACAACAATGACACTTGACTAACTAAAAACAAGACCAAAGGATGGGTCACTAGTGAATACTTTTATTATGCAAGATCCATATATAAAATAACATACCTAACAGTATTAATGTAATAGTAAGTGTGTGATTTTGTGACTACATTTTCCCCCACTTTATGTTGGTGAGCGGAAATCTTGGTAACATAAAGTAGATATAGATACATACAGAAAAATCTAGAGAATCCCAAGTAGAGAAGTGTGCCAATAGAACTATAAAAGCATGTCAAACCATGGATCAACAATTTGATCCATGCAACGTATCAAAAAGTGTAAATATCACGACGAGGTGTGGAAAATGAAAATGATGATTAGGATATAGGATGATGATTTTGAACATGGTTTAATAATGAATAGGTGGGTAGGGAGTGATTAGTTCCCAACCCAAATGCTTGTATATGAATGGAATAATGGGAGGATTTGGGTGTCCTACCACCAAAGGAAGAGTGTAGGGAGAAAAGTGTATTATTCTCCAAACTTTAACTACATCCTCAAGATCTAGCCATTGTAGTGGACTCAGATCAAAATGTTGAGATTTTGGATCCAAATGATTTTGATTAAACACTTGAACCATATAAGAGTGATAAGGGGAAAGGCACTCTGTAGGTGTCGTCACAATGTAAAGACTTCTAGGTTAGGTCATCTAGAAGGGAACATGATAGAGAATGAGATGGATTCTAAGTTAGGTCATCTGGAGGCAAACACACTAGAAATAGATAGCTTTTAGGTTAGGTCATTAGGAAGAAAACACAGAATGAACAAGATGACTTCAAAGTTAGGTCATCTAGAATCGAATGTGATAGAAATAGATAACTTCTAGGATAGGTCATTAGGAATAAAATGAAGAATGAACGATACAGACTTCCAAGTTGGGTCATCTAGAAGCAAACGTCGAATATAGAATAAAATCCCAAATAGGTCATCCGGGAATGAAATGGTGAATGTGTTGGTGTCCATTTTGATCCTCTATTATTTTGCCCTAATTTTCCTTTCACTTTGCATCTCCTGAAACATTTTCTATAGTTTTAATGGGTGAAATGAAGTTGCTTCCTTTGTTCCCATGCCTTAGTCCATTTGAAAATCATTTAACATGCCCCTTTGTACAATAATACTCAAGCTTGCACCATGTTGCCCTAATTTTTCAAATCTGTACTTTCTCAAAAATGTTTTATTTTTCAAAATAATGGTCTACAAATTGTCCCTTACAATCAAATGTTTTAAAAATGCTCACAAACTTGTTGTTTTACCCTAGTTTGAGAGAAAAATCCATGCATGCCTTGTTTGTGCCCTAATTTTTCAAAATCTATAGGCTATGCCATGTTTTCCCTTTTGCATGATCATGAAAAATCAAAACTGATCGATTCATACTTGTATGTATTCAAAAATCAAATCCCAAGGTCAAAAAATGCTCGAAAATCATGTTTCATCTGATTCTATTTCAAAAAAATTCCATCCTTGGTGAAAAATTGGATTCTGGGCACAACTGGAAAAACTCTATGTTTTTTATGGTCAGATGGGTGTATTTTAGCCATCAAATTATTCCTAAGAAGTTGGAGGGTATGTTGTGGCATCTAATTAGCTAAGGAGAAGTGGGAAGTGTTATAACTTATCATTTTTTCCTTTTTGGCAAATGGGGCATTTTTGGGCCTAGGGCTCCACTTTTTCCAATTTTGCCTACGTGGCATGTTTTGATTGGCTAAGGGATGGTAGGTGGTCAGATTCCCTTAGAGTTTTTAGACTTTATTTTGCAAAAATTTTAAAGTCACAAAATGGCCTCGAAACCCCAGCCCAATCGGGAGTGGACACGTGTCCTAAAAATCAAAAAGGGAGGAGCGGGCTGATGGGGGACTTAGATTTTTTTAGCTCTATTTTTCTAAAGTTTCAAAATCAGTTTCAGCCCCGCTCTAATCAGAGGAGGACACGTGGCATCAATTTTGGGCAGAGGGGATATGGATGGCAGAGGTTTTTGAAGTTTTTGCCTTTGGAGGTAGAAAATGTTAAAGTGAAATTTTGAAGCACAGCCCCGTGGCCAATCACAGGTGGACACGTGGCCTTAAAAACCAAAAATGGAGAAGTGGGCCGATGGAAGACTTAATGATTTTTTAGCTTTGTTTTCTAAAGTTAAAAAATGGGATGCATCTCCGCTCCAATCAGCGATGGACACGTGGTGGGCAAAGCGATCAAGTTGAGCAGCAGAGAGAAAAAGGGAATTTTTTTCCCTTTTGCAAAAAGACTCAGTGTGGAAATTTGAAGCACTGGCCCATGAATGAACCACAAGGGGACATGTGGCAGGGAGGAATCAAAGGCGCGGGCCCATAGAAGAAAAATTGAAAAGTTTCCCTTGGCGAAAAAGGGGTCAAAACATGAAATAAGCCCGTGGTTTTTTAGCGATAGAGAGCATGACATGTGTCAAGGGCAAAGGCGAAGGTGTGGGCCCATGGGGCAAAAAGTGAAAATTTTCCAAATTTCCAAAAAAGGTCAAAACGTGCAGAATTGAAGCGTGATCCAAATGGGACCCACCATGTGTCATGTGTCATCACCAAAATTCAAGGGCGGAGGGGAGAGAAAAAGGTCAAATTTTTCCATTTTTCCAAATACGTTAAAAAGTCAAAAAGTGAGACTGATTTCATTCCCAATCATATTTTGACATGTGGAGGGCCCAGATTGAAGGAGAAAGAGTAGATCAAGGGTAACTGTACATTTTCATTTTTAGCTGCCATTTTTTCTCGAGGAATCTTGGAGATGCAAATTTTGCATCATTTTTAATTGAATTTTTGATGAATTCTTGTCCTTTATGCCTGTAAAGATCAATGCAAGTGGTTTTAGGGATTAATTTGCATATTTGAGGTGTTTTTGAAACAAATTTTGTCCCCAATCCGTCCAAACACATGAAATGTCAAAATTGAAAGTTGCAGAGGTAGTTTTGAAAGGAGAAAAGGTGAAATGATGAGAGGAAAGGCATCTGCATGCCTTGATGATGAAAAACATGCCTCTAGGAAGGATAATGATCCAAATATTTGTAATGATTCAGTCTTTTTAAAACACTTGGTAACTCTCGTTGTAAATTTGTTAAATGTCATTTTCAGTGAATCATGAGAAATTTTGTAACAAACTTGATCCCTTGGCATATTCTTTACTTGGGAAAGAAGGCTCCAATGTGGCAAGAGATATATAATGCATTTTGGAGAAATGAAAATGGTCGGGAAGTTGAAAATCACGAGAAAATTCTGAGAGAAAGCTCATTTTCTGAGAAACCCACCAAAGAACCAGGTTAATTTATTCTGTGTTGGATATTTATGTATGTGAGTTGGTTACAAGTGTATAGCCATCACATAGCCCCGAGATTGTTCATGAAACTCTCTCCTACCGATGAATCTAACAATCTTTTGAATTAATCAGTGTTTCTTGGCAATATGATATATGTTATCATTTTAAATACCTGCAAATAGTTTGCATTGTTCTTGTTGCAATCTTGCATTGAAAATCTTTAGAAATCACATAGAATCTCATCCTTATTGATAGTTTAGTGGCACTTGCAGTTTTGTTTTTCAAAATAGCTTTCATCTGGCATTGAAAATAAGTAGTTTAAAATAACTCCACCTTCATTTGTTAATTGGGATTGTTTGTAAGCCTTTGGGGGTACCTTAGGTGTGATTTGATCAAGGATTTTTTTTTTTAATTGAGTTCTTTACTTCAATATTTTGTGGTGAGTTCTCAAATATTGTGTGAAGAGTGCAACCTAGGCTTCCATTTATGCATCTTCTAGTTGAAATAACATCCTAATTATTTGAAGCATTTTATTTAATGGTTGTTCAAGTATTGTAGATGTTGTCAAAGATTTGATATATACAAGTTTTTCATGTCAATACCCCACCAAAAATCATCCGAATAACTAATCCTACCCATACTACCTCATGTATTTCATTTTATGTCAACAAAATAATCTAACCCATCTACAAAAATGTGCAAAAGAAAATTAGGATCATACAATGTCTTCAAAGAGCCTCAGCCTTGTCTTGAAAGCATTTCCATCATTTAGTAGTGACAGCTCTGTTGAGTTTGAATAATGGAAAATTGATCATGTTTTCCCAAGGCCATCTCCATATAATATGCACAATATAAGGATATCTCCACCTCCTTCACAAAACAGAGGCTGCAATATAGGTTCTCTTACCTTGGTTAAAAGGCACAACCTAAAATAGTGAGGGTTAGATCAAATCCTTTCAAAGTGTTATCCATCTCTCCACAAATCTGAGTGCCAGTTAGATCACATCCCTAGCTACAAAATGACATATATCAAGATCTATCTACCTTCAAGCTTCATGCCATATTTCGATCTTTGCTCAGACTGAAAAGGAGAACAAATTTGGGTACCAACACTAAATGGTGCCATTGTCGGGGACTTGTTTTGAATTCCTGGGAAATAATTTACACTACTGAGATTGATTTTCTAATTCATTTTCTAGTCCATGTCTATTTAGCCCGTCAACAACACTAAATGGCGTCATTGCTGGGGACATTATTTAGTATTTCAATATTTTAGATCCCTGATAATACTTCTTGTGTGATTTTTGTGTAATTACAAAATATGAGTATCATCTTCATATCATATTTATTAGATTGAAATGAAGAGTAGAGTTCTAAGTTTGATATTCTCTTAGTTCAATCTGATCCATGTGCATACATATTTGAGATATTTGAATGCATATCAAACCCTGGTAAATTCCCTTGCAAATTCTACATGCAAATACATTGTTGAAGCATCATTTTATAATCGATTTGTAAGGATTGAGTGAAGGTATAGGTTCTACCTACAATTTTGTCAGTTCCCAGTAGTTGTTGCACTTCATTTACATTTTTGGTTGATAATTTCAAAGAAAGAAAGGTCTGATCTATAAATTTTGGCAAGATTTTCAGTGTTGATAGATATTTGATAGAGTATTTTAGTGCATTTTCACAACTAGGGTGAAAGTCCTTAGTGGCGACTCCATGTTGTTCTGATCTTGATAAATACCAGTGTCTTAAGCTTTCTGTCATTTATTTGTGTTGCTAATCTCTGCAAAACTAGAAGGAATAAGATCTCTCTTCATTAGAGACTCTGCTAATAAGTTGTTTACAGATTCAAGAAACTCAGATTTGGAAGGGAGAAGAGTTTGGAAGGTTGTTAAAGGTCAAACATCGATAGAAAAATCCATTGGTGAGAGATATCAGCCTTTGGTAAAGGATTATCACTCTTTTCCAATGATTCTGATTTAAGCATTCCTCTCATAAACTTGTTTACTTCAACTAGTGAAGGTCCTTCTGTTGTACCTGGTAAGTTCCTTCTTCAATCTACACCTATGTGTTTCAATCCTAGTAAAACTTTCCAATAAAATCAGCACTTAGAGAATACCAGTCTTGTGAATCACATTCTTAAGCCTCAAAGACCTTTCACTCCTCATTAGCTTGTGTCAACCCATGGATCACCTCCACCAAACAATATGGCTTAGGCTAGACCTCCATTTGTTGTAAACACCTTTGGTCCTATAGACTTTGGAGGAATGGATGGTTACCCAAATGCTCTCCCACAAGATGTCAGAAATAGATTGCCAAAATTCCAAGGTAACAATGCAATAACTTGTGATCAGCATCTCAAACTTTTTGTTAACATGATGGAAGATTTTGAGATAGATTTTGAAGATGTGTATATTAAATTGTTCATTCATACACTAGAAGAGGATGCTAGGGATTGGTACAAGGCACTTCCTGACAATTCAATTGATTCTTGAACTAAAATGTAGAATGCATTTACGTTGCAATATGGTGACAAGACTGATCCTAAATTTCTCTTGTCCGAGTTTGAGAATATCAAGAAGAACCCCAATGAATCATTCCATGACTTCAACACAAGGTTTAAAAAAAAATTGAGAAGGTTGATAGTTAATCTGAGGCCTTGAGATGAATCTTGTTTAATCAAATATGCAGATGCATTTGATAAAAGGCATCCTATTACCTAAGAGACAAAAACCCTACTAATCTAAGATAAGCTTTCACCATGACACTTCAAATTGAAAACAATATCAAAGCAATTGGGAAACCTCTCAAGAGAGATGGAGTAAAGTTTATAAACCCTAAAAAACCTCAAGCTAGCAAGGGTGCTGATTTAGAAGAGGTTGTAAAAAATTTGGTAGGGGGTGTCAAAGAAATCTCATATAAGTTGGCAAGAGCTGAGAAGGGAATTGGTAAAACTTCACAAGGTCAGCCAAGAGCACAAAACCATGACATATTTTCCAATCATCCTAGAGGTGATCAAAGGGCAGATGATAAAGGAAAGGGACCCATGGGGTCTGTAAATAGACATCCTCAAGCATGTGAAGGAAGAGTGTTACTTGATTTCCTAACTACTAGGGTTACTAATGTTGAAGAAGTTGCTGATATTGATTGGTGTTATATGTGTTTTCTGCCCCATCCTCCATGTGAAGTGGACCAGCAAGAAGGTGAATCTAATAAGGATGATGGTACTGATGATGATATTTGCATGGTGGGATGTCCTTCAAGCTCACAAGGAGGAGCAACATCTACTAAAGTGATAAGTGCAAGGACAACTACAACTTTTTGGGATTACATCAAATGGGTACAAGTCTTTCTTCCCCCTCATACTCTTGAAGTTGATGTAGTGTAAGATTTTTAAATTCCTAACAATGACTTTGAATACTTAAGATATTTGATGATTAAGAAGTATGATGGTGGTATTCCTTCAGAGGAAGATAGACAATTGTTGATGAATGTTGTTGTAGCTCAAGAGAAAGATTATAACACTAGAAGAAAAGTTGTTAAAGGAGTTAGGCCTCAAGCCAAACCTAAAACACCCTTTCTCACAAGAATTCCAAAATAATCTCCTAGGAGAGAAACACTTTCCAAAAGCTCTACTGTCCCAAGTAAAAATTATAGTCCTCCTCATGCCCAAGCTGCCAAGAATCCCTTGCCATCAAATAAATCTTCTTGTCTCCTTCCAATGCTGCTTTGCCAAAGAGTGTTCCCTATGACATAGCCCAAGTATTGAGCCAAATACAAGTGAGTGTTCCAATCATTGAGTTGCTTAGGATTCCTAAGCATACGAAATGAACATTTGAGTACTTGGGGTTAAAGGAGGAGAATACTACTCTAGGAAGAAATGTAAATGTCGTTGAGACTCCTCAAATCATTATCGACCTTGAAACAAAGACCGATGTAGCAGAATACCTTGAGAGACACCTGAGGTATATTTGGGGACATCCTTGGTTGATTCCCAATTGAATGTTGATCCATTCTTCACAACTTTGATCATAAAGGATAGGCTACTTCACAATTGTATGTTTGATTCTAGTGCATCATGTAATGTTATGACTCTAGAAGTCATGAATGATTTGGATATCAAAGTGACAACAGCCTATGGAAAATGTACTACCATGGACTCAAGAGAATTTTTGGTTGTTGGTTGTGTGGAGGGTTTGGTAGTGTAGCTTGCATCTTATCCCGGAGGAATTTAAAATTGGATGTTGTGATTTTTGATTGACCTACCAAATGGGGTATGTTATTGTCAAGAAATTGGGCTACAAGTGTTAGAGGGAGTGTCCAAATGGATATGTCTTTTACACCATTCCCATTGAGGTCAGCCTTGTCAAGCTCTATGGAGAAAAGAAAATTTTACATCTAATTGAGGACCCAAAAATGTTTCTTATGAAGTATTATTTTTGATGTTGATGCTGATAATTTTATTAGTTTTGCTAATGGAAAAGAACACAAAATGGATCAGTCAAAGTGCCTTGATCAAGTATGTTCTCCTTGGACCTTGCTATTTGATGGAGCTTGCTCCAAATTTGGAAATGGTGTTGGTGTAATTCTGATTTCTCCTAGCTTGGAAGAATTTGTTTTTTCCTTCAAGCTTAATTTTGAATGTACTTAAAAATTTTGACTATGAAGCCTTATTATTGAGTCGAGAATTGGATGGAAGTATGGTGTTAAGGAAATCATTGCAAAGGAGATTCGAGCTAGTTTTCAAACAAATAAGAAAACTATATGCTACAAAAATAGTGTATGAAGTAGTATAAGCATGCAGTTTGGGATCTAATTGAGATGTTTGATTACTTCAATATTGTGCACCATGATAGAAGTTTGAATGTTGATGTTCAAAATTTGGAAGTGATGGGGTCAAGATTTGTAGATTGCACCATTTCACCTTATTGTGAGTACAATGTTGAAGTATTAACTAGGCCAGCTGTCCCTGACAACATCAAGCATTGGAAAGTGTTTGATGATGATGCTCAAGTGAAAAGGTACTTATGAAATCAAGGTGAGTTTGTAGATCAACATATTGATTGGGAACCAATGATGTGTGTGACTGAAGGAAGAGAGACTTTTTTGGAAAAGATATTATCCAATTGAAAACTAACACCATTCCTAGAGGTTTGGTTGATCTGAGTCAAATTTCAACAATGTTGATTGCATCATCAATAGAAACATGTCTGCCTCAAGGGATGTGGAAGAGCATGACTTGGGAACAAAGGAAAAACAAAGAAAATTTTGGTTGGGTAGCAGTTTAAACAAGGAAGAAAAATAGTCCTATCTTTAATTGTTGAAACAATATCAAGACTACCTTGCTTGGTCATATTCAGAGCTAAAAGCATATAGAGAGGACTTGTTTCAGCATGAGATCCCTCTTGAAAAAAATGCAAAACCATTCAGACAGAAGCAAAGGAAAATTAATCCACTCCTCTCCATGGAAATGTAAGATGAATTGAAGAAACTGAATAAGGGAGGGATCATTCATCCCACGAGGTATTCATCTTGGGTTGCAAAACCTTGTGCCAGCTCCACAAAGAAGAATGGAGTTATCATAATTTGTGTAGACTTCAGAAATTTGAATAGAGATTCATTGAAAGATAATTATCCTTTTCCAAACATGGAGAACATGTTGTAGTTAGTGACTAGATCTGAATTTTTGTCCACCTTGGATGGTTTCTCTGGCTACAATTAAGTTGTTGTCAAGGAGTCAGAAATATTTAAAACTTCCTTTACCACTCCTTGGGAACATATGTTTATGTGAGAATGCCTTTTGGTCTCATGAATTTTGGAGTTAACTTTCAAATTACAATGGATGTTGCTTTTGTTGGTTATATAAATGAATTCATTGCAATTTATCAGGATGATGTGACTGTATTTTCAAGGAGCAGAAAAGATCACTTGCAGCATTTGGAAAGAATGTTGATCAGATGTAGAGAATTTGGATTCTCTCTCAATCCAAAGAAGTTTCACTTTGGGGTGCAAAAGGCCAAGTTGTTTGGTCATATTGTTTCAAAGGCTAGTGTCATGAATGATCCAGAGAGAATAGAAGCAATCAGCAAGGTGCCAATTCCAAGAATGAAGAAGGGCATCCAATATTTCTTTGGGAAAATAAATTTCATTAGAAGCTTTGTGTCCAATTTTACTGAGTTGACTCTTCCTATCACATGCATGTTAAAGAAAGATCAAGTTATCAACTGGGAGGAGGATGTTATTCAATATTTTGAAGGAATCGAAGAGGCACTTAAACATGCACCTGTCTTGGCAGCTCTTAATTACAAGAAGCCTTTCCAAATCTTCTCTTTTGCTTCTGAAAATACTATTGCATTTGTTTTGCTCCAAAAGGATGAAGATGGGGCTGAGAGGCCTATTTCCTTCTTTAGCAAGGATTTACAAGATGCTGAGTTAAAATATACAATCATGGAAAAACAAGCATTTGCCTTAGTGAAAGAAACAAAGGTTTTCAGACCTTATATTTTAAGTTCAAAAGTTGTTGCTTATGTTCCCCACACCATGGAAAAAGACATCTTATCAGAGATGGAGATCTCAAGTAAAATATGTAGATGGGTGAACAAACTACAGGAGATTGATATGGACATCCAAACAACAAAGTTGGTAAGAGGTTTGGGTCTTTCTAAGCTCATGGCTAAGAGCAACTTGCGGATCGTGGGAAGTGAATGAAGTAAAGGTAGAAAGTGCAGATGTTCTTGGGAAATTGGTAAGTTCTAAGTGGTACAAGGATATAATATTTTACCTTAGACACCTATGTTGTCTTGATCATTTAAATAAAAATCATAAAAGAGCCCTCAAGTTGGCTTCTCAAAATACATCATCACTAACTTTGGGCTGGCTTGGAAGAATCTTGAAGGTGTCCTCTTGAAATGTGTAATGAAGATGAAGCTCCCAAAGTGATTGCTGATTTCCATGGGGAGTTTTTGGAGGAAACTTTGCTGGAAGGGTTATAGCTCACAAAGTTTTGAGAGATGGTTATTAGTGGCCTACTCTCTTCAAAGATCCAACCATGCTGATTAGAAAATATGAAAGTTGCCAAGATTTTCTCTAGCGAGAATGAAAGCCGCAGCTCCCTTCCTTTACTACCTATATCAATTGAAGCTCCTTTCAAATAGTGGGTGATGGACTTCATTGGTGAGATTTCAGATCCTTCTAGTGTTGGCCATAAGTGGACTCTTGTAGCCACTGATTATTTTACAAAGTGGGTAGAGACGATCCCCACCAAGAAAGCAACACACCAAGTTGTTATGGACTTCTTGTTGAACAATATCATATGTAGATTTGGTGTGCCAGTCAAGATTGTTACTAATAATGCCATGTGTTTCAGAGATAAACCTTTGATGGTAATGTGCAAGGAGTATGGAACCAATCTGACTTATTCTTCAAACTATAATCCCCAAGAAATGGACAAGCTGAGTCCAGCAATAAGAATTTGTTGAAGATCATTAGGAGGACCTTGGAGTTGAACAAGAGAAAATGGGGTGAACAACTGAAATTTGTAGTTTGGGCTGATAGAATCACTGCCAAGAGAGCTATTGGTAAGAGCCCATTTGAATTGGTGTATGGAACCCAAGCTCTACTACCCTTACATCTGCAGTTATCTTCATTTCAGTTTTTTCAACAGCTTGAGGATCAAGAGGTCAGTCCATATGAAGCAAGGATCAATTAGATTATGGAGCTAGATGAAGAGAGAAGAGCATCCGACCAGAGGCACATCAGATTTAGAGAGAAGTTGAAAATATTTTTTAACAATAAGGTCACTCCTAGGGCATTCAATATTGAGATCTGGTTTTGTTGTGGGATAGCAGAAATGAGGATAAAGGCAAACATGGAAAATTTGATGCATTCTGGATGGGCCCTTACTCCATTGATATCAGAATTCGTGAGAATAACTTTTTTCTCAAAGATTTAGATGGGGAATTGCTTGAACTACCTATTAATGGCAAGCATCTGAAGCATTTCTTGGATTAATCCCCAAATTTGAGGTATGCACCACTTGTACAATGTATAGTGTTTGGTTTTTTGCTCTATTTTTGGTGTTTTGTCGGTTTGTGGTTTGCCTTGGTGTGTGGCAGCCATTTTTGTTGGGTTCTCAGCTGGTTTTTGGTGATTTTGGCTCATGACTCCTTTTCCCAATGGATTATTTTGGCACTTGGTCTACTTATTGTTCTTATGGCACTCACTGGGAGTTCCCATCCCCGAGCAGAGCCGATGTTGGTGTCCATTTTGATCCTCTATTATTTTTCCCTAATTTTCCTTTCACTCTACATTTCCTGAAACATTTTCTACAGTTTTAATGGGTGAAATGAAGTTTCGCCTCTTCTCATGCCTTAATCCATTTGAAAATAATTTTACATGCCCCATTTTGCAAGAATACTCAAGCTTGCACCATGTTGCCCTAATTTTTCAAATTTGTACTTGCTCAAAAATGTTTTATTTTTTGAAATAATGGTCTGTAACTTGTCCCTTCTAGTCAAATGTTTTAAAAATGCTCACAAACTTGTTATTTTACCCTAGGTTGAGAGAAAAATCCATGCATGCCTTGTTTGTGCCCTAATTTTTCAAAATCATGGGCTATGCCGTGTTTTCCCTTTTGCCTGATCATGAAAAATCAAAATTGATTGATTCATACTTGTATGTATTCAAAAATCCAATCCCAAGGTCGAGAAATGCTCGAGAAATCATGTTTCATCTGATTCTATTTCAAAAAAATTCCATCCTTGGTGAAAAAATCGATTATGGGCACAACTGGAAAAACTCTATGTTTTTGATGGTCAAACGGGCATATTTTAGTCACAAATTATTACTAAGAAGTCTCGAGGGTACATGGCGGCATATAATTAATCGAGGAGAAGTGAGGAGGTGTTATAACTTATCATTTTTTGCCTTTTTGGTGAATGGGGCATTTTAGGGCCCAGTGTCTCTGCTTTCTTCAAAATTTTCCTACGTGGCATGATTCAATTGGCCGAGGGATGGCGGATGGTTGATTCCCTTAGATATTTTAGAATTTATTTTACAAAAATTTTAAAGTCACAAATGGCCCGAAACCCCGCAGCTGAATCTCTGAGTGGACACATGTCCTAAAAATCAAAAAGGGAGGAGCAGTCGATGGGGGACTTAGAGTTTTTTAGCTCTATTTTTCTAAAGTTTCAAAATAAGTTTCAGCCCTGCTCCAATCATACATAGACACGTGGCATCAACTTTAGGTAGAGGGGATGCGGATGGCAGAGGTTTTTTGAAGTTTTTTGCCTTTGGAGGTAGAAAATGTTAAAGTGAAATTTTGAAGTGTAGCCACGTGGCCAATCACAAGTGGACACGTGGCCTTAAAAACAAAAATGGAGAAGTGGCCGATGGAAGAATTAATGATTTTTAGATTTTTTTCTAAAGTTAAAAAATGGGATGCATCTCCACTCCAATCAGTGATGGACACGTGGTGGGCAGAGCAAGTTAGCAGGCCGGTGGAGGAAAAAGGGAAATTTTTCCCTTTTGCAAAAAGACTTAGTATGCAAATTTGAAGCGTTGGGCCACGAACAAACCACAATGGGGACATGTGGCGTGGAGGAATAGAAAGTGTGGGCCGTAGAGAAAAAAATTGAAAATTTTCCCTTGGCGAAAAAAGGGGTCAAAACATGAAATAAGCCCGCGGTTTTTAGTGATAGAGAGCATGACACATGTCAAGGGCAAAGGTGGAGGTGCGGGCCCACGGGGCAAAAAGTGAAAAATTTCCAAATTTTCAAAAAGGTCAAAATGCGTAGAATTGAAGCGCGATCCCAATGGGACCCACCATGTGCCATGTGTCATCACCAAAATTCAAGGGCGAGGGGCGGAGAAAAAGGTCAAATTTTTCCATTTTTCCAAAAATGTTAAAAAGTCAAAAAGTGAGCCCGATTTCATTCCCAATCATATTTTGACACGTGGAGGGCCCAGATTGAAGGAGAAAGAGCAGATCAAGGGTAACTATACATTTTCATTTTTGGCTGCCATTTTTGCTCCAGGAAGCTTGGAGATGTGAATTTTGCATCATTTTTAATCGAATTTTTGATGAATTCATGTCCTTTGTGCCTACAAAGATCAATGAAAGTGGTTTTAGGGATTAATTTGCAGATTTGAGGTGTTTTTGAAACAAATTTTTTCCCTAATCCGTCTAAACACATGAAATGCCAAAATCGAAAGTTGTAGAGGTAGTTTTAAAAGGTGAAAAGGTGAAATGATGAGAGGAAACGCATCTGCATGCCTTGATCATGAAAAATGTGCCTCTAGGAAGGATAATGATATGAATATTTGTAATGATTTAGTCTTTTTAAAACACCTGGCAACTCTCATTACAAATTTGTTAAATGTCATTTTTAATGAATCATGAGAAATTGTTGTAACAAACTTGATCCCTTGGCATATGCTTTTCTTGGGAAAGAAGGATCCAATGTGGCAAGAGATATATAATGCATTTTGAGAAATGAAAATGGTCGGGAAGTTGAAAATCATGAGCAAATTCTGAGAGAAAGCTCATTTTCTAGAAACCCACCAAAGAACTAGGTTAATTTCTTCTATGTTGGATCTTCATGTATGTGAGTTGGTTACAAGTGTATAGCCATCACACAGCTCTAAGATTGTTCATGAAACTCTCTCCTACTGATGAATCTAACAAGCTTTTGAATTAATCTATGTTTTTCCGTGCAATATGATGTATGTTATCATTTTAAATACCTACAAATAGTTTGCATTGTTCTTGTTGCAATCTTGCATTGAAAGTCTGTAGAAATCACACATAATCTCATCTGTATTGATAATTTAGTGGCACTTGCAATTTTGTTTGTCAGAAGATTTTTCATCTGGCATTGAAAATAAGCAGCTTTAAAATCACTCCACCTTCATTTGTTGATTGGAATTGCCCTTAAGGCTTTGGGGTACCTTAAGCATGGTTTGATCAAGGATTTTTGTGTTTAATTGAGTTCTTTACTTCAATGTTTTGTGGTGAGTTCTCAAAGATTGTGTGAAGAGTGCAACCTAGGCTTTCATTTATGCATCTTCTAGTTGAAAGAACATCCTAATTATTTTAAGCATTTTATCTGATAATTGTTCAAGTATTGTAGAGGTTGTCAAAGATTTGATATATACAAGTTTGTCTTGTCAATACCCCACATAAAAAAATCATCTGAATAACTAATCCTACCCATACTACCCATGTATTGCATTGTGTGTCAACAAAAGAATCTAACCCATCTACAAAAATGCACAAAGAAAATCAAGATCATACAATGTCTTCAGCAGCCTCAGCCTTGTCTTGAAAGCATTTCCATCATTTAGTAGTGATAGCTCTATTGAGTTTGAATAATGGAAAATTGATCATGTTTTCCCAAGGCCATCTCCATACAATATGCATAGTATAAGGATATCTCCACCTCCTTCACAAAACAGAGGCTGCAATATAGGTTCTCTTACCTTGGTTGAAAGGCACAACCTAAAATAGTGAGGGTTAGATCAAATCCTTTCAAAGTGCTATCCATCTCTCCACAAATCTGAGTGCCAGTTAGATCACATCCCCGGCTACAAAATGACATATATCAAGATCTATCTGCCTTCAAGCTTCATGCCATATTTTTGATGCTGCTCAGACTGAAAAGGAGAACAAATTTGGGTACCAACAGAATGTAACTCCCAAGTTAGGTCTTCTAGGATACCACTAATGGGTTTGAATGATTTGATTTGAACACATTGATTTTGACTAGTTTATTGATTGGTTTTTTTGGTTACTCATGGAGAGGTTTTTTGCTAATTTCCCCCAATGTTAGATCATTAGGGGAAATTTTCTAGAAATTGATGAGATGTTGCGTAAAAATATTTTTAGTCGCTTATTTCCCCCAAATTAGGTCATTTGGTGGGGATTGATAGGTTGCGGCATGTGATAGTGTTTGGGAAATGTTACATGGTTGTTTCCCCATATTAGGTCATTAGGGGGAGATTGATGGTGGAATTCCACAGTAAAAATTGTGAGGTGTTGAATTCATGATATCAGAATACATGGTGACACAAGGGGGATTATAAGGGGACCCCCAATAATATGCCCCCTTTTTAGTGAAAGAGGAAGTGATGAACAAGAAAAGACTCTAAGCCAAAAGTAACGTTAAGAGGTTAAAATGCGCACCTACGGTTGATAGAAGAGTGTGGTGAGGGGATATAATTCATGTGCAACATAGACCATATGTTTTTAGGTGGAATTCTAAAAATAATGCCATAAACGAGGTGTAAATCAAAGAAAAAATTATCAAGATATGAATGAAATTGTGTCATGTGTATTAGTCATGGTTAGAAGCACTAAATATAGACCATAGTAATGGTGGAATTTGTAATGTGATTATAAATAGTAAAGTGAAAAGGTAACTTATCACTTCATTTATCTTTATGCGAGTGCGAGAGTGTATATGGAGTGAGTAGAGATGCCTCAAGCAAGATCATTATCTCCTAGAGGATTTGAGAGCGTGGTGACTACGGTGGTGTCACACACTACTGTGGAGTTGGTAAGTGTATTATTTTTGTAAAAATGTAGGGTGTACTAGGAATTTTGGTTGAATTTTTGAAAATTTAGGGTTTTTTTATTTCTTGGCATTTAGGACCCGGAAAAGAGCGGTGAGGGCACTAGTGACCCCTGGGACTAGAGCTCCTGCAACAGGGTGCTAGTATCCCGCTCTAGAGTGCCCTTGTCCTACATTTGGGCACCTTGGTCCATAATTTTTTGATTTGATGGATAATGCTAGGGAATGTGTTTCTAGTATGTTGAATTGTTGTATTTTATTGTGGGAGGTGTGCTAATGTGGTGTTTGTTGTTGTTTGGTGTTGTGTAGAGGGATATCCACTCGAGGGAGTTTCGTGGTGGTTGACACTTGAGTACATTACTAGGATTGGGTTTGTCAGATGATGATTGGGATGTGATGGACCATGCTAGCCTCGTGGCATATAGCACAGATGGGGGATGTGCCCCATAATATGCCCATGTTGATTGCATTATGTGATAGGTGGTGTGTCGATACGTGCACATTTTGGTTTCCCATAGGGGAGATGATGGTGACACTAGAGGATGTATATCACATATTGTGATTGCCAGTGGTTGGAGAGCAAGTATGAGTTATGGCAATAGTAGATATGGAGTGCTAGATGCACTCAGCTAGATGATATTTTGTAGGGGCCCAGGTGTCGGCCGAGGCCCATATTAGTTTGGATGTGATATTACAGTCTAGGGTTCCACAGTTATGGAATTTTATCACAGTGGTGATAGCGTCATGTATAGTAGTGGAGGGAGGAAGTGTTGGCATCTTGTATAAGATACATGACATATATCAATTGATAGAGGAGGATAGGATGAGATACGCATGGCTGCGGTATGTGTTGGCCCATCTATACATGGATTTTTATTGTTTTATATAGGATGAGCATGGTGGGGGTATAGGAGCCACCACACTGTTGCATGTATGGGAATATGAGCATATAGCCGTATTGAAACTAGATGCAGGACCATAGAAGAGTGGGCTCAATTGAAGATATTTACTCAACAATGGGTGGATATTCATAGTAGGAAGATGGACACAGATAGTTTCAGAGCCCTCATAGATAGGATGGGGCTGGATTCGGTTATATGGATGCCATATCATGATTATGGTGGATGGCCTGAGGATGTTATAGAGTTGTGATGTATTTTTAGTGCCCACTTCCCTATGACACCTTTTAGATACCTATTATGATACTATGATTACATTATAGACATTATTGTGTTTTGATTTAGTATGTTGTTAGACATTGATCATGGATTATTTTTTATCTTGATAATGATGCATGATGATTATTAGAGACACTCATATGTGGATGATGATATACTATTTGACATGGATTTTTTATGGATGTTGTTCGACATGTGATTTTGGATATTTTATGATGATTATATAGTTGTTGATTTAAAAATGCAAATGACGTAGTTGTTACTTCGATGTTATTTTGATTCATTTACATAGTTGGTTTGGTGCTTTCATTTATATCATGTTGGACGTTCGATATGGCATGAGGCCGAAGGAGGTATTTGTGTTTTGCAGGTTTAAAACATCACAACAAACATCGGGGATCGGAGACCAACCACAATGAAATTCTAGATGAATTCAACAAGGTCACCATGGCAACTCATTTTATTGTGTTATGTTTTTTTGTTAGGGATTCCCATGGGGAATTACCTTTACATGTGACCATGGGTATTATGTATTTGATTGATGTAGTTAATTTTTCTTATTGTTGTATGTATTTTATTATTAATGTGTTCACTTCTTTTATTTAATTAAATTGTGATAGATTAATGTGAGAAATCATATGATTAAAATTTAAATAAATTAGATTGGGATATGGGAAAGTAATAATGGAAGTTGTTGATTGTTTGTATTGAATATGTAAGGGATGTGTAAGTTGTGTAAGAGTTTGTGTAAGTTAGTTTTGGAGTATGAAATACTCCACCTCCATGATAAATTTGAATTTTTCCTTGGGGTTATTTTTGAGGCTTGTGGGGACAAGTAAAACTTGTCCCATGCCTCTAAATTTAATTTACCAACCATACTTACAGTTGGAGAAGTGATTTGTGACTTTTATAATGAATTTTATTGATCATGTTGCTTATTTTGATTGCACTCTCTTACATTTTATTAAATTTGTTGTCCTTTGAGGTGTGGGCTTTTGGAGTGTGCAAGTAACGTGTCATATTTTCACCCACCTCTTTATTGTGCTTGGGAGAATGGAATTTTGTCTTTTATGTTTGAATTTGAGGATGTGTGATGTGGCATCCTACATGGATCCACATCATCCTCTCTTCTTCCCTCTTCTATATAATTCAAACTCTTTCCTTGTTTTGGGTTGTTGAATCATTTTGTAACTTCATTGGGGCACATTTTTCTTGTGTTGGAGCTCTTGCTTTTAGAAGGATCTTGGAGAAAGCTTTGCATACTTGGGAGATTGTTGTTTGGAACTGTGTTATTGACTTTGAAATCTTGTTGTTTGGAAGAAAAGTAACCATGGAGAGGTAGGAATTTAACTCTCCTTTTATGTTGTTATTTTCTTGTTGTGTTGTGTGAATGGTGCTGCTTTTGTTTTATTTGTTGGCTGGTTGGGTATACTTGCCTTAGGAATGGTGTAGAAGAAGGCTATGGGGAATCCATGTGGGGGCATAAGGGAATGTTGTTGGCATCAGAATTTTGTGGAGGGATTTTGGGTTTGGGATCCACCATGGAAAAGAAATAACGTGCATTTTTTACTTTGTGGGGGGCATAAGGATATGTATGGTGAAATTTATTGGTAATTTGTTACTGGTGGATACCAAATTCCCAATTGGGAGGCATAAGTAGCTTCCCCCATAGGCCTTTCTCATTTGGCTTGCATGATCAAGCCTGAGTTTTGATTTGAATTTTTTCAATTGCAGTTGTGAACTGTTGTTTTGTGTTGAACTATGTCTTATATTGAAATGTGCATGTTTGAAATAATGTTGTGTGTTGTGAAAGAAATTTGTTTCCATGGGTTGAATTACATATCTTATTGTATTTTGGTTGGGGCTCGAGGGGCAATGATGAAGGAAGGATTCTCCTTTCATTGGATTTCTTAGTTGGGTGGAGAGCGTTGCATTTCCCCCTCTTTTGTTGTGATCAACTTGGAGAAAGAGAAAATGTGCATGTTGCTTTCCGGAGCAAAGGAAAATGCGGTTGACATCCCTTGTGAAAAATATTCATTTTTAATCCCTTTCCACTTGTTGTGGATGAAATTGTAATATGTATCTTGTGAAGAAATGATGGATGTAATTTGATTATGAAGTGGTTTACTTGAATTGTCAAAGGCATTTATATTCTGTTTTTTATTGGAAAGAAATAGAATTCTATTTGTTATAGTCAAACTTGAAAGATTTATTTCTATTTAAATTAATAAAGGATTGAAATATCTTCTCTCGTATGCATTGTTGAATTAAAACTCAATGGTTCATTGTATGGCAAAAAGATAGTCGATCTTTATTTTGAAAAAAAAAAATGTACGTGGAGATGATGTTGCATTTGATATCTTTGGGAATGTGTAAAAATGAGATTTAGTAATTTCTTTTTATTCAGAATGGTTTTTATAAACAAATGAATGTAATAGATTAGTTTAGAAGTGAAATGCCACATTTAAAGGATAAAATTGATATACATATTTAAAAGAAATAGATCTCTGTTATAAACTTTAAACTGGAAATGAATTTAAATAAATGCACAGTTCAGACCTGCTCACATTAATCAACTTGGAAATGTTTAAATCTAGTATGTTGTATCATAAATGAACTTAAATTGACAAGGAAAACTTAAGAAAATTATTTAGAGCATTGCAAAATCGAGCCAATCTTTCGCTTTACTGTTTCATCAATTGTTGGACAAAATTCAAACTTAAATAAATTGAACAAATTTACCTTCCAAAACACTTTAAACCCTCCCTAGAACAATCCTCTAGATCTGATTTACATGTTGAGTGAAGGAGGAGATCCAAATTAATCAAATTTAAAAGTTGGAGATTACTGTTTGCTAATTAAAATCCTACTGATTGTTTTTGTAAAATTAACCACTTAAAATTTATCAAATTGTAAAATTTGTGTTTCTTGTACAAAATGGCGTTGAGAGATTTCCAGAAGTCCTTGTTTTCCAAAACCAAGTTTTATAGCTCAAGTTATGTCCCTCTAAATTTTTCCTACCTTAGTAGGATAATTTGGGAAAATTTTCCCTTGCGGGCCCGCAGCCCGAAAATTTTCCCGTCAGAAAATCCTTAGAAAAATTTTGAAAATTTTTCCAAAGAAAAGTTTATCATTTTCCTCTGTCATCCCACAGCCAATCAAAGGCTTCCACATGTCCTCACAGGGTAGTGGTGGAGCGTGGCACCATTTTTGCCCTTCGACCTTTTTAAAATTTTGGTAAAAATTTCCATTTCACCCCGCCAGCCCGTGGCCTATCACAGGTTGCCATGTGGCAGCTTTGTGTGCTAGCAGAGGGGGTAGAACCCTCACAACCCATTTTCCTTTTGAAAATTTTAATTTGGAAAATTTTTATGAAAATCTCCACGGCCCCACATTTCCACCCTGCTTCGGTGATGACTCTTCCGTGGACGCATGACTCGCGTGACCAACTATTCCCTTATCTCCCCTTTGGTGAAATTTGCCATATCTCCTCATCACCCTACTTATCTCCCTCTCCCTTCTCCCTGGGTTAGTTCATTGAGTTCCATGTGTCCCTAGGGACCCACGGGCATGTGGGTGCTATATTTTTCCTTTCTCCCTTTGGGGTAATTGCCATAAGACTCCCGCCCCCCGACCTTCCTTTCTTATTTTCGGCAATGACTTAGAGGCTGCCATGTGTCCCGGAGGACCCACGGAGGCACGGGAGAGTTTTATACTTTGCACCCATGTAAATATATATATATAATCCTGCCTGGTGACCCGCCAACCCGTCAAAAGGTTTTCTTCCCCTCTTGCCACATGTCCCCTTGGGGAAAATTTGGCCTCCAAAGTCTTATTGCCCATATCTTGAGTTTCTGAAGGAGTTAGGAGAACTTATTTATATCACCGAAAAGGTGAGAAAATTTCATATCCAATGGGAATGATTTAGGGAAATTTTGGAAGCATTAAGAGTGATAAAAATCAAGTTGAAACTCTGAGCCTATTAGAGAGTGGGTATGATGATATTTTACCCCCTAAACCTAACTGAAACTTCTAACCCTAAAATTTGCACCATGTGACCTTTGATAATTGTTAATGAAGGAAAATTATGTTCTAGTATTTTAGTTTTGTTCCAAGGACTGATAGTGTCAATCGTTGTCTTGTAACCTAGTTGGAGACAGATTCTAATAAAAAAATTATTCCATAATTTTCTAACCCTAAGTTGTTTTTTGGGTCTCAAGTGGGTTGTTTTAACAGACATCACACTTGGTATCGAGTAGTGGTTCAAAACCTTGGACCATTTGGCACACAAGAAAACTTGAGACATGGAACTTAAACCTAACACACTTTTAAATCTAGAAAACAACTTAGCTAAAATTTGTATATTTTAGTGAACATGGAAGTTGTGTAAAACTTAGAAAATGAACTAACTCTCACTTTGGTCTATGCAGGAGGCTCAGAAAGAGTGAGAGGAACCTTCACAGAGACTTAGACTCACCACCACCACCACCAGATCAAGGTGTAGCAGCTATCCTACCTCAGATTCTACAGACCCTTCAGGATGTTAATGCTGCTCTACGCAAAGGATTAGGAGGAGGACATGCAGCTAGTCATGATAGAGCCCCTTCCATCGAGGGTCAGGTATCTCCTTGACCTAGTGAGGAGCATAGAGGAGAGAACTCCCATGTGGAGTCAACCAGAGTAGAGTCACCACCTAGGAGACAGGGTGACAGAGTTCCAGAGTATAGAGAGAGGTCTTGGAGCCCTAGGCTTAGGGATGAGCATGCAGAGAGACCTAGAGGCCATCAAACCACAGCTGCAAATCACATCAGGGAGATCCTAAAGCTTTGGCCCTCACATTACTCAGGTGACATGGGTGGATTTCAGGTAGAGGCCTAGGCTAGTGAGCTTGAGCGGTTACTTCAAGCTTTGTCCTTGTACGAGAAACACGAAAGCTTGTGTTACGATCCATCTACTTAGGGATGGAACAAGAGTATGGTGGAGGAAAAAGGAGTAAAACTCCTTATATACTTAGAGACAAGCTTACCTTGGAGCTATTTGAGAAGAGATTCGGGAGTAGGTATTTGTCATGGAGGTTCATACAAGAGTATCGACGAGTTCCATGACCTTCGATAGGCATCTCTTTCCGTAACAGAGTATGATAGTAGATTTATATATCTACTCCACTATGTACAATATATACAAGATGAGCGTGTGGATTCACAAGTTCATCCGGGGCCTAAATTTAGATATTGGAGGTGTAGTGTGTTGGTCCAAAAATCTGTCGGGTGGACAAATCTATGGATAGATGAGCCAACAGTTTACAGGGCATAGCCCCTCTTTGAGTCAGCAAAGTGAAACTAGTTTATTGTTATTCTACCACAGGAATCTATGCAATTCTCATAATATTCTACCTTCGGGGTTGGGATCTCATCCCAAAGAGAGGTGTTTCCACTGTAATAAGAATGGGAAAAATTGAGGTGGGGAGATAGGAAAGATCTGAAGGGAGAAATGAAATGAATTCCAAAGAAGAAAGGTCAAAGGGTCTATGTTTTGGGCAGGTAGTAAACATATCCAAACTTACTCGCATAGATGAACAAAGCAATATTGATGAATAAATGACAATAAATCAGAAGTAGATTCAATGAACAAACATACGTATCTAACATAAGAAATCTCGATGTATAACATAGGTATTCAACAAAAAGTCTAAATATTGTATTAATATTTCCTTCTGTTACAAAAAGCTCAAAGTCTTTTCTTCTTACTTCTATTTTTCATCTGAAAAGTATCCATCCTTGAATACAACAAGTATTCAAGTATTTATAGAAGAAGAGAAGGAAAGAAGGAAAAAACAAACCAACCACTAATTACAAAGTATCTACAAAATATCTAAAAGTCAATTGTTGACTCTTGACAACTTGGTGGATGACATCATCCCATGGTGCAACATGGATGATGTCATCATTTGTGCCAACAAACTCCTAGATATTTACAAAAAGAAGATCGAGAGGAAGGAGACTATTCATCGTCATCTCATGCGTAAAGGGAGTGTCCTGCTTCTATTGTTTCTCAGAGAAGTGATGTTAAACTAGGCCTGATATTCCATGAACTTGCTGATCATGGGCTGAAGTTGATCCTGAGTAGGATCCTTGTGGTGATCACTGATAACTTTGCAAGTTTCACATTCATCCACGAGCCTTTCTGGGAGCTTGGAATATTCATTTCCTGCCTCTATCAGGTACCCTATAAAGTCACGACAGGCCAGAAGGTTGTTGATGCATTCGGTGTCAAAAGTGGCTTCTGGCCCTAACCCTTGCGAGACGATCTCCTTAAAGATCCGAATAGTTTGGTCTGCCTTCCTTAGGGTGAAAGAAGGAGTGAGTAGGCCTAGAGACATTCTTAGGATGATTTGCTCCATCTGGTGCATAGCCTCCAAGGCTTCCTCTTTGACTTTATCTATCTTTTCGAGGACAAACTCCAACTGATCGACTTGGTAGTCCAAAGTAGAAAGGATTTTGTTGGGCGCTCTGGGGTGATTGAAGATGCCAAACTTGACCAGATCTTCAACTAAATAGTTGAGCATTTTCTGGAAGGTCTCATGCTACAGCCTAGCATGGTCCAACTCTTCAGAGATGGGTCCCGCAATCACTTGGAGTGCCTTGTTTTCCTGATTGATATTCTGATACAACTCGGTGAACTTGACGATTACTCCCTCACTTTCCTTGAGGATTTGGTCTCTCCAGTGGATACTGCCATACCTTGCTCGCTGATTTTGGCGTATTCATTTATCTTATCCTGGCTCAGGGGCTCAGGAGTTTCGGTGGCAGTTGTAGGAGGTGCAC
The DNA here is from genome assembly GCA_018340775.1 of Taxus wallichiana var. yunnanensis. Taxonomy (NCBI): domain Eukaryota; kingdom Viridiplantae; phylum Streptophyta; class Pinopsida; order Cupressales; family Taxaceae; genus Taxus; species Taxus wallichiana. Next base: position 585,282,992 of record CM031239.1, on the reverse strand, counting down.
TGCCCATTTTCTACAAGGCGTGGAGAAGATGTTTATTTTGCTCCTTTAATAGCCTCTTTTCTTCCTTTACTTCCTGAAGTTTCTTGCAAAGGGCATCCACTGCAGATAGGGCCTCTCCTTGAAGGCTTTCTGAAGACGTTCCCATCGTGACTTGGGTCACTATATAATCTATCGGATACATATCTCTTTTATCCTTTAAAGGATCGGGATACGCTATCTCCATTACTCTCTCTCCTGATGCACTCTAAGAGAAGCGGGTTATAGGTTTTTTCTTCTTAGCCCTCTTTGTTGGGATGATGGAGAAGTCCATCGGTGTGATAGGAACTTTCCTCTTTTGTTGGCTCAGATGCTAGGAGATCCATGCTGGACTTATGGGAGTGGGACCAGAAGTGGAAGAGGGGGCAGCTGCAGTAGTGGAGGGAAAGTGCGTAGAGACACTTGGTGGTGGCATCGAGAGGGAGGTCGAGAAAGTGCTTACAGGGGGAAGGGACACTCGTAGGGGGGGAGGAAGACATGGGAAAGGAAGGGAGCCGAGATGATGAGAGAAGAAATGGTGGGGACAGCTCCGTGAGAGAAGAGAAGATGGATGACGAGGAGGGGGAATAGTAGAAGATGGGGAGAGGACATGACCAAAGGAATGGTCGCTTAGGTCACACGAGGAGGAGGAGGAGGAGAGGAGAAGGGACAGAAGGGACCTTAGCAGTTGTAGTAGTGGCAACATCTTGAGTGGATGTGCCCATCGGAACATCTTCGGTGGCTTCTTTCTCTGGAGATAACAAGCTCACAACCTGTTCTTGTGCGGCGGAAGGGGGACTCTCAGGAGCTCCTTCTTGAGCAGCACTCAATTCACCTTCCTTATCCTTGCCTTTGACCTTTGGCAGATTCTTTTGCCTGACAAGTGCGTTTCCCAATGGTGACGTAGTGAAATCTACCCCGAGGTAGATGAGGCCATTCATCCTACACCAGTGCTCTGTTCTCCACAATGTCTCCTTGACCCTTTCTTCAATGGTCTGGGGTGCTTTTGTTCTATCGATTGCAGCAAATGGCCAGTTGTCCCCATCTGTATCCAAATATACCTGATCAACTTCTTGATCAGCAGTTTGATAACCTTTTGGGATGATGGCCACGCCATACTGAATAATCTCTACTAGGGCCAGGCGAGAATGATCCTTCCTTCTGAGCTCGACCTCATGATACAGGTCGATATAAATGTCCTCGATCTGTGGAATGTGGATAGGATCGAGTTTTTCCTTGGGAAGGTAATTCCTTGGATCAAAAGTGGGCCTTGCCGAGAAGTTATGCTTCAAATTGAGTAGTTCTAGCTCGGCAACCATTTCCCAGGCTTTGTGGTGAGAGATGCATGTGTATCTACCCACTATAAGGGGGAAAGGAGTTCCACCCTTCTTTCTCTTCAGCACCTCTCGTGGTATGTTACGAGCTATCTGGATAGCTCCAACAGGATCAGCTTGGGGCCAACATACCTCAGCAATTTAGTGGGCTCACCTAAGAAGTTAGCTGCCCTGAGATATGTGAAGGTGGGAAACTGTGTAAACAAGGCCCCCCACTTCTCTGTTGCTGTGACAATGCTCTTGGTCATTCGACCGTGAGTCATGTTTGGCCTCAAAAGGTAGATGATGTTGTAGAGGAAAGTGTCATTAAGATATGTGATTTCTTGTAAAAGGATGTGTTCCTCGATTCGAAATCATGCTTGATATGTCTTGAATTTCTTGCAGATTGCAGATCTTGGTAGTCGAAATATGATTAGACTCTTTTATTTATTTCATTTTGTGTCGAATATTAATCGATCACGGAATGAATTATAGAGATATTCATCTATAATATCTAGACTTGGATCGAGTGGAATTGATCCAAGTAATGCTTTAAATCTGTTTGTGATAAATTAGATCACGAGACCTTGAGCAGTTGCAAGGTATGGAAGCATTTATTAAGTTGGTCGGGAGTATGACTCGGGCTGATCTTGAGAAATGAATTGGTTCCCGATATGGAGGTATATCTGGAAGGTCTCGGACGTGGACCAAGTAATAATTTTTCATGTATATTCCTGTAGCCTAACTTGGTTTGTATAGGAGTAAATCCTGTTCGGAGATGCATGATTTTAGGTCTTTTCTTGGCATATAAAATGTTATACCTAACTGGAATTATTAATGGTTAGTAACCTAAAAAAAACTAAAACCTAACCTAGGGGTTAGATTATTGTTAAGCTAACCTAGACCTAGGCTATGTGTTAATATCCTAAGTTAGTATCTATGTGTAAATTGGTTAGTATGGGTATTACCCTAAATTCTAACCTAAGATACTAACCTAACTATTGAGGAGGATGTAAAGGGGCCTATGGAGGGGTGCGAACCATGGGCGGCGTTTTCTATGGCAATTAATGCTGGGGATAAGGATGAGGGACAGTCATGGCGGAGGGCTTAAGCGGCGGCTAACTAACCTGCGTGCGAGACGTGGCAATTTGCTAAGTTTGGAAATGAGCATGAGTTGTAGTTGGACTGTCGCCACTCGGCGGTCGGTGGAAGTTGAGTTTAAGCGGGAAAGTTGGTTTAATGGCATTCAATGTTCTAGGGAGACGAGCTCGGAACTCGCGAGAAGGCATGCAAACGGGAAGTTGAAGGTTTGTTTGGTTTGTCGCGATTTTCGGTCTTCTCTCTCTCTCTGCTTGTTTACTGGTTCTTCGCACCAGTTCTCCTTGAGTTGCATGGCAAGAATGAATTTCTCTGGCTCTTTTCTCTGTCATGGAAGATATATATGTGATGGAGACAGCGAAATTTTGTTGGTCGCTTTATCTTGGAAAAAGAAAAGGAAGTTTGAGCTCTTCCAGTGGTGCTCGCTTGGAAATTTGATCAAAAATACAGGCATGTTAGGCCCTAACCTTTAAATATCTTGTTGTCTTTCAAGTGCTTTCATTAGAACAACTCTGTTCAAATGTTTTGTGAAAATTAGATGAATTTTCTATGGAGATCTTGTTTGATTTTTGGCACTGTATCTCTTCTGGTTCGATTTTTCAATTTCCTCTTGATGGGTGTTTATTGAAATCGAATTTCGGCTCTATTTGCTTTGAGTATTCATTCTGGCTTATACATGTGAGGTATTTATTTATAAAAGTTTGAGTGTTCGGCCTGTTTGGCGTGAGCCCTTAGAATATACCTGTGTGTAGTATAAGACCACTGTATGTTTTTGATTAGTGGTCGCTGTTTCTTGTTATGGAAACTGTATGGAATGATTCTGATGAATACTGTAAGATTGATCAGTATTATTGCTTCTTTGGGAACTCTGTCGTGGGATTTGTTGACAGCGACTAATGATACTTTCGGGTTTCATTTGTTTTCAAATTTTTGGCTTGGAACAGGCAACTGTTGTGTTACCGTAGTCTTTACGACCCAGCGGAAGTGTTTTCCTTGTTATTGTGGAAACGGGATTATTGTTGACTGTGTATAACATTGTTACATCTATACTTTATTATAACGACTCAGTGGAGTCCTTGATTGAATCATATATATAGCTATCTACTGTTGTGGATGTAGATTCATCCTTGTGTTTTGTTATTTGATTTCGTGGTAGCCTTATAGAGAATGGAACAGGCCTTCTGACCACGGTTATTTGTAATAAATAATGAGTATAGATTTCCTGGGTATGTATTGCACTTCTTTGTGAAAGCTGTTTGAAAGTTTCGAAGCGGCTCAGTTGATTTCCTTGCTTGAAATGGGTATTCGATTTGCTTCACTTGTTTCATTCTGAATGTTTGCCATGAATGGCATAGATGGATTTATCAACCGATTTCATAGTACGTTGCTGTAGGGTTCAGTGGTTATGAGTACAAAACCATTAACAGTTTACAGTATGAATTCATATGCATTTGCTTGAATTGTTACCTCCGTTTGAATCATTTGGAATTCTGGAAAGGTAGCTGGTACTTCTGTCTCTTTCTGAACTTGACTTTGGACACTGTCTTTGTCACTGTTGAGATCCTTGAGTATGGATGACTGTTTCGTGTTCCGACCTTGTTTGGGTAAGTCGCGAATATCACACTAAGACTTGCATGCGCCAAGGTAAGGATCGATTGGTTGTATTCATTTCTTTTACTTCAGTCCGATTTTGTCTGAGCAAGAATAAGTATGCTACGTTCCTTTCCATTTATTCAGTCCGATTTGACTGAGCATGATTTGGAAATACTGTGTGGTCAACATAGCATAGTCCCTAGGAAACCTCAAATTGCTTATGCTATAGAGTTGTTGTTTACAACAATACGCGTGAAGTTTCTTGATTTCGAACTTGGTTCGAAAGCCTTAATGTGCTTAGAAGAATCTAGTATTGGACTTCAGGTTGATTTATGGATTGATTGATGTGTTAGCTGTGTGCAGGAGTTTTTTGTGTTTCTATTTCTTGATTTAGAACAGCGATCTTGCTTGCGGCTTGTTTAACTTGTTCATTTATATCTTGGATAAATGTTTTCATAGGAGAAGACTGATGCAGTGATGAATTTATGTGAAAGGAAGTATGAATGGATTGGTTCTTTCTCTTCCTTTATTTAATATTTGTTGATATTTGTCTAACGGTGGGGAAATTGTTTTGTAACATATTGGTGGAATCCCGATTGTTATGTTATTTCTTTTTTGGAAGAATGAAACAATCGACCAATGTTGTGATTTTGGATTCAATGATTGTTTGTGTACATTCGTTCCTTGTTTCTTAATATTTGATGAAATATTAGAAAGTGATTAAGACTATTTTGTAACAATGATAGAGTTACATATTTGTAATCATTTTGTATTACAAGGGCATAGTCGATTATGTTTACTTATGTGAATATCTTATCTCATTTAAACGGGGTGTTTAATGAAAACAATTGATGGATTGCAATTGTTTTAAAAGTTAGTGCTTATCATGCTCGGTTCATTGAACTGACTCATGTTGACTATTTTTGCGAGATGGTTACCGTAAGAGGTAAAAGCAATGCAGATCGACAAGTGATCGTTGTTTATTTGATTTATAATGAATTACAGCTTGATTTTACAGATGTACTATATGAGAAAAGATGTTTCTTTTCCGTTAGCATTATATCAAGTATGCTGTTGCATAAAATGTAATTGTATAGTTTTGAAAGGAATGGAAATAAGTGTTTGATACTTATGTGTTGCATTCTATTTCTGAAAGTTGACCTTCTTCGGTTTATGTAACGAAGGGGCATTGTTATCATTGTATAATATGGATGCTTTTGTGATTGACAATGAAAGCTTGCAAGTAAATGAGATTGAATTCTTATGAGTGTTTAGTAGTTCTAATTTGTTCTAGCAAAAGCAATATTGGATTTAAATAATTGTCTTTCTAGAAGATAGGTTAAAAATGAGCCTAAAAGAGAACGCTAAACAAGCTGGATTAAATTACTAATCCCTAGTCCTAAGTATGACAGGACAATATTAAATTGGATTCTTAATCATTTATATCTTTATACTAAAAAGTATGATATAAATTCAATTAAGAGAACTGATATACAATCAAATGGAGTTCGACGGGCAATCTCTAGCAAAGGTTATGAGATATTGTCCCATTCTGTTGTTTTAGAATCAGGTGTATTCTAATGACTCCTTGATGAGAACTGACCGTAATACCTCTACCATGTAATGGGTTTTATAGAGGAGGGTCGTCTTAAGATGAAGAATCCAGGGATTTGGAAAGGCTAACCTTAGGGAAAAGTCTTTAAAAGTAATTTAAACTCAAGTGCGTAACGCTTGTTATTGAGTAGATCTTTTCGAGGCGGATTTAAGGTTGACGACATAAGTCAATCTGCGAGTTGTACCTCAGAGAAGATTAGGATCTTCTCGAAGTTACAATAATGCAGATGACTTATGGCGACACCCTTTGCATTGATCGCTAAGATTTACACTTGATTTCGCACGAGTTACTCTGGGACCGATTAAGAACGTGGTCATGTTATAAGACTGCCTCGGAGATTCGGGGTATCATGACACACTGGTTGAACTGCAAGGTTGAACCAGTATGTCATCATATCCCTAATCCTCGTGGGCATCCATATAACATTATCACCTTGTTAATCTGCCTCCGAGTGATTCAGTTGTGAAAGGAAGGACTGACGGTAGTCAGTATAAGACATTCTATATAACATAAGAATGGGGTGAAGGACGTATTCCAGATTGACGAGTATGCCGTTAAGGAATACGAGACATGAACAGTATGTTTCAAATCTTTGGCCAAAGTATCGCAAGTTGCTGATTGCGTTGTCCTAATTCACCTAGTCTAAGGGATGAGATGCCGATGAATAATGGTAACAATTATTCGGTTAGATTCCTTGACAGAGCATTACGAATCCCAGTTAGGGAAGAGAACCGCAAGAGTAATGTGTTAAATAAAAAAAAACACCGACTCTTATTACTCATGAATAGATCGGTAGATTACCGAGTCATGGAATGAATAGATCGGAGGTACTCCGAGTCATTACAGCTGCATATGGTTGTCTGTTATATAAATGGTTATTTGAATTGTGAGTTCTAAATTATGTATTTAGAACCAGTATGCAATTATCAAAAAAAAAAAAATTGACTTGTTCTATTGTCTAAAATGAGGATGTTACATCTTGGTATCAGAGCTGAAGGTTGCAGCTCTTGGACCTATTGAGTCCATAATCTGATAAAAACCTGAATTTTTCTTGTAACAGAAAATGGTTAGAACAAGGGGGAACGTTGCGAGTAATGCTCCACCTGAAGGAGGAGCGGCAACAACCCAGAAACTTGATGAGATCCTTGCTGCCCTGTTGGACACAAGAGATCGCTTAGCTGTGCTTGAACAGCAGGTGACGGGAAATGAGGAGGATGAAGAGGCTGATAATAATAATCAGCAACCTCCTGAGGACAACCCCGAAATGGGTGTTGATGTTAATGCTGGAAATGCACCTGTCCAACCAGAAAACAAAAAGGCCAGATTGGCAGCAGAACTCACTAATGATATAAAAAGGATAAGTCCACCTAAGTATGATGGCACCACATTAGGAGATGGAGCTGAGAACTGGCTCAGCGAAATGGAGAAGTACTTTGCTATAAGGAACTTCTCGGAGGAAACCAAAGCTATTTGGGGAGCCTATCAGCTTTCTCACGAAGCGTCTTCGTGGTGGGATAGCCGAAAAGCTGAGCTAAACATTGATGAGACCAATATTACTTGGGATCAATTTAAAGGCTATTTTAGGCAACGGTGGCTGCCACAACTTTTCTATGATCGAAAATGACGAATTCCGAACTTAGTTCAAGGAAGCTAACGATGGCGAATCTTTGGGAGCGGTTTACAAAACTCCTCAAGTATGTACCGCAGTATCAAACTGACGAAAAGTTCAGGATACGAAAATTCATCATGGGATTGAATCCTGTGATAGGGGGAGAGGTCGATGTTCACAGTCCAACCACTATGGAAGGAGTTGTTGAAAAGGCCATAAGGCAAGAACAGAAATTAAAGGCTATTTCCTGCTCATAAGGAGGAAGTGCGGAAGAAGACTGCAAACCCTTCTTCAACCTCTCTAGCACCCAGAAAAGGACCATGGAAAAAGTTTGGAAACAAGAGTAAGTTTCCAGGAGATAACAATAAGAAAGCAGCAGTAAATAAGCTGCTTTGAAATGTAAGGGATAATTTTGTTAAAAATTATAACAATGGCCAGAAGCCCTATGGAGGACAGCGTGACAATTACAAGGCTGGAGGTAATGCTGAGCCTAAGAAGGGACCTGTAGGAGGCTGCTACACTTGTGGTAAAGATCATTATGCAAATCAATGTCCTTTAAAGAAGGATGATCGTAATCAATGACATAAGATACATGCTTTGCGATAGAGCAGACAAGCAAAGTTGAAAAGCAAGCAACACCTATAGAAGTTAGGGTAAGTTATTCGGCATACACATCACTATTATTTTTTGATACGAGAGCTACTTGAATGTTTTATTTCTAATAAACTTGCTTCTAAACTTAAAAGAAAAGGCTGGGAAAATGGATAAATCTTGGACCAGTAGAGTATGGTAATAATTGCTTCATACGGTGAGTATGTGTCTCTTTGGAGCAGTCCTTGATTTACCTAATTTCTCCACGGAAGTTGATCTCTATGTTACACCTTTGGGATCGTATGACATTATTATTGGTGTCAATTGGTTAGCTGACCATAAAGCAAAGGTAGATTGCTATGAAAAGAACATAAAATGTTTAGATGATCAGTGGAATCAGCAGAGATTCAAGGTGTGAAGCGGGAAATTTCAGTTAGAAAAGCGTCGGCTATGCGGCTTAAAAAGGCTAAGAATAAAGGATGTACTCTTTATGCGGTAAAAAGATATCTGAATCTTGAAGAAGATGGTGATTACATGAAGCAAATTCCACTTTGTTACAAAGTTTCGGGGATGTTTTCTGAGGAATTACCAGGTTACCACAGAGAGAATTTGATTTTACCATTGAAATCAAGCACAGAACTGAACCTATTTCCAGGCGCCTTATCGGATGACTACTCTCTTGAGTTAGTCGAGCTTAAGGCACAATTACAAGAGCTTTTGTCTAAAGGATTGATTAGACCAAGTGTTTCACCTTGGGAGCACTGTGATATTTGTGAAAAGAAGGATGGAACACTAAAGTTTTGTGTATTGATTATCGGATGTTGAACAAAGCAACAATCAAGAACCGATATCCGCTTCCTAGGATCGATGATCTGTTTGATCAGATGCGTGGAGCAGCGGTTTATTCTAAGATAGACCTTCGATCTGGTTATCATCAGTTAAGGATTAAAGAGGAAGATATTCATAAAATAGACTTTCCGAACAAGGTACGGACATTATGAATTCACAGTTCTACCCTTCGGATTAACTAATGCACCCGCAGCCTTTATGAATTTAATGAACAATATTTTTCAAGAATACCTGGACAAGTTTGTGCTTGTATTCTTGGACGATATTCTCATTTATTCTAAGAGCGTTGAAGAGCACAATGAGCATCTGAAGATAGTTTTGGGAATTTTGAGAAAGAGAAAGTTGTATGGTAAGTTATCCAAATGTTCTTTCTTTGATTCAGAAGTTCACTATTTGGGTCATGTCATAAGTAAGGAAGGAATCGCTGTAGATCCTTCAAAAATAGTGGCAATAACTGAGTGGCCTGCACCAAAGAATGTGCACGAAGTAAGAAGCTTCATGGGTCTTGCAGGTTACTATAGAAAATTTGTAAAGGATTTTTCTAAGGTAGTGCACTTGCAATAACTTCATTGCGAGAAGAAGGATAAGAAATTCATGTGGAATGACAAGTGCGAAGCGGCTTTCAAAAGTCCGAAAGACCAGGTTGACTTCGCACCTATATTGGTCATACCCAGGACCCTAATGGGAATTTTACTTGTTGTAACGGATGCTTCGGGGAAGGCCTTGGAGGTGTTTTGTTACAAAATGATCAGTCATAGCTTATGAAAGTAGAAAACTTAAGTTACATGAGCTGAATTATGCCCTCATGATTTGGAACTTGCTGCCATTGTTCATGCGCTTCAAGTCCGGAGACACTATTTACTTGGAAACCTTTTGAGTTGGCCAGATCACTTGGGACTGAAATATATTTTTACTCATTGAATCCCAATGCCGACAAAGAAGGTGGTTAGAATTTTTATCACAATATGACTTTGATATTAGCTATATCAAAGGAAGGAGAATAGAGTAGGCGATGCTCTAAGTCGTAGGAGGCACATTTACTGCTCTTATAACATTGAGAACTCGGTTTAAAGACGAGGTAAAAGTGCCTCAAAATCGGATGCATACTTCAAAGCAAGTAAAAGCGGCGTTCTTTGCTGAGAGAACCTAAGGATAAAAGGTATGAAGGTTTTCATTTTGATAATGAAGGAATCTTGCGTTATGAAAATAGGGTATATGTACTGTCTTTGAATGATTTGAGAAAGAAGTTGTTAGTTGAATTTCATAATTCACCTTTCTCTGGACACCCGTATCACAAAAATGCTAGCTGATTTGAAACAACAATACTTCGGAAAGGTATGAAAAAGGATGTGATAAATTTTGTGACTCATTGCACGGAATGTCAACGGGTGAAGGCGAGCATATGCACCTGCTTTGGGCTGTTATATCCTCATAGCATACCAGCAGATACAAATGGCAAGTAATAACCATGGATTTTGTACAAGGACTACCTATGTCCGAGGAATAAGCATGATGTTATCACGGTAGTTGTGGATAAAGCCGACTAAGGTAGCTCATTTCATCGCTGGAAATCTAAAGGATGATTCACGGTCTTTGGCCAAGAGGTTCGTACACGAAATTTTCAGATTGCATGGTGTACGGTTGATTATATCGGCGAGGGATCCTAGAATGACGTCGAGGTTTTGGCAAATGCTTAACGCAGCCCTAGGAACAAAATGAACTTCGATTACGCATATCATCCGAGAACGGATGGACAAACTGAGAGGGTAAATCAAGTGTTGGAGGACATGTTGCGAATGTATTGCATGGATCAACAGTATAAATGGGAAGAATATCTTCCATTAGTTGAGTTCGCATACAACAACACTTATCACTCATCTCTAAAGATGGCACCATTTGAAGCACTTTATGGAAGAAAGTGCAGAACCCCTGTAAGTTGGGACAGTGTTGAGGATAGAGTGGTAATTGGACCAGAGATTCTCACAGAAATGGAACAGCAAGTTAAGCTGATTCGTGAACGATTAAAGGAAGCAGCGGATAGACAGAAGAGCTATGCTGACCTTAAGCGGGTTGATAGAAAGTTTGAGCTTGGTGATAAGGTTTTCCTGCGTGTTAAACCCAGAAAGAGTTCTATAACTTTTGGCAAGGCTGCCAAGTTGTCACCACGATTTGTGGGACCTTTCGAAATTGTCGAAATAATCAATCCTGTAGCTTATCGTTTAGCATTGCCACCTGCTTTATCTCGCATGCATGATGTTTTCCATATTTCTTTGCTTAAGAAGTACGTTTCAGATCTGTCACATGTTTTAAATTGGAATTCCTTGCAGGTCCAAGACCCAGGAATAATCGTGGTTAAACCCACACGAGTACTGGAAACTCACCAATTGCACTTAAGAAATCGTGATATTCAGCAATGTAAGGTCCAGTGGGACCAGTTTAACGAAGAAAGTGCAACTTGGGAAAACCTGGAAGAGATGAAAATTGCTTTTCCTTCTCTTTTTGCAACAGAATGAAAACTGTTGACAAAGATATACTTTTATGAACTGATTGTTTTAAGTATTTATGAAAGCCAGATTAAGGCAGACTTTATTCAGGTTGAATAAATGTGTTGTGACATTGATTTCTGAAACTATTTAATATGGAAGTAGTCACATTGTTTGTGTACTAATAAATTGATTGACCTGAAGGTTAATTTAATATGAAATTCATCGGGACGATGAATCTTTTTAGGAGGGAAGCATGTAACACCCTGAACTGTTGTTACTTTCTCCTAAGCATACAAGTGTTGATATGTGATTTCTTGTAAAAGGATGTGTTCCTCGATTCAGAAATCATGCTTGATATGTATTGAATTTCTTGCAGATTGCAGAGATCTTGGTAGTCGAAATATGATTAGACTCTTTTATTTATTTCATTTTGTGTCTGAATATTAATCTGATCACGGAATGAATTATAGAGATATTCATCTATAATATCTAGACTTGGATCAGTGGAATTGATCCAAGTAATGCTTTAAATCTGTTTGTGATAAATTAGATCACAGACCTTGAACAGGTTGCAAGGTATGGAAGCATTTATTAAGCTGGTCAGGAGTATGACTCAGGCTGATCTTGAGAAATGAATTGGTTCCCGATATGGAGGTATATCTGGAAGGTCTCGGACGTGGACCAAGTAATAATTCTGTCATGTATATTTCTGTAGCCTAACGGCTGTAGAGTAAATCCTGTTCGGAGATGCATGATTTTAGGTCTTTTCTTGGCATATAAAATGTTATACCTAACTGGAATTATTAATGGTTAGTAACCTAAAAACTAAAACCTAACCTAGGGGTTAGATTATTGTTAAGCTAACCTAGACCTAGGCTATGTGTTAATATCCTAAGTTAGTATCTATGTGTAAATTGGTTAGTATGGGTATTACCCTAAATTCTAACCTAAGATACTAACCTAACTATTGAGAGGATGTAAAGGGGCCTATGGAGGGTGCGAACCATGGGCGCATTTTCTATGGCAATTAATGCTGGGGATAAGGATGAGGGACGGGTCATGGCGGAGGCTTAGCGGCGGCTAACTGTGCGAGACGTGGCAATTTGCTAAGTTTGGAAATGAACTTGAGTTTTAGTTGGACTGTCGCCAATTTTGGCGGTCGGTGGAAGTTGAGTTTAAGCGGGAAAGTTGGTTTAATGGCATTCAATGTTCTAGGGAGACGAGCTCGGAACTCGCGAGAAGGCATGCAAACGGGAAGTTGAAGGTTTGTTTGGTTTGTCGCGATTTTCGGTCTTCTCTCTCTCTCTGTGCTTGTTTACTGGTTCTTCGCACTTTTGATTCTCCTTGAGTTGCATGGCAAGAATGAATTTCTCTGGCTCTTTTCTCTGTCATGGAAGATATATATGTGATGGAGACAGTGAAATTTTGTTGGTCGCTTTATCTTGGAAAAAGAAAAGGAAGTTTGAGCTCTTCCAGTGGTCTGCTTCGGAAATTTGATCAAAAATACAGGCATGTTAGGCCCTAACCTTTAAATATCTTGTTGTCTTTCAAGTGCTTTCATTAGAACAACTCTGTTCAAATGTTTTGTGAAAATTAGATGAATTTTCTATGGAGATCTTGTTTGATTTTTGGCACTGTATCTCTTCTGGTTCGATTTTTCAATTTCCTCTTGATGGGTGTTTATTGAAATCGAATTTCGGCTCTATTTGCTTTGAGTATTCATTCTGGCTTATACATGTGAGGTATTTATTTATAAAAGTTTGAGTGTTCGGCCTGTTTGGCGTGAGCCCTTAGAATATACCTGTGTGTAGTATAAGACCACTGTATGTTTTTGATTAGTGGTCGTTGTTTCTTGTTATGGAAACTGTATGGAATGATTTGATGAATACTGTAAGATTGATCAGTATTATTGCTTCTTTGGGAACTCTGTCGTGGGATTTGTTGACAGTGACTAATGATACTTTCGGGTTTCATTTGTTTTCAAATTTTTGGCTTGGAACAGGCAACTGTTGTGTTACCGTAGTCTTTACGACCCAGCGGAAGTGTTTTCCTTGTTATTGTGGAAACGGGATTATTGTTGACTGTGTATAACATTGTTACATCTATACTTTATTATAACGACTCAGTGGAGTCCTTGATTGAATCATATATATAGCTATCTACCGTTGTGGATGTAGATTCATCCTTGTGTTTTGTTATTTGATTTCGTGGTAGCCTTATAGAGAATGGAACAGGCCTTCTGACCACGGTTATTTGTAATAAATAATGAGTATAGATTTCTTGGGTATGTATTGCACTTCTTTGTGAAAATTTGTTTGAAAGTTTCAAAGCGGCTCGATTGATTTCCTTGCTTGAAATGGGTATTCGATTTGCTTCACTTGTTTCATTCTCAATGTTTGCCATGAATGGCATAGATGGATTTATCAACCGATTTCATAGTGCGTTCTTTGTAGGGTTCGGTGGTTATGAGTACAAAACCATTAACGATTTACGGATATGAATTCATATGCATTTGCTTGAATTGTTACCTCCGTTTGAATCATTTGGAATTACGGAAAGGTAGTTTGGTACTTCTCTCTTTACGAACTTGACTTTGGACACTTTGTCTTTGTCAGCTTTGTTGAGATCCTTGAGTATGGATGATTGTTTCGTGTTCCGACCTTGTTTGGGTAAGTCGCGAATATCACACTAAGACTTGCATGCGCCAAGGTAAGGATCGATTGGTTGTATTCATTTCTTTTACTTCAGTCCGATTTTGTCTGAGCAAGAATAAGTATGCTACGTTCCTTTCCATTTATTCAGTCCGATTTGACTGAGCATGATTTGGAAATACTGTGTGGTCAACATAGCATAGTCCCTAGGAAACCTCAAATTGCTTATGCTATAGAGTTGTTGTTTACAACAATACGCGTGAAGTTTCTTGATTTCGAACTTGGTTCGAAAGCCTTAATGTGCTTAGAAGAATCTAGTATTGGACTTCAGGTTGATTTATGGATTGATTGATGTGTTAGCTGCTGTGCAGGAGTTTTGCTGTGTTTCTATTTCTTGATTTAGAACAGCGATCTTGCTTGCGGCTTGTCTAACTTGTTCATTTATATACTGGATAAATGTTTTCATAGGAGAAGACGGTACAGTGATGAATTTATGTGAAAGGAAGTATGAATGGATTGGTTCTTTCTCTTCCTTTATTTAATATTTGTTGATATTTGTCTAACAGTGGGAAATTGTTTTGTAACATATTGGTGGAATCCCGAATTGTTATGTTATTTCTTTTTTTGGAAGAATGAAACAATCTGACCAATGTTGTGATTTTGGATTCAATGATTGTTTGTGTACATTCGTTCCTTGTTTCTTAATATTTGATGAAATATTAGAAAGTGATTAAGACTATTTTGTAACAATGATAGAGTTACATATTTGTAATCATTTTGTATTACAAGGGCATAGTCTGATTATGTTTACTTATGTGAATATCGATCTCATTTAAACGGGGTGTTTAATGAAAACAATTGATGGATTGCAATTGTTTTAAAGTTAGTGCTTATCATGCTCGGTTCATTGAAGCGACTCATGTTGACTATTTTTGCAGATGGTTACCGTAAGAGGTAAAAGCAATGCAGATCTGACAAGCTGATCAGATTGTTTATTTGATTTATAATGAATTACAGCTTGATTTTACAGATGTACTATATGAGAAAAGATGTTTCTTTTCCGTTAGCATTATATCAAGTATGCTGTTGCATAAAATGTAATTATATAGTTTTGAAAGGAATGGAAATAAGTGTTTGATACTTATGTGTTGCATTCTATTTCTGAAAGTTGACCTTCTTCGGTTTATGTAACGAAGGGGCATTGTTATCATTGTATAATATGGATGCTTTTGTGATTGACAATGAAAGCTTGCAAGTAAATGAGATTGAATTCTTATGAGTGTTTAGTAGTTCTAATTTGTTCTAGCAAAAGCAATATTGGATTTAAATAATTGTCTTTCTAGAAGATAGGTTAAAAATGAGCCTAAAAGAGAACGCTAAACAAGCTGGATTAAATTACTAATCCCTAGTCCTAAGTATGACAGGACAATATTAAATTGGATTCTTAATCATTTATATCTTTATACTAAAAAGTATGATATAAATTCAGTTAAGAGAACTGATATACAATCAAATGGAGTTCAGACGGCAATCTCTAGCAAAGGTTATGAGATATTGTCCCATTCTGTTGTTTTAGAATCAGGTGTATTCTAATGACTCCTTGATGAGAACTGACCGTAATACCTCTACCATGTAATGGGTTTTATAGAGGAGGGTCGTCTTAAGACGAAGAATCCAGGGATTTGGAAAGGCTAACCTTAGGGAAAAGTCTTTAAAAGTAATTTAAACTCAAGTGCGTAACGCTTGTTACTGAGTAGATCTTTTCGAGGCGGATTTAAAGGTTGACGACATAAGTCAACTGCAGAGTTGTACCTCCGAGAAGATTAGGATCTTCTCGAAGTTACAATAATGCAGATGACTTATGGCGACACCCTTTGCATTGATCGCTAAGATTTACACTTGATTTCGCACGAGTTACTCTGGGACCGATTAAGAACGTGGTCATGTTATAAGACTGCCTCGGAGATTCGGGGTATCATGACACACTGGTTGAACTGCAAGGTTGAACCAGTATGTCATCATATCCCTAATCCTCGTGGGCATCCATATAACATTATCACCTTGTTAATCTGCCTCCGAGTGATTCAGTTGTGAAAGGAAGGACTGACGGTAGTCAGTATAAGACATTCTATATAACATAAGAATGGGGTGAAGGGCGTATTCAGTTGACGAGTATGCCGTTAAGGAATACGAGACATGAAACAGTATGTTTCAAATCTTTGGCCAAAGTATCGCAAGCTGCTGATTGCGTTGTCCTAATTCACCTAGTCTAAGGGATGAGATGCCGATGAATAATGGTAACAATTATTCAGTTAGATTCCTTAGACAGCATTACGAATCCCAGTTAGGGAAGAGAACCGCAAGAGTAATGTGTTAAATAAAAAACACCGACTCTTATTACTCATGAATAGATCGGTAGATTACCGAGTCATGGAATGAATAGATCGGAGGTACTCAGAGTCATTACATGTTGCATATGGTTATCATTATATAAATGGTTATTTGAATTGTGAGTTCTAAATCATGTATTTAGAACCCAGTATGTAATTATCAAAAAAAAAAAATTGACTTGTTCTATTGTCTAAAATGAGGATGTTACAGGTCTCCAGTACACGAGCATCCATTTATGAAAGTAATGGGTGTTAGAAAGCCCAAATACTCGCTTAGGAATGTGATAGTATCACTCGGTTCCTTGGAGAAGTCGCTACGGTGAATAACTTTGTGGCCATCTTACCACCTTCTTTTTCTTTAGGTACACCTCATTCATCGATTGCATGCACTGGTCTTCATCATCCTCCCAAGCCTTAATGTAGTCCTCTTGGATCATGGCCATGAAATGCCGGTGGTGAGGATGCCTAACATGATTTCAAGTGCTAGCGAAGGTTTATCACGACTTCGCCCTTCTCATTTTGGACACACCTCGTGTCTTTGTTGTAGCAGTGGGCCACTACCATCATGAATTCATTGTTCACTGTGATGACGGGGATCCCCCTAGCAAAATGCAGGCCACTACCTACTAGTTTGTCCATCTAAGGACTCCCTGTGACCCTCCTAGTTCTGGCCCAGAAATCTTCTATATCGATGTGACCGAGCTCTGAGTCTCTTATATCTAAGTCACATTCTGCCTGAGACTCAGGAATTATGACCCTTTGGTACTTGTATTTCATTTCTTCTTCAGTAAGCTTGGCTTTACCTTTTGAATTGGTTGGCCTCTTGCTTGATGTAGACGTATGTGGATCTGAATTCAGTTGTTGATCTGCAAGAAGAAGAAGTGAAACCCAACGTAGAAGAGCCATGTTAGCTGTTAGATCTTCCATTAGAGTATTATAGAATGAGGAGTTAACAATTTAAAGGCCTCAGGGCACAGGGTACATGAACACTGTGCAGTGCAGGGTTAATAGTATGGTGCACGGAAGAAGGGTGTTACAAGGAAAAAATTAGTGCCAAAGGGCGCAGGGCGCATGAACACTGCACATGACATTTTGTTGTTGTAAGCAGAAGTGTGCCTGCGCCATTCATATGTGTTTTATTGTAGGTGTAGATAATTTTCATGTTGCACGGGGACAGGATGTGTCAATGGCGCATATATTTTCATGTTACATGGAATTTCGGTGCGCCAAAGGGCGCAAGGTTTGATGTGTGTAACATCAACTTTATGTGCACAAAAGGGGAACTTGGCGTGGTGCAGGGAAGGTTTGCATGACATTGTGTTGCTGTAAGAGGGGATGCGCCTGCGCCGTTTATGTAGTTTTATACTTGGCGCAAGTAATGTTCATGTTGCAAGCGGGATCAGTGCACCTTCCGGCTCGATTTTATTTTATGTAACAGGCGTGGCGAATGCGCCAAGAGGAAAACAGTGTTTTAAACTCATCTTTCAGGTTTTCTCTTTCCTGACAGGCTTGTGATCTTTCAGGCCTCTTTTATAGGGTTTTCTTAGACGGTGAAGGGGGCACAGCAAGGAGATCTAAGTGATTTTGAGGCAGAGCCTTCCTTACCAGTAGATTTGGAAAGAGAAGGAAGAGCTTGGGGGAGAAAGGTAGCAAGAACAAAAAAAAGGGGTTTAACAAATCCATGCCTCCTACCATACAAATAATCAAAACAAAACATAGGAGTAAGAACCACCTACCCGGAATATATAGAATGTGAGGGACAAAGTGGGGTCCACGAATGCGACACGAGGATGACAGGCATGCTTGTGAGTACGAGAGGAATAAAGTTAATCACGTGTTTTTCTGACTAGTGAAAGTGACAGGCGGATGCGCCTATATATAGGAAAAGGTGCAATAAATGTGCCAACCACTTTTTCAAGTGGCGCATCAAAACTCGTGTCGACACGTAAAATGGTGCACCCTTTGGCGCAGATAAATGCATGTCAACACAGAGATACTTGTGCCTTTGGCGCAAGTTTACGACTGTCAACATCCTATTCCTTGTGCCCTTTGGCGCACCAAAATATGGCGCAACAATTGATGTGTCAACATGAAGGCACATGCACCTTGGTGCATGCAAGAATGGCGCATCACGGAAGGCGCACCAAAACATGTGTTGACACGTCAAATGGTGCACCAAAGGAAATGAAGAGGGTGCAGATTTACTCTATGTTACACAATAAATTGTGCGCCCAACCAAAAAGGGAGCAAAATGGCTAAGTTCGGAAAACTAGATTTCGAAATGGGACTTTCTGATCTCTCGAATGCAGAGGATCCCGACGAGGACCAAGACAAAATTTTGGTAGGGTTACCTATAAAATTGCCCTTGTCAATTTTACAGGATAACACAGTGTAGATCCACTACCCACAGACATTAGCTGAGGCTATCGAGAAGGCCTATATTGCATAGGAGACTCGGGGAAAGACCCAACAGGCTAGAGACTAATTTCAGAGCCGCATACAACAAATTAAGGATGGTAGATCAAGGGGCTCAGTACCTATTCCTCATGGTGGCCAAGGTATAGCATAGTCATCCTTTAGGCCACAACAGTAGCAGAGCAGTCTTGCCCACCTCATAGACCTCCACAGAGAGCTGATGCACAGAGAGGTCGAAGTATGGGGCCTCCTCCTAGGGGTCCCATCAAGACACAGGGTAGACCTAGAGCTCGGTCGGTTAGAGCTCACCAAAGAAAGACCTCACCCGGACTACAACTTGATCATCGGGTCCACACCACAAACTTCTAGGGAACCTACTAGAGGTGCTACTCATTGGGGAGGATTAGGAGGATGTTTTGGTTATGGAGTTACTAGACACTTTTGGAGAGATTTCCCACATAACCCTAACAACAAGGGTAAGGCACAAATTTTAGAGCCGATTGTTGGTGACATGGGATGTAGCCACAGGATTTATGTAGTGGTTGAGAACCACTAAGAAGAGCATCAGAGCACAATCATTGAGACCACAGGTAGCATTGGTGGTATTCCTACCTCTATATTATTTGATTCTGGTTCTTCTAATTCTTTCAATGCATCATCTCTAATAGAGTGATGCAAGCTGGTGGTTGTTAGGTAGGGTCTTAGTTGGAATGTCAATATGGCTTCTAAAGCTAATATCTCTATAAAATCCTTAGTTAACAAGTGTATAGTGGATTTGGGACCTTTCACCACTACCTCGAGATCTTTGTATCCTGTGTTTGGGCTTGTATGAAGTCATTTTGAGTATGGATTGGTTATCTCGCACACGAGCTAGGATGGATTGTTATCACAAGACTATATCTTGTGCGAGATGATTTGGGAGTTGATTCGATTATCTCGGGGGTCGAGATGCATTTCTATTCACACTATCTCCGCTATGCAACTTAAGCAAAGTGTGTGCAATAGGGTTGTTAGATGTATGTTGTTATAGTTAGTGACTTATCAAAGGATGGGTCTAGTGGACCATCACTAGACAATCATCTCATTTTGAGAGAGTTTTCAGATTTCTTTCCAGGGAGCTACCGGGGTTACCACCCCCATGTGAGATTGATTTTCATATAGATTTAGTTCCTGGAGCAGAGTGTATCTCACGAGCACCTTATCGGATGACCACACCAGAGCTTTGTGAGCTCAAGTTGCAGCTTGAGGGTCTTTTGGAGAAAGGCATTATCCATCCTAGTGTATCACCTTGGGGTGCACGGTGATCTTTGTGAAGAAGAAGGATGGATCCTTGCGGTTGTGTATTGATTACCACCAGCTGAACAAGGTAACGATCAAGAATAATTATCCTCTTCCTTGTATTGATAACTTGTTTGATCAGATGAAGGGAGCCATGGTTTTCTCTAAGATTGATCTCAAGGTAGGGTACCATCAGCTGAGGATTTTGGAGGTGGACATTTATAAGACCATCTTCCACATGAGATATGGGCACTATGAGTTCAAAGTGATGCCTTTTGGTTTGACGAATGTCCCCGTAGTGTTCATGAGTTTCATGAATGCGGTATCGAGGAACTTCTTAGATCACTTTGTGCTCATCTTTCTAGATGACATTTTGATATACTCATGTACACATGAGGAGCATGAGGGGTACCTTCGCCAAGTTCTTTAGTGTCTTCGGAGCAGCATCTTTACGAGAACTTGGAGAAGTGTGCTTTATTTTAGATAAAGGTACATGTACTTAGGTCATATCATTTACGGGGAAGGTATCACAGTCGATCCTTCCAAGATTAGAGCCATTATGGATTGGCTAGCACCTACTACTAAAAGGATGAGGTGTGTAGCTTCATGGGATTAGTAGGTTACTTACTAGATATTTGTTTAGGACTTATTTGTTTAGGACTTCTCTTGGATTATGCACCCTATCACTTCCCTTCAGAGGAAAGGGAAGAAGTTTGTTTGGTCAAACAGATGTGAGTAGGCCTTTAGGACACTGAAGGAATGCCTCACCATAGCACCTATTCTTGCAGTTTCAGATCCACAAGGTGAGTTCTTTGTTTACACGGATGCTTCCTTAGCAGGGCTTGGAGGTGTGTTGATGCAAGATGGCAGAGTAGTGGATTTTGAGTCTCAAAAACTCAAAGATCATGAGCTTAATTATCTTACCCATGATCTTGAGCTTATGGTAGTTGTGCATGCTTTGGTTATATGGAGACATTTTCTTCTTAGTAGGAGATTCACACTCAGGATAGATCATTTGAGTCTTCGCCACCTCTTCACGCAACCCAATCTCAACACTCATCAGCGGCATTGGATGGAGTTTCTTTACAAGTATGACATGGAGATAGAGCATGTGAAGGGGAAAGATAATGTGGTAGTAGACGCTCTTAGCAAACGGAGACATGTGGCTATGGCCACATTAGTGAGCACATATTTGTGGAGTAGGATTCTTCAGCTTCCTCTTGACAGCTTCTACATTGCAGTTTGAGCAGAGATCAAGTCACAAAGACCCCTTGAGGGGAAGTTTGATGGTTTTTCCTTAGAGGAAGATGGCCTTCTTAGGAACAAAGGCTAGATATATGTTCCCAGAGATGGAGGCTTGAGGCAGGACATATTGGTAGAGGCACATCATGCACCCTATTCAGCCCACCTAGGGGTGAAGAAGATGCACACCACCTTGCGACAGTTGTACCATTGGAGAGGAATTCATTGAGATGTGGCCCAGTTTGTGTCATGGTGTTTGGAGTGCCATAGAGTTAAGGCCAAGCATCAACATCCAACGAGGCCTTCTTTATCCTCATGCTATACCAAAATGGAAGTGGGACACCATTTCCATGGATTTCATTGTTGGGCTACCATGGTGTCAAGATATCACCATGACACCATCATGGTCACGGTTGATAAATTGACAAAAGTGGATCACTTTTCTCTGGTGAATACTACTTATACAGCTAGAGTAGTGGCTCGAGTATATTTAGATTAGATTGTTATGTTACATGGGATTCCGTGGAAGATAATTTATGACTGCGATCCTTTGTACACTTCACATTTCTAGACTACCATACAGTATGTCCTTGGGATGAGAATCAACTTCAGCACAACATATCACCCCGAGACAAATGGATAGACTGAGCGGGTGAATCAGATTTTAGAGGATATGCTTAGGATGTATGTGATGGATCAGTAGTCTAAATGGGAGGAGTACCTATACTTAGTTGAGTTTTCCTACAATAGTAGTTTTTCGAGTTCTATAGGCATGGATCCTTTTCAGGATTTGTATGGTAGAGAGTGTAGGACACCTCTTAGGGGACAGTTAGAGTATAGAGTATCTCTTGGACTAGCTCTTTTACGGGACATGGAGAAGTAGGTGGTTTTGATCAAGTAGAGATTGCAGGAGGCACAGACATGAAGAAGAAGTATGTGGATCATCATATGATCAACCGTAGTTTTGATGTGGGCATCAAGGTGTTGCTTTGTGTCGGAGCCACACAAGATCCCTATCTATTAGGGAAAAGGTTCTAATTTAGCTCCTAGATTCATTGGTCCTTTTGAGATCTTGGAGTGTATCGCCATTTGGCCTACCGTCTAAAGCATTGCCACCCGAATTGTCTTGCATACATGATGTTTTTCATGTTTCATTTCTCAAGAGATATATTATAGATCCTTCTCATGTGTTAGATTGGACATCATTATAGGTTCAGGATCAGGGGCAGGTGATGGTGGAGCCCATTCGCATCTTAGATCATAGGACCCTAGGCCTTCAAGGAAGATAGGTTGATCACATTTGGGTGCAGTGGGATAGATATGATAAGAGTGCAGCTACATGGGAGGATGCTACTTCATTACGAGTTCAGTTTCCACGTTTGTTCCAGTGACTTCCAAGAGGAAGTCGAGTCTAAGGGGAGGGCAATGTAGTGCACACTTCCCTTTGACACCTTTTGGATACCTGTTGTGAAACTATGACTACATTATAGACATTATTATGTTTTGATTTAGTATGTTGTTAGACATTGATCATGGATTATTGTTGATCTTGATTATGATCCATGATGATTATTAGAGACACTCATATGTGGATGATGATATACTATTTGACATGGATTTTTTATGGATGTTGTTCGGACATGTTATTTTGAATATTTTATGATGATGATATAGTTGTTGATTTAAAAATGCAAATGATGTAGTTGTTACTTTGATGTTGTTTTGATTCATTTATATAGTTGGTTTGGTGATTTCATTTATATCATGTTGGACATTCTGATATGGCCATGAGGCCGAAGGAGGTATTTGTGTTTTGCAGGTTTAAAACATCACAACAAACATCGGGGATCGGAGACCAACCACAATGGAATTCTAGGTGAATTCGACAAGGTCACCATGGCAACTTGTTTTATTGTGTTGTGTGTTATTTTGTTAGGGATTCCCATGGGGGGGAATTACCTTTACATGTGACCATGGGTATTATGTATTTTATTGATGTGGTTAATTTTTATTATTGTTGTATGTATTTTATTAGTAATGTGTTCCTTCTTTTAATTAATTAAATTATGATAGATTAATGTGAGAAATCATATGATTAAAATTTAAATAAATTAAATTGGGATATGGGAAAGTAATAATGGAAGTTGTTGGTTGTTTGTATTAAATATGTAAGGGAAGTGTAAATTTTTAAGAGCTTGTGTAAGTCGGTTTTGGAGTATGAAATACTCCACCTCCATGACAAATTCGAATTTGTCCTTGGGGGCTATTTTTGGAGGCTTGGGGGACAAGTAAAACTTGTCCCATGCCTCTAAATTTAATTTACCAACCATACTTGTTGGTTAGAGAAGTAATTTGTGACTTTTATAATGCATTTTATTGATCATGTTGCTTATTTTGATTGCACTCTCTTACATTTTATTAAATTTGTTGTCCTTTGAGGTGTGGGCTTTTTGGAGTGTGCAAGTAACTTGTCATATTTTCACCCACCTCTTTATTGTGCTTGGCAGAATGGAATTTTGTCTTTTGTGTTTGAATTAGAGGATGTGTGATGTGGCATCCTACATAGATCCACATCATTCTCTCTTCTTCCCTCTTCTATATAATTTAAACTCTTGCCTTGTTTTGGGTTGTTGAATCATTTTGCAACTTCATTGGGGGCACATTTTTCTTATGTTGGAGCTCTTGCTTTTGGAAGGAGCTTGGAGAAAGCTTTGCATACTTGGGAGAGTGCTTTTTGGAAATGTGTTATTGACTTTGAAAGATTTATGTTTGGAAAAAAGTAACCATGGAGAGGTAGGAATTTAACTCTCCTTTTATGTTGTTATTTTCTTGTTGTGTTGTGTGAATGGTGCATGTTTTGTTTTATTTGTTGGCTGGTTGGGTAGAATGCCTTAGGAATGGTGTAGGAGAAGGCTATGGGGAATCCATGTGGGGGCATAAGGGAATGCCATTGGCATCAAAATTTTGTGGAGGGAGTTTGGGTTTGGGATCCACCATGGAAAAGAAATAGCTTACATTTCTTACTTTGTGGGGGCATAAGGATATGTATGGTGAAATTTATTGGTGGTTTGTTATTGGTAGATGCCCAATTCCCAATTGACAAGTGTAAGTAGCTTCCCCATAGGCCTTTCTCCTTTGGCTTGCATGATCAAGCCTATGTTTTGATTGGAATGTTTTCAATTGAGGTTGTGAACTGTTGTTTTGTGTTGAACTATGTCTTATATTGAAATTTACTTGTTTGAAAGAATGTTGTGTGTTGTGCAAGCCAGCTTGTTGTCATGGTTTGAATTACATATATTATTGTATTTTGGTTGGGGCTCAAGGGAAATGATGAAGGAAGGATTCTCCTTTCATTGGATTTCTTGGTTGGGTGGAGAGCGTTGCCTTTCCCCCTTTTTGTTGTGATCAACTTGGAGAAAAAGAAAAAGTGCATGTTGTTGTCCTAGAGCAAAGGAAAAATGCAGTTTGATAGTCCCTTGTGAAAACATATTCATTTGTAATCCATTTTCACTTGTTTGGATGAAATTGTAACATGTATCTTGTGAAAAAATAATGGATGTAATTTTATTATGAAGTGGTATGCTTGAATTGTGAAAGGAATTTATATTTTGTTCTGTTTGTTGGAAAGAAAAAGAATTTTGTTTGTTACAGTCAAACTTGAAAGATGTATTTCTATTTTAATTAATAAAGGATTGAAATATCTTCTCTCATATGCATTGTTGAATTAAAATTCAATGTTTCATTGTATGGCAAAAGAGATAGTCATATCTCTGTTTTGAAAAAAATGAACGTGGAGATGATGTTACATTTGATATCTTTGGGAATGTGTAAAAATGATATTTAGTAATTGCTTTTAATTTAGAATGATTTTTATAAACAACTGAATGTAATATATTAGTTTAGAAGTGAAATGTGACATTTAAATGATAAAATTGATATACATATCTAAAAGAAATAGATCTCTGTTATAAACTTTAAACTGCAATGAATTTAAATAAAATTCAAAGTTCGGACCTGTACACATTAATCAACTTGGAAATGTTAAAATTTAGTATTTTGTATCATAAATGAACTCAAATTGACAAAGAAAACTTAAGAAAACTATTTAGAACATTGCAAAATCGAGCCAATCCTTCCCTCATCTCGCTTTTTCTGTCAATTGTTGGACAAAATTCAAACTTGAATAAATTGAACAAATTTACCTTCCAAAAACACTTTAAACCCTCCCTAAAACAATCGTCCAGGTCTGATTGGCATGTTGAGTGAAGGAGGAGATCCAATTTAATCAAATTTAAAAGTTGGAAATTACCATGTTGCTAATAAAAATCCTACAGATCATTTTCGAAAATTTACCCCATAAACTTTGTCAAATTTTAAAATTTATGTTTTCTATGCAAAGAGGGCATCAAGAGATTTCTATAAAGTCCTCGTTTTCCCAAAATCGAGCTTTCTAGCTAAAGTTATGGCCCTATGAATTTTCTTGCCTTGGCGGGAAAATTTGGGAAAATTTTCCTTGGTGGGCCCGCGGCCCAAAAATTTCCCGTCGAAAAGTCCTTAGAAAAATTTTGAAAATTTTTCTCATGAAAAAAATTATCTTTTTCCTCCACCAGCCCGTAGCCAATCAAAGGCTACCATGTGTCCTCATGGGGCAACGGCGGAGGTGTAGCACCATTTTTTCCCTTAGACCTTTTTAAAATTTTGGAAAAAATTCCATTTCACCCCGTTGGCCCGCGGCCTATCACAGATGCCACGTAGCGCCTTTGGGTGCTATTGGAGGGGAATGGAACCCTCGTAACCCCTTTTTCTTTTGAAAATTTTGATTTGGAATTTTTTATTAAAATCTCCACGTCCCCGCATTTCTACCTTGCTTCGGTGATGACTCTTCTCGTGGATGCGCGGACCCACGTGACCAACTATTCCCTTATCTTCCCTTTAGCGATATTCGCCATATCTCCCCATCACCCTACCTGTCTCCCTCTCTCTTCTCCCCATGTTAGTTCATTGAGTGCCACATGTCCCTAGGGACCCACGGGTGTGTGGGCGCTATTTGTTTCCTTTCTCCCTTTGGCATAATTGCCACAAGACTCCCGCCGCCCCGCCCTTCCTTTCTTTTTTCGACAACGACTCAGAGGCCACCACGTGCCCCTGGAGGACAAGCAGATGCACAGGAGAGTTATAGACTTTGCACCCACACAAAAAAAAAATTCTAATGCCGCCCAGCAACCCGCAATCCCGTCAAAGGGTTTTCTTCCCCTCTCACCACGTGTCCCCTTGGGGAAAATTTGGCCTTCAAATCCCACTTACCCATATCTTGAGTTTCTGAAGGAGTTAGGAGAACTTATTTATATCACTGGAATGGTGAGAAATTTTCCTATCTAATGAGAATGATTTAGGGAAATTTTGGAAGCATTAAGAGTGAGAAAAATCAAGTTGAAAATCTGATCTTGTTAGAGAGTGGGTATGATGATATTTTACCCCCTGAACCTAATTGAAATTTCTAACCCTAAAATTTGCACCATGTGACCTTTGATAATTTTTAATGAAGGAAAATTATTTTCTAGTATTTTAGTTTTGTTCCGGAGACTGATAGTGTCAACGGTTGTCTTGCAACTTGATTGTGGACACTTCTAATAAAAAAATTTATTCCATAATTTTCTAACTAATCCTAGGTTGTTTCTTCAGTCTCAAGTGGGTTGTTTTAATGGGAATCACAAGATTTGAAGGACCATGTGGCTAGAGAACTAACTCCCATGCGTGGCAGATTTATTTCAGGTGGTGAGGGTATCATGGAAGTTTGGTATGGCACAAGACGTATCCCTAGAGCCATACATATGGTTACTAGCTATTAGGGCCCCTAGGAGCACGGGTGTTAGGCTAGGGCCCACGAGGGAGAAACTGATACCATCGAGCCAAATTTGGTAGACCCGGATAGCAATCGTGGATAGAGATGATGCGGTATGCACGGAGGATTATCGAGTGTGGTGGGTAGCGCATCGGTGGGTACTACTATATCAATTATTTACAAAGGCGATGGAGTTGCCACCAGGAGGAGCGGGTGAGGGAGGTGTCCCTCACCCCGTGTGGATGTGGCAGATCGTAAGTATTTGTGTATGCTAATTTTATGGTTAATGAATTGTCTATGTGGTGTTGTACATGGTTGACTAACATGAGGTTGTATGTTGTGTATACAGGATATTCCTATTGGTTGTTGATAGTAGACACATTGATGCGAGAATGTTCCTAGCGATGTGCTATGCGGAGGGATACTAGAGTGCATGGACAATATTGCAAGTGAGCATGCCTATTTATTTTAGCTAATATCAATAGCAGCGGCGACGTGTATGGTGCTACTTAGCGAGAGGGACGAGGCATGTGAGGAGACTCGATGTGCCCAAGAGGTGGTAGGTGGTGGTCCCTTGGCCCAGGACATGTTTGCGTGATATGTAGATTTGTAGTGCCATTTCTCATAGCAGAACATGGAGATTGTGATGTTACGTAGACAAGTGGAGAAGTTTTGGGGCTGCAAAATGTGGCATCACGTTGGTGGTGAGGCATCTAGTTATAGGGATCTCATAGTACATGAGAGTGATAGTGATGATGAGGTTTGATAGTGATGATTATATATGATGTAGGGGCCTTCCCCCAGTGATGAAACATATTTTTGGGATGATGATTGTATGAACGATATATGTATGGACACATATTTTTGATATATATTAGATCTATGTTGAGATGGTTTGGTATTTGCAATGAAATGGATATGGTATGTGTCGATGGTTATTGTCCTAGCATGTGTATTTTATTGTATGTGATGAATGATGATGTTAGTAATGGTAGATAAAATATGTATGGTGAATGATGTAGTAGATAACTAATGTAAATGATGAAGTATGAGATGAATAAAATATTGTTAGGTTGTGGAGCTTATTTTCATGTGAGAAAGTGTTGAAGACTATACATTAAGAGTACTATACACTTTCCATAGTTATCTTGTCGGGTTGGGCGCACCCCGAAAAAAAAAAAATTTAGGGCCTTAAAATGTGCCCGATCAATCAGGAAATGTGCTTTTCTCATATGGGTGGTATTTTTGACCCATAGGTTTATGGGACGGTTTTGGCCCATGGTTTTGATACCCACGGTTTTGTAAAACTACTTAAGCAGTTGTCTATTTATATGGTTTTGCATATGGTAGGGATAATATAAACATCAAGCAGATGTGCTTTAAATGCAGGTGTGAATTCTTTAAAAAAATTAGCATAGCTCCAAACAAATATGGGTATTGCATTGAGAGAGCGGTGGTGTGTAATAAAATATGAGCAAGTGATTCTTAGTGGACATAGCCCAAATTGGGTGAACCACATTAAATACTATCTCTTTGTGTTGTGTTATTTTATTCTACACTTTTATTTGAGATCTGTAATATTTTCTGCATATTAGTTTCTACTGTTACAATTACGAGGGATTATTCTACATATTTTATCCCTTATTTCCTAACAATTAGTATCAGAGTTTGGTTTGGTTTGCTAAAGTTTTGAATTACAGGAAATTTTAATCTTGAGTGGGAGCTATGACAGATGATGGAAGATCTAGGGTTGATAAATTCAACGGGTAGAATTTCAGTCTTTGGAAGATGCAGATGGAAGATTACCTTTATCAAAAGGATCTTTATATTCCACTGTCTGAGAAGGTGAAAAAACCCTCGAGCATGATGGATGTGGAATGGGATTTGCTAGATAGGAAGGCACTTGGGAAAATTTCGTGTCTTTCATCTTTGGTATTATTTAATGTTTCAAAGCAAAAGACTACAAAAGAACTAATGGATGCATTAGGTAAGTTATATGAAAAGCCCTCTACTTCTAATAAGATATTTTTAATGAAAAATTTGTTTAATATGAAGATGTCTGAGAATGGTTTAGTAGCAGATCATTTAAATGATTTTAATATAGTTATAAATATGCTAGCTTTGGTTACAATAGAATTTTATGAAGAAGTTAGGGCTTTATTAGTTCTGTGCTCTTTACCTGAGAGTTAGAATAGCCTGGTAATGGCGGTAAGCAACTCGGTTCCAGCTAACTCAAAGTTGAAGTTTGAGGATGTTGTAGGGGTGATTCTAAGTGAGGAAATGTGAAGAAAAATCTTTGGTGAATCTTCTACTTCAGGGAATTCTTTGATAGTGGAAACTAGAGGGAGACAAGAAGAATAGAGGAAGTCATGGAAAATCAAAGGATCGGGAAAGGTCAAAATCTAAAAGAAAGATAGTATGTTGGCATTGTGGAAAGTCTGGGCATGCAAAGAAGGAATGTTGGGAGCTTTGGGACAAGAAGAAACAATAGGAAGAAAATAAGGAGGTAAATGTGGCAACAGTAATGTATGTCAGGATGCTTTGATTCTTTCTTTGCACAATATTACTAAATCTTGGGTTTTAGATTCGGGGCTTCTTTCCATACTACTCCACATAGGAATTATTTTGTTGATTATGTTCAAGGAGATTTTGGGCATGTTTTTCTTGGTGATGATGAGCCTTATAGCATAGTTGGAAAAGGTTTTGTTTAGGTTAAGATGTAGAATGGGAATACTTGGCTATTGAAGGATGTCAAACATGTGCCTACATTAAGAAAAATTTGATATCGGCGGGGCAGTTGGGAAGTGATGGTTGTACTATGATATTTACAATGGACTCTTGGAAGGTTACCAAGGGTGCTCTTGTGGTGGAAAGAGGTAAGAAGGTTGGAACCTTGTATTTAACCACTTATAGCACTAATGTTTGTAATCTTGTGGCTTCATAAGTAGATACAACATTGTGGCACTATAGGCTTGGTCATATGAGCCATAAGGGCATAGAGATCATAAAGAAGGATTTTCCTCAACATAAGAAAATAGGTTTGGAGTTACGTGAGGACTACATATATGGGAAACAAAAAGCGAGTAAGGTTTCTCAAGGTTGGACCTACAAACAAAGAGAGTAAGTTAGAGCTGGTGCACTTTGATGTGTGGGGGCCAACTCGGTATCATCTCTTGGGGTTCAAGTTATTATGTTACTTTTATTGATGATGCAATAAGTAAAGTTTGAGTTTATTTTATTAGAAACAAATTTTATGTATTTGACACTTTTGTTAAATGGAAAGCCTAGGAGAGAATGAAATAGGTCTTAAGCTAAAATGTCTCAGTCGATAATGGAGGGCGATTACAACAGAATGAATTTGATGATTATTGTTCTAAGAATGGAATCCATAGGTGAAATATGGTTCCGTAAACTCCACAAAGAGAATGGGGTGTCATAAAGGATGAACAAAACAATAATAGAATGCACTAGGATCATGAGGTTACATGCAGACCACCTCTTTCTTTTTGGGCAAAAGCGGTGAGCACAAATGGCTATGTACTTGATAAACATAGGACCCTCAAGTGCCTTGGATGGAGGCATACCCGAGGAGGTTGGTATGGTAAGAAAATTGATTATTCATTTCTTAGATTCTTTGGATGTGAGGTGTTTGTCGATATAGACAAGGATGATAGGACCAAACTAGAGGCTAAATCAGAAAAATCTACTTTCATTGGTTATGGTGGTGATGACTTTGGATATAAATGTTGGAGTATTAAGGACAAGAAAATCATTTGATCTAGGGATGTGGTCTTTAATGAGAAAGTCATGTATAAGTAGTAGTTACAAGAAAACATGGAATAATCCAAGAAAGAATATGTAGTAGTAGAGGATCTTCGGATGGGAAAGTGACACATGAATCAATTCGGAACCTCCTCAACAGGAACCCCAAACTCCTATAGTGAGGAGGTCTTCTAGGGTAAGAAGAGAACCCGAATGTTTTTCCTTCTCTTTATTATTTATTACTCATTGCTAGTGGAGAGATAGAGATTTGATGAAGCAATGCAGTAGATGCCAGAAGAAATGGGAGCAAGCGATGGATAAGGAGCATCAGCTCTCATGGAGAACCAAACATGGGATTTGGTAAAGCTACATGAAGGAAAAAGAGCATTACAGAATAAGTGGGTGTTCAGATTCAAAGAGGAAGGAGGAAAGAAAAGATATAAGTCCTGGTTGGTGGTCAAGGGGTTTGCATAGAAAAAGGTATAGATTTTGATGAGATTTTTTCTCCTATAGTAAAAATGACTTCTATTAGAACTGTTCTTGGAATAGTTGCACCAGAAGACTTGCACTTAGAGCATCTTGATGTAAATATTGCATTTCTCCATGGTGATTTAGAGGAGGAACTATATATGCAAAGCAACTAGGGCTATGAGGTCAAAGGTAAAGAGGAGATGGTGTGCAAACTGAAGAAGAGCTTGTATGGCTTGAAATAAGCTCCACGTCAATGGTATAAGAAATTTGATAGCTTCATGATGGAGCAAGGTTATATTAGATTTCATTCTGACCATTGCGTGTATACAAAGAAATTTGAGGATGGAAGTTATATTATCCTTTGTTTGTATGTGGATGACATGTTGGTTGCAGGTAAAAACATACAAGAAATAAAAGTACTCAAGAAGCAACTAAGTGAATCCTTTTCTATGAAGGATTTGGGGGTAGCCAAATAAATCCTTAGTATGAAGATATCTCGGGATAGGAAGGAATGGAAGCTGACTTTATCTCAAGAAGAGTACATTAATAAGGTCTTGGAGAGGTTTAATATGTAGGATGCTAAACCAATTGGGACTCCTTTGGTAGGCCATTTCAAGTTATCAAAGGAGTCCCAAGACAAAGTAGGAGAGAAACCAGATGTCCAAGGTAACATACTCATTAGTGGTTGGTAGTTTGATGTATGCCATGGTGTGCATCAGGGCTAATATTGCCCATGCAAAGGGGGAGCGATGAGTAGATTTATGAGTGATCCGGTAGAGAGATCACTGGCAGAAGTAAAGTGGATCCTTCAATAATTGAGAGGGACCATGGGGGTAGTTTTGTGCTATAGTGGATCAAACACCACTTTGTGTGGTTATGTAGATTCAGCTATGGCTGGAGATGTAGATAGCAGGAGGATCACAACAGGTTATGTTTACACTATGGGTGGGACAACAGTAAGCTGGATTTCACAACTACAGAAGTTGGTGGCTTTGTCAACCACAAAGGCTGAGTATGTTACTGCCATATAGGCAAGCAAAGAAATGATTTGGTTACAACAATTGCTTAAGGAGTTGGAGCATAAGTAGGATGAAGGAAACTTTCATAGTGATATTCAAAGTGCTACACACCTAGCTAAGAATTTTTTTCCACTAGGATGAAGCATTTATAGTTAAGGTACCATTTCATCAGAATAACTTTGGAGGAAGAGAAAATGAAGCTAAAGAAGATCCATACCAGCTTAGAATCCTGTAAAACATGATGACCAAGGTGGTCACAAGGGAAAAACTGAAGCTATGTTCAGCTTTGGTTGGTCTTCACGGAAACTAGTGAAGGGTTGAGAAGCTTACGTAAAGGAAAACTAGTCTCCAAGTGGGAGATTGTTAGGTTGTGAAGCATGTTTTCATGTGAGAAAGTGTTAAAGAATGTACACTAAGAGTACTTGTACACTTTTCACAATTGTCTCACCGGGGTTTAGGGCTAGGCTAGGCCCCGAGCGGGGTCCAGGGGTGATAGCCCTCGGTAGTAGGGGTTCAGGGGTGTAACCCCTAAATGTTTTTGGGGGCCTTAAAACATGCCCCATGAATCGAGAAACGTGATTTTCTTATATGGGTGAGATTTTTGACCCATAGGTTTATGGGATGGTTTTGGCTCATGGTTTTGATACCCATGGTTTTGTAAAACTACTTAAGCAACTATTTATTTATATGGTTTTGTGCATATGGTAGGGATAATGTAAACATTGCATATGTGCTTTGAATTCGGGTGTGAATTCTGTAGATTTTTTTTAGCATAGCTCCAAACAGATTTGGGTATTGTATTGAGAGAGTGGTGGCTTGTAATAAAATCTGAGCAAGTGATTCTTGGTGGACATAGCCCAAATTGGGTGAACCACATTAAATAATGTCTCTTTTTGTTGTCTTATTTTATTATGCACTTTTATTTGAGATCTATAATATTTTCTGCATATTATTTTCTACTATTGCAATTCATGAGGGATTATTCCGCATATTTTATCCCTTATTTCCTAACAAATATGTAGCACGTATGCAACATAATTGTGATAATAGAATAAATGTGGAAATAGATAAATTTATCGTAATGAATATGTTAAAATGTAATATAATAGGATAAAGTGATGAAAATAGGAGGGCGGAAGAGTAACGATGCCCCCCACCATATGGATGAATAGGATCATGCGATAAGCCCCCTCAGCAGTCAAGTATGAGTCACATAACCAAGAGTGTATCATCAGGTAATGATTGAGGTGCCCTAGATGAATGAAAGAGTACATGATGAAAGGTTCTTAAAACTAAACCCTCAACAGTCATGTAAGAACCGTAAGAACACAAGTGCATCATCAGGGAATGAGGTGATAATGATCACCTACCAATGACCAGGATAATGGGTGGAGGTGGAAGCATATGGAATGGATGGAGCATGAGTGTATGAACTAAAGTGCATGTCATATGGAGTGACCATGGGGTGTGCAGAGATTGGTGGAAACCCATGGGATGCATGTGATGGATAGTGTGAATGAGGCGGATGCAATGAATGTGGTGGTGGAAGAAATGGAGGTGGTGGATAGCATGGAGGCTAAGTAGCATGAGCATGCTTTGTTTGAATTTTAGCCAAGGGTGGAGGTTGTTTAGGATGTACAACTAGAGGTGTAGGTGGAATAGCAAAGGACATAGTAATTGGAGAAATGTGAGGAGGCTCTGCTAGAGGAGAAGAAAGAAGGTCATGTTCTAGATCGATAACCTTGTAACAAAAAAGTATAAAGGACTCACAAGTATCATACTGTAAGCATTGATTTAGAGGAGGAATAAGACCATGATAGAAGATGAACTACTTTTCCAAGTCACTAGGGTGAAAGATAAGTTGATGTATACATGCATTAAAGTGTAAGATGTAATCTTGAATAGGTTTGGAAGAGCCCTGATGCAAAGTAGGAATGTGATCGTATGTGACCCTAGGACCGTTATTAATAATAAACCTACAAAGGAGGGCATCTTTTATGTCATAAAAAGTGATAATATAAACAAAAGGGAGATGGTTATACCATTATAGTGTGTCATTATTAAGACTATAACAGAAGGCCTTAAGCAACAAGTGATCATTAGAGTAGTCAGCCATAAGTGTGTGGTAATGTATAACATGGGCATGAGGATCACCGGTACCATCAAAGCATGTGAAATTAGGCATGAAAAAGTATTTGGGGAAGGTAGAATTATGAATCTTTTTAGGGATGGGGTTTCCATGTAAAGATTTGTTGTCAATGGAGGCATAATAGGCTCTACTTTCTAAAGTAAGAGTATGAACTTGTGATTGGAGTTGTCCTACAACATGCATGAGAGATAGAAGATCCTGTGAGGGGATGGTAGGAGATGGAAAAAGTGTATTAAGTGGTTGAATTTTTCCATTATGAGTGATCATGGGAATGTCAAGAGGTGATAGTAGAATCAGAGGCTAAAGGTGTGGTGGTAGATGTGGATGTAGGAGTGGTAATATGACTAGTATCAACACAAGACTTAGTAGGTGTGGTGAGCAAGGAAGAAACCTCAATAGGTGAAGATACAGTAGGAGGGGTAGAGGATGTGGGAATAGAAGAAGAAGAAGCAATGGTGGGGGTGACTCATGTACAATAGTAGATGCAACCTCATGGGAGGATAACAATGGAGTGAGAGAGTCACATGCAACAATATGGAAAGAAGGAGACTCATGATTTTGATTAGTAGAAGGTGGGGTTCCAGAAATAATGTTATGATCATCATAAGAATAAATAGGATCATCCATTTAATATGAATAATATTTAAATCTTGAAGGAGATGTGTGGGGATAACTATCAGAAGTGGTAGAAAACATACGAGTAGTTATAGCGGTGACCGGAGGAGAGGTAAGAGATACACCGGATTTTGAGTCAATGCCTAATAAATAATCAATGATAGAAGGATTTAAAACATTGGGTGGCATACCAAATTAAGAATAAGAAGGATCACATGCAATCAGATTGCATGGCATGCAACGAGTGAAAAAATAGGGTCATCAACAAGGCATATACCTATAGGAGAATCGGCGGGATTAGTTGGCACACATTGTTGGCCTTCCAAGAGGGCTTGTTGAGTATCATCAGGTAAGATCATAGGAGAACTATATAAAGCCTTAAGTTCAACTATGAAAGCCTCATCATAGATGGGGTTGATGCTAAAATGAGACATGATGAGGAAAAATAAAAACTATGGCTAACCACTAGGGTAGGAAAAGAGAATGAAAAAGCAAAATGTTCAAAATGTAGGGTTCACCAAAATGATTAACTAAAAATAGATATTTTTGGCTATTTTATAAGTTAATCTAAATAGAAACTAAATGCTATATTGAAATTTTGGAACTAAATATTTTGCTTTAATATTTGAATATATTGAAATAATGGAAATAAGAGAGATATGGTACTAACCTTAAGTTAACTTACCTCAATGTGTGCTAGACTACGAGATTGGTATGCGGATGAGCAAGTTGTGACTGAATGGCCTTGGGAATGGTAGGAGCTGACTTTTTTCCTATACTGAGGTGCTTCGTAGGATACTAGGGCACCCCGAGGTGCCCCAGTCTATAATCTAGGCATTGTAGACTGCAAAAAAGCTCAGAACTTGAACTCGGCAGTATCACAATATCTCTAAAATACCTTTACTCTGTCACATGGGTGTCACAGTAATGTCACCTATGTCGTTGTGAATGTTACCTGCAAAACCCTATCCAAAGCATCAATTCCTAAAAAAATAAAAATGCATATGAATAGGTCGATGACCTCAACTACCAAACTAGTGGCCTTATGACTGAGTGTTGCACTACATTTCGGACCCAATGTAGTTCTATGTGTGTGTGTGTAATTTTATGCCTAGGGTTCCCTAGCACCAATGACACGGTAATAGGGGGCAATAACTAGATGTAAAATGAAAATGGTGGATGGAATGGAAAGAATACAACCCTTTCCCCCTATGTAGTGTGTGATGTAGATGTAGAAGATGCCTAAATGCAGTCCCTTGCCTTAGTAGATAGTTTCCCTTAATAGTGAGATGTCTTCCCATAATGTAGTGAGTATGCTATGTTTATATAGGGATATCTTGTTCAAATTTCACACTAGTGACCTGAAACTACTGACTATGACCTAGGGGAATACACGAGGTAACCATTAGGACTGACCTTGAACAAATAAATTAAGACCACAAATTACGACAACATGGGTGCCTAAAATCACAAACTGGGGCACCCTAGGGCACCTCAATGCAACCCTAGGCACCCTAACATAGACCTAAAGACAACAACTGAGAAAATTATGACACTTGAGACACCCTAAAAGATGCCCAAAACTGTAGAGACAAATGATGACTAAACTAGACAAACAACAATGACACCTGACTAACTGACAACAAGACCAAAGGATGGATCACTATACGATGGAAAAGTGACATGCGAGGATGATAATCGGCAAGTGACCTTCCCCGTGCTGACCTCCCGAGGTCATGCCGAGATAGCCGGTGGGTATGGAATATATGTGAGATGCGAGAAAAACTAGTTAGGCAATCTAATGTCTTCAATACGCACTAGCGGAATATGCGAGTCTAAGGAAAAGAAGGCCCTCCTAACCTAAACTGGTGTGATAGATCGATTGGTAAGGATGACTGTTCAAGGCTCCAATCAATATCGAGCTCTGGCGTGATTCGATCTATAGGTTGTGGAATACGTGGAAAGTGACCCGGGATAGTTTCGTGTATTTCTCCGGACAGGGTCATATGGTGGATGGTAAATATAGTCGACTCTATGGACGATTCTCTGGCCTAGTCCAGAACTCTCTAGCTTTGTTAGCTACTATGTCTAACAAGGATAATTGTTCGATGATGATAGGTGGAAGTGGAGTAGACCAGAATACTAGTGTGCGTAGGCCAGTGTCTATGTCTAATTCTCCTATGGATTCGTTGGGCTGTGGGATTTGTGGGTCACAACCGTAGACTCTTAGTTGTTGTGGACCTGTTATGGTCATGCGTGAAATCAAGTCCTAATCCCTAGTATCTAGTAATCATATGCTTTCTCAGCTTCTATATTTAGGATCAATAACTATGTGATTTTCTTAGAATACCTTACAGTGTTCATGCAACCTGGATTCTTAGGCTGGTATCTATATCTCGTAAGAGTGTCTCTGCGCTTTGTCATGTGCGACCAAAGGATCACAACCAAATGTTTGTTCTCTTTCAAGCCCTTCTACAGTCATATGAATATTTCCTAGGGTAATCTGTAGTTTGGTTGATTTGACCAAAATGTGTGTGCTTGGTCGTCTTCTATGTTTAACCCGCTCAACTGGGAATTGATTTGTTGCAAGCTTACCGTTGTTTGAAAGACTTGGATCCTAAGATTTTGGTCTATATCAGTTATCGCTGTGATGAGATTGGGCTGAGGCATGATTGGCTCGAATACGTATTCCCTGGGCTCTCTAGGTCCCGTGATTGTCATACAAAAGCAACAATGTAAAATGAACTACAGTAAAATGAAATTTAACTATGTGAAGTGTATCTATAGCATATATGATTTCTCTATTTTTTTTTGTTTTCTGATGAACTTTACAAATTTAAGAAAGCAACTATTTAAAATATCTAGAATTGACAACTAAAATAACAATTTAAAACAAACAAAATAACCGAGTGTAGCTATTTGTCTATGTAATTTGTAGATCTATTCTAAACAATGAAATAGCTTATCTAATCTATTTGCAAGACTCTCGATCCTACCTCAGAAGTGAGGAGTGAATCATAGTTTCTCAGAAACTATCAATCCCCACAGCTTCCTTGGCAATATCGAGAGTAGAATTAACTGAAATAAAGCAATTAACTACTCTATTTGATATGATTCTAACTAGAACTTTGAAAGCTAGAACCTGGATTCTATAAAACAGTGGTGAATCCGATGGTGTGTGTGATCTTTTCCCCTCAGTGTGATCTCCTCGTTCCTTCATGTTCACGTGGATCCAGAAAAGCATGTAATGCTAGCATCAACAGAAGTAGATATTGGGATAAAGGCAGCTCAGAATACTGACTGAATACAATGTGAGTAGGAGAGGGATAGCGCAAGAGTACAGAGCTTGGCTTATGTAATTCCTAGCGGGATCTATTGCGAGTCATGCAACATAAAGCATCCAGAACCTGAAACTATCCTATTTGAGGAGCAAAACCTATAACTTTAATGGCTTCCTATTGGTAAATAGACTATTCTATTCCAATGGATTGGATAAAATAACAGCAGTACTTTGCACAAGATGGATATGTGGCTTACTAATAGTAAAACAATGCTAACTAAGCATGCAATGAAAGAAACTAAGCATTCTAAGAAAAATGAAAGCTAAATCTATTGCAAAGAGAAATCGAGAGGCAAATTTGAGGGACCATTTGCTTGAGGACAAGCCAACTATTTATAGTATTTGCATTTACCCAAGGTAAAAGCCAAATAGAACTCTTAAACTATAAACAATGGCAAAACACTATTCCAGGGAACCATAATCATAAATGTAAGCTTATGGCGGTGAAAGAAAGCTGGTAAAACGTTGAATTTACGTGAGTCGTGTTAAAAGAGATTTCTAGAAAATGCGTAAAGGACTACCACCCTAAGCAGGGTGGCGGTTACAGACCGCCACCTGTTCGTGGCGATGGTCACGAGACCGCCACCAACGCAGGCGGCGGTTTCATCACTGAAGAGAAAAGGCCAAGAAAAGAGAGGAAAAGAGAAAAACAAAGCATGCGGGGCTAAGCGGGGCATGTGGGATGTTAACGCATACTTGGAGAGCTCTTCTCGGATCCCGAACACCTTGCGAGGAGACCTGTATCATCATTGGGGCACGTGTCACATTGTTCTGGTAGTACAGTACCTTACAATTTTGGGTACGTACATATTGCCCCCTCGGAGAAGTGTTTTAGCCATGAAGAGGTGTAAAACGGTGGGTCCGAGTATGGCGGTCCCGAAATGGGAAGTTAGAAGTTATACCTAATACATCTGTGTGTTGAAATGACACCGTCCAAAATTCTTGCTACTGTAAACGAAAAGAGAACTCAAGTGTAGATAAACACAATAGTTTGAAAAATAAACGCTAAAATAATAGGGAATGAGAACGTACCATTTGTGCGGGGATAGGAACTTACCTCCGTCGGTGCTCCAAACCTGTGAAAAGTCATTTAAAATGAATCAGGGTGCTATATATATGAAAGTGGGCCCATTTTCCTATTCATTTGTGCAAGTCGATTTGATTGATTTTGAGCTCTGGGACCCACGGTGACGGTTTCTTGCGTGAGTAGAGTCGAAACATCCGTGACGAGATAGTGATCATGCCTCCACGTGCGGAACATCGACCCGTGAGATCATAGGTTAGTTTTCTTCAGTTTATCCTTTTTACCCCCTTAAATTTGAAATGCTAAATATTTTGTCATGGGGGGGTAATTTTTGAAAATGTTAGTGTTAAAAGGTCCACCTAGGGGGGGCGCCTACTGGGTAGGCTTTGTTTTTAGGTAAAATGGTCATTTTTTGCACTTTTTAAGCTTTTTAAGTTTAAAAACCCACGTGGGTTTTCGGACCATGACCGCCGCCCTGCCCAGGGTGGCGGTTACATGACCGCCGCCCTGTTCAGGGTGGTGGTTACATGACCGCCGCCCTTAAGGCGGTGGTTACAAAACCGCCTCTCTGCTCAGGGTGGCGGTTTTGCACAGAATGCAAAAGGATCATCTTTTTGAAATTGTTTTTGCTTTTCTAGCATTTCTACATGTTTTCGTGACTTTTCCAGTGTTACTCGGATGCTAACTTGCTTTGTTTTGTGTGTTTTTGGGTGTATGCAGGTGAGAGAGGAGTATATCCGGTGGAGTAGAGAGAGGGAGTGTGATTGGCTCCCAGGGGTACTAGATGCCCTCTCACAGGATGAGGAGGACACTCTTCAGTGGGCTGGGATACTACACATTTCACGCATGCCCCATGTTACACCATCTAGTCACATCCTTTGTGACTTGTTCTCATACTGGGATGCAGATCGGAACACCTTCCGATTGCCAGGGGTCCGCGGTGAGTGGACTATTACATTGGAGGATGTCTATCACATTCTGGGGGTCCCGATCATCGGGAGATGACTCACCCTAGAGATAGCAGGTTCACGGGCATAGATTACACAGTGGGCTACATATATGGGAGATGCAGTCATCTCCACGGGGTCGAAGAAGGGGGTTAGAGTTTGATCCATTCCTTCTTTGCCCATCCCCTTACTTCGCCAGGCCATCATGGGGATCCTTGCCTCGAGACTGATCGGGGACAAGGGAGGAGATACTTTGTTATACTGCTGGTCCCCTATTATTACACAGATAGAGGGACACGGTCGGATATATGCCTGGGAGCAGACATTCTTGGGACCACCTACCATGACTTATACAGGGTAGTCCGTTTACAGGGGCAGTCCTTGAGCCACCCGACCCTGGTTATGAGTTGGGTCTATGAGCACTTCATCCCCTACGGCAGAGGTGTAGAGGTGATAGACCCCGGAGCTGTGAGGGCAGCCAGATGGACAGACATGTCGGTGCTTAGAGCACCTCATCAGCCAGTTGCCTCCCTGACTACTGCCGACATGGAGGCCACACCATACCAGACTATGGTAGGTATATGGGGCAGGAGGCTCTTACCTTGATCTCCTGCTCCACCACAGGGCAGCTTATTGATAGAGTGGGGTGAATGGAGATACACCCCTTTGGCCGAGTTCCTTAAAGCAGTTTGGCCTACACTACATGGGTATGCTTTCCCCGTGGCGCTAGTGTACAGATTAGTCCAAGAGGCCGAGAGAGGGGCCTAGAGGTTGGGGTTAGATAGTGGTTACTCCTGGCACTCCTATTGCAGCCAGGAGGATAGTACGTGCCAGAGGGAGAGCCGGTGCGCCTCAGGCACCTTTACTTCAGATCACCGCAGGTCCTGCCCATAGCAGTGATGACCCCATTGAGGTAGACTCTGAGTCTGAGGAGTTTATAGGGGGGAGACAGAGGAGGAGACCGAGGACAGTGATCCTAAGTGGCACAACACCCAGGATATCATGCAGGCGGAGAGGGCCGAGCAAAGTGCAGAGAGGGTGACTTTGGTTTTAGAGGAGCCACTCTCCTAGGGCCATGGGGAGGATGAGTCTATTGTGGGGTGCTACGTTGCTCCAGCCACAGGAGCAGCCCCTCAGTTGGCAGTGGCATCCATGGCGGTGCTGATCCCATAGATCCATCTTGGAGGCCTGGTGATCCGAGTAAGTTACCCTCTCTCCCTTTTAATGTTCATTTCTTTGTTAGGATCTCCTTAGTTGCTATCTTGTATTTTTAATTTCTTGTTTGGTTTCTAATTTGTTTTCTCCTTTGTTTGCAGAGACCACCGATGAGTGGCGAGATTTGATTCGTAGGGTATGCACCGATACCCTAATGATCCCCATGGAGAGGATCCATGCAAAGTTGTCCCAGTGATCTTTGGGAGCCTTCAACAACCGATGACATACTAATGTCTTCGCCCCAGTCTGGCATGTGGCCAGGATGGTATCGACTCTCCACACAGAGTTAGCGGGGTATAGGATGACCGAGTGCTTGATGAGGAGCCATTCTCGTGGTGAGACCGCGGCTGCCCCTCGGGATCCTAAGCCCTCTATGCACTCAGAGTGTCGGCGTAGCTGGAGTCCTAGGCATGGGCGTGCACCTTCAGAGGGGTCTTGTAGGGATTGAGAAGCCACTTGGCTCTCGTAGTTTTTGTATGATACATTCTTTTGTATATCCCGGGCTCTTTGAGTGTTTTGACCATGCCTAGTGCATGATGGCATTGTACATAAACATTGATCATTTATATATATGTATATTTGTTCTAGATCAAATCCTTGGCATTCATGGCTCACTTTCTATTTCCAGTTTCCTCATGTATACTATGATGTATGTTTATATGCTTTTTAGAATGTATGCAATGGCGAACAAATGATGCAAGTGTTTGAATTTCTTTTTTGTATTTCATGATGCTGATATATGATGATGTAGATATAATGTGATTTTGAATTTTAGCTTCTGTAAGCAATTTTGGATACTTCATGTTTGTTTTGGCAAAGTGATGAAAATAAACTAGTATGATGAACAGATAAACCTGCCCCTACCCCCAACTCCACGCAACTAGTAAGATGTGAGGGCTTATCACCGAGAGTTGGGAAGGGTGCAAGTTATGAGATGCATTTGAAATGATAATCGATGAAAGACGAGAAAAAGATTTGGCGAGAACCAAATTAGGATATCACAAGCCCACTCCACTCAAGTGACTTCATAGTTTAGAATGCTACTTACTTTGCGGTTTATCCAGACTTAGATCCTTAGATGGCCACATAGTAGACAAAATATGGGTTTTTTTAGGATTTTGAACTCTTTGGAATCTTAGACCTCCGATTCATTTGTTTTTGACTCAACAACTTTGAGATTTAAATTGTTTGCTTATGACCTTTTGCATTTGTTTGTCAAGAGGACCCCCTACACTTTGCCCCATGCTACTAGTAAGAAACGTGGGTTTATCACCATGGGAAAAGCCTAGGCGAGTGAGGAGTTTCCATCCTTTCCCAACCCTACGTCACTAGTAAGAGATGCAAGCTCATCACCGAAGGTTGGTGGGGCAAGGAAATGTGTAAAATTAAAATTTTCTGTTTGATCAATGTTTGACTCATTTTCTTGAGTAAAATGTCAGTATGTGCTTATTTCCAAAGAGATATATATATATGGGATAGATGTGACACCATGAAGCTTCTAGAATAGACCATAGGCAAGACACCTATCCTAAGAAGAAACCAAAAGTGAGAACAAGCCCGCAGATCTTGGTATGGTTACCGTTTAAGACTTTGTCATATCTAGCTTTATTTGATGACATGATTCCGAGATAATTTGATGATATCATGAAAATGGAGAGGTATGATTAGAAAGTTTATGCCAACAACATCATGAGTTTGTAATGAATTGCTTTGAGAATAAAATTCCTTGATCACAATTTGTGTACGAAACAAGCGGACAAAATGATCTTAATCTATATGAAGATGCAATGTAAATATATATAAGTAGTGCTAGCTGCTTATGCGTAGAACCGCTTGAGGTGCAGGGAATTGACTGTTTTGCCAAATTCCTCACCTTCTAGCATACATAGGAGGTATGCACCATTTCCATAGTCCTTCATGACTCGGTATGGGCCCAACCATTTAGGCCGGAACTTCCTTCCTTCGCCGGTCTTCTTGTCGATCCGGCTGTCTAATCTTAGAACTAGATCACCTTCATATATGTCACGTTCATAGACCTTCTTATTATATTGCCGGCACATCCGGTTAGCATAGACTTTATGCCGTTGTTCAGCATCTAACCTAGTTTCATCTAGGCTTTCTAGTTGGGAAAGACGTGCTTCTCTATAAGCGTCTTCATCCAGAATCCCTTGTAATGAAATGTGGAGACTGGGTATTTCAACCTCAAGCGGGAGAACTACTTCTACCCTGAATACTAGCGAGAAAGGAGTTACTCCCAT
The DNA here is from genome assembly GCA_018340775.1 of Taxus wallichiana var. yunnanensis. Classification (NCBI taxonomy): domain Eukaryota; kingdom Viridiplantae; phylum Streptophyta; class Pinopsida; order Cupressales; family Taxaceae; genus Taxus; species Taxus wallichiana. The sequence goes on along the minus strand of CM031239.1, from coordinate 585,239,205 downwards.
TGGTGTTCTTATTGAGGTTCGGTGGGCCCATAAGGCTGGATATAACTTCAAGTGCCAATCTCGTTTGTTTTCTTTCACCGTTTTGAGGAGAATGGCTTTTAGTGTTTTATTTGTTGCTTCAGCCTGTCCGTTGGCTTGTGGATAATACAAGGAAGCCGTATGATGGCTTATCTTAAATTTATTGCATAGTTCGCGAACCTCTTCATTCTTAAAAGAAGTTCCATTATCGAAGATAATGATTTACAAATACCGTACTGAAAATGATTTGGTTCAAAATGAACTTGGCGATTACAGAACCAAATACAGTAGTAAGAGAGGTCAAGCTTTACGAGGAATGTTTCGGCTCGAGGAATAGACTTGCTTCTATCCTTTCATTCCTTCGAGAAACAGATAAGGGTTAGGGCTAGGAGGAATACCTGTTGAATGTTGAGATGGTGTGTGCGTACCATAGAGAAAGATCAGATCGACTGCGAAGAACTCCTTTTTGTCTTGGAAGGACTACCTGCAAGTAATAATACAAGACCACCAGATTTTAATTAGACAATAAATGAGGGAGCTGCCTTAGGCCCAGGAAATATAAAAATTCCTTTCGAAGGTGGTCAGTTCCCCTTTTAATATGAATTAACACAAATGATAACAAAGAAAGCTATTGCAAAATCACGATTTAGGTATCTCGTTACAAAGCAATAGAAGCTAAACTATCAATAATAAAGTGTCATGTTGTTTGTTTGGTTACTGGTCGTTGATACATTCAGGTTGAGTTATAGGGATAAACCAGACTGGATCTGAGGTTGTTAGGTGACAAATAGGTGAGAAAAGGGTTTTGGGGTATAAGTCACAGTGACCGACGCCGGTCACTGGATAACCGACCGCGGTTAGAGAACCGCCGCCGGTGGGGGATAAACGACACCGGTAGGGTCAGCAATCTAAGTGCTTCTGGATAGAGGTTGGTTGCAAGGTGATCGTGGGGTTATTAAGATTGGTGGATGGCTGAGGGGAATAATGGGAGGACAGGGAAGGCTCAGAGTGTGATAAAATGGTCTTCTGGGCAATACAAAGATGTATGGATGAAGGTTAAGTGCAGGGTGCTGGTAGGTGGTAGATCTAGGAATGAGCTTATAATTACAATCAATCCACAGGCTCAAGAAATGGTGCTTAGAATCATACAAGACACTACTTACTCGTTCCTGATGAAGATGCAGGTTCCAGGACTGTGATGACGAAGACAGGGCTCAAATAGGATGATCTGACAATCCAAGATGAGCAATCTCCTCTTCTGATGCTCGGATGAGTGTCACTGGGGGCCTGGTTATTCCGTTGCAGTCTTGGGCTTGATGTCCTTTTCTGCAAACTCTTCTCGTTTCTTCACTTGTCTCTGCTCGGCCAAGCAAATCCGGATCCTTTCAATGATTTCTCCTCTTTTTGATCAAATGAAAATCCGATCCCTTGTTTTTGGTTGGAGGTGGTCATTTACAGGGAACCGATGGCGGTTACACAACCGACGGCGGTCGAGTAGGAACCGATGTCGGTCACGTCAAAGTGGGCTATTTTTGGTAAAATAGCCAGCTTTCCCTCCTTTTCTCCCGAGGGATTAGTCATGGCTTGGTCAAGTCATTATGAGGTTGGTTTTAGGTGCGGGTGAGGAGTAATTAGTCATGGGTGTGGATGTGGACCAAGTTATAGGTCTTAATTAGGTTAGTTTAGGGTTAAGACTAGGTTATGATGAGGTGGCGAAATGAGGTGGCAGGTATGGCGATGTGGATTTATTAATTATAAGGTAATTAATAAATAATTATGTAAGGTTTAGGTGATGAGGTTAGGTTGCGAAATGAGATGCGGGGCACAGGGGGTCGTAAGACACAAATTTGGTGTCTACATTAGCCCTTGTTGTCATGTAGCTTGTCTTTATTAAAGTCGCACTGACAATAATAAGAAGTGGTTACCCCCGTTAAGGGTATAGGTAATACCCCAAATCTATCACGATTGAGGCAACAGCGTGAAATCAAGGATAGGGTTGATAAAGGGTAAATGGTTTTTATATGATGGTAAGATGGTGGGGTAGGTCCAAGGAAGCAGACGCACGTTGAAATGCAGTAGTGCGACCAGGGTACATGATTTGAAGAGAAAACAAGCAATTCATAGGAAAAGGTCGATAGTTTATCCAAACAAGGGTGATATAATCCTGGTATCCAAGGCATAGGAAGTAGCTCCAGGGGATATAACGGGTAAGGTACAAGAACGTTTAGGCATGTTCGGTAGTACCAAATGGTTGGTTTGGTTGAGATAAACGTCACGGTCTTGGTCTAGGAAAATTTGGTCGACTGATCAAGTCAAGGACCCTAATCATGCTAAAACACGAACAGGTGAGCTCGATTGAACAAAAAGTGACATGATGGGTGGATAAAAGTGTATTGTGTTGATGTTGGGTGAGGTATTTAATTGGTGTGGCCTTAGGTCGGGCCAAATGGTTGGGTGCGGCCTTGGGTCGGGCCAAATGGGTTGGTTGCGGCCTTGGGTCGGGCCAAATGAGTTGGTTACGGCCTTGGGTCGGGCCAAATGGTAGGTTACGGCCTTGGGTCGGGCCAAATGGTTGGTTACGGCCTTGGGTCGGGCCAAATGGTAGGTTACGGCCTTGGGTCGGGCCAAATTGGTTGGTTATGGCCTTGGGTCGGGCCAAATTGTTGGTTACGGCCTTGGGTCGGGCCAAATTGGGTGGTTGTGGCCTTGGGTCGGGCCAAATTGGTTGGTTACGGCCTTGGGTCGGGCCAAATTGGTTGGTTATGGCCTTGGGTCGGGCCAAATTGGTTGGTTACGGCCTTGGGTCGGGCCAATTGGTTGGTTACGGCCTTGGGTCGGGCCAAGGAAGTTAACAAAGGGTTTTCAGCCAAGGTGGATATAGGCGATGTTGTGAGAAAGGGTGATTAGTAAATAAGGGCAGAAATTGGGGAAGAGGTGGGATAAAACCGATATCGATTGTCCATGACCGATATCGGTTAGGTGACCGATACCGGTTCCTTAGGGCGCAATATAACCGGTATCGGTTATAGTCGAAAACCTATAAAAAGAAAAAAATACGGCTTCATCATTGTCATATTGTCAATTTGAAACCCAATTTGAGTTGTCTGAGGTGTATTGTTGAGATTGGAGCATTTGTTGGTTGAGGTGGCGCTATTTGAGTGGAGAAGTGAGTGTTTGGTGGACCCTAGTGAGTAGGAGGCAGCATTTGATTGGTGGAGGACCCAGCAGAGGAGAGTTTATAGCCATGGCACAGCCAGGAGGAGCAGGAGGTGCTGGACCAGCTGGACCACCACCACCCATCCCACCATGACGACGTGTCGTCGTACCGGTAGGTTCGAAACCCTTCATTGTGTGAATTTGATTGTGTTAAGCTGGATTTGGGTTTTGGGTAGGAATGTAAGGTTTTTAGAAAATAATTAATAAATGGAAATTATTTGAAAAAAGGAGAGGGTAGATAGGTGAAATAGGCCAAGGCGGCAGGGTGGGTAGGTTTTTAGGGTGTTTGGGTGGGTATATAGGGAGAAATAGGGAAAAAATGCTTTGGGGGGCCGCGTCGGGTTCGGCTCGGCTATTTTTCAGTGACCGATGCCGGTCACTAAGCGACCGGCATCGGTCAAGAAATTTTCGGGCAGGTGAGTTTGTAGGTGACCGGTGTCGGGCCGACGTCGACGACCGCATCGGCGTGGGTGGAGGGACCATGGCGGTCATGGGTGACCGGTACCGGTCCCTACTTAGGAATATTTATTTTGTTGGTTGGTTTTGCTGTGGTTTGGGGTGTTTGGTGGTTGTTGGGGCTGTGGTTTGGGTGTTTAGGTATTAGTGGTTTGGGTGTTGTGTTTGTGGGGGTGAAGAGGGAAGGGGTAGAGGTTAATAGGAAGGGTGATTGGTGAGTGGGGGAAAAATGGGGCGATTGTGTGGTTGGTGCGGTTCGGATAGATTAGGTGTTGGGCATGAATGGGGAGGTGTTAAATTGGTAGGGGCATAGGTAAATGGCGAGAATAGAGCTGAGTGATTGGTAGGGTGCGAGATAAGGCAAGGGGATATCGTAAAGTTTTTAGGGTAAAATAGGTGAGTGTAGGTGTGTGTTATAGAGTCGGGTTGTGGTCGGGTGGGTAAAAGGGGGTATAGAAGGTTAAAGTAGTTGTTGTTTGAAAGGGTAGGTCTAATGAAGTGGGTGATTTGTGCGAGCACGTCACGCGGTGAAATGACTGACTATGGGGACAGATGCCCCGCCGCTGTTGGGACGGATGTGGCCACACGTGTGCCGCAGCAGCAGGGGGCATCATGCGTGAGGTGGGACTCGGTGGAGTCCAGCATGCACGAGCAGCGATCGATAGGGATCACGAGCTGGGATCCGGCGACCCAATGTGTTCCATCTCCCATCTCCCGACGGAGAGATGACCATTACATTGGAGGATGTGTATCGCATCCTTAGATTACCGATTGATGGAGAGGCAGTCTTCCAGGTGGACGCAGAGACAGCCATGGACAGCATCTTACAGGTATTCGGGGATGCAGCCGCGCTATTGACTTATCACAGCGCGAGCATCACCTATGGAGATATGTACCATGCCCACCGACATGAGACACGGCTTGCCGTGTTGATGATGATCGGCATCACATGCTTCGCCCTCCCGGACTCAGAGGGAGGCCACTTTCCACGGGCGCTGATGGGGGTTTTACACGAGATGGTTGAGGAGCATACATGTTATGCGTGGGCACCCGTATACCTAGTGCAGTTATACCGAGAGCTGTGGGGCTATCACCGGATGAGGTGATTCGGGATTTGTTCGATGTTTTTGTTACACTGCTAGGCATATGAGCATATCATATGCATTCGACCAGTAGGGCTGCCCTAGAAGCCAGGGCCATAGGTGATTTACAGGTATGGCTTTCAGAGGTGGCTGGGGGTCGTGGGCCAGCCACGGTAGTTCTCGCCGACGAGATGTAGCATATTACCGGCATGTATTAGAGGGCTTGACAGCTTTAGATATTGTATGGAGACCTTACAGAGGTCATCAGCCCCGCGGAGGAGCCCGATCACAGTTACGGTGGATCCAGTATACATTCTGGATAGCGGGACGGAGGCCGGGAGAGTACGAGCGGATACCCCTGGAGAGGGTACGACGACAGCTGGGGCTACGACAGGATGAGCCACCTCCCTTCCCTCAGTACCGGAGGGATGATGTAGAGGCTCCACTACCTGCACCATAGCCTATGGACCCAGATTGGGTAGCCGAGCGGCAGGCAGATGATACAGTGGATGACGCCGGGTGTACAGGATCATTTTTGGTATGGTGGGCAGGGGAGAGAGCCGTGAGGAGAGAGCATAGCCCACATGCACCAGACTTACGCGGCTGTTAGAGAGCAGAGAGAGGACTAGCTGCGTAGGGTAGGTACAGCTTATTACAGGGCAGCACTTGCACGCTGCACATGCACAGAATAGGTGTCTTACAGGGGTAGTTAGCCCAGCATAGTGCACAGTAGCACCACAGTGCACCACAGTGCATGTACGCCACAGTGCACCACCAAATGCACCAAAGACAGAATAGTACTCAAAGACACACCACCGCATAGCCACAGTGCATCACCACAAAGTGGCACCAAAGACAGGGGGCACTATTATTAGGAGTCGGGGGACCAGCCCCAGCAGCGATGGTGGCACGGGCCCGCTATATGGAGGCGAGAGCGGAGGCTCGGTATTATCAGGATGTTCTTGATGGTACCGGGCTGACTATCAGCCATATGCGGTGCATAGAGTGGAGACCTCGCGTAGCCAGAGATCCCAGGGTGGTGCAGCCACAGCCGGTGGGTCTGTTACAGGGAGGAGACGAGAGGCAGCACAGGGACCCGCAGGGAGACAGGCAGAGGGCGGTGGGGAGAGCTGAGGGATCCCTGGGTCGAGAGAGATGTTTTGTTTGTAGATGGATATTAGATAGAGGCACCGGTCTACGAACCGGCTATGTATAGAGAGGCCTGCGTGCCCATATATGATTCTTTCATTTATTTATTCATTTATTGTATATACCGGCCTGCGAGCCGAGTACGGGTTGTATAGTTGATACCGGCCTGCGAGCCGAGTATATTTTTGATATGAGAGACCGGCCTGCGAGCCGAGTCGATATTTGGACAGTTGTTGCGGCCTGCGTGCCGGCTTTGTATGATGCTGAGATCACAGAGGCCCCTATGCAGGGCACATTGTATATTTGAAACTTTTGATATATAGATATGATGATTTTGACCTACATGCTGTGTTTAAAATGTGTTAAGTGTTTTGTCGATGGTTTGTGATATTTAATGTATGATGAGTTTGATCCACATGGTTTATATATTGATGGTGTTGATGTCTTTTGTTGATGGGATGTATGTATATATAGATGATGAGTTTAATTGACATGTTGTGTTTATGAAATGTTGGATGTGTTTTGTCGCTGGTTTGTGAAATTGAACGTATGTAGCTGCTGAATTGGATCCAAATGGTGTATAGATTGATGGTTTTTGATATCGTTTGTTGATGGCTTGGTTGTTTTTGTAATATGGATAGATGATGTTGATGAAATTGTGATGAGATATGGATTTGATGAAAAATTATAGATAATGGTGTTGTTTATGCAGGAAAAAGGGACGGGCGCCACAAAAATTTGCAAAAATGAAGAAACGGCTTAGGTTTAAGCAACAAGGGGTACATGACCGACATCGGTTGTGTAACCGATGTCGGTAGCTATATGACCGATATCGGTTACGTAACCGATATCGGTTATGCAAGAATTATTTCCCTAAAAATAGAACTCATTGGGTTGGCAACTTAAGTTCTTATTTTTAGCATTCTTATTTTTAGAGTCATGCAACAAGTTAAATATGTGAATGCGACGCTGTTTGACGACTGCTACAGGTAATTGCATGAAAGAATTTTGAGTGACAAGGAGGAAAGAGACAGGTGAAGTGAGCGTGGGATGAGATTCGAAGGCAGAAAGACAAGTTATATTTGAAAAGGGTGGTGAACATGGCTGAACGAGGAGAAGCATCCAGCAGGCAGGGACGAGGGGGAAGACATGTTCCGCCCCAAGCTGCTACATCCCGAGAGGTAAACTGTTTGGTTGTAATTTGATTCTTGCATGTTTTGTGAATAGGATGAAAGAAGTGTAAGTGGGGAAAGATGAGAAAGAAAAGGTGATAGGCAAGGGTTGGGGATGGGGTGAGTGCTATTGGGGTAGGTAAACAGGGTGGTCACGTATGTTTTTAGGTATAAATAGGAGTAAACGGCAAAATAATTATCGTAGGTGTATGTTTTTAAGCAGGGTAGGTATATTTTTGACAGTGACCCGTATCGTTTAGAAGGAACCGGTATCGGTTAGCATACCGGTATCGGTTATTCATAACCGATATCGGTCACTGTAAGAGTTTCCAGAATTTGAGAAAAAACCGTAGAGATTTGTTCTTTTGAATAATTATATGTCGTTTTGATGTATGCGCAGCGTAAGGTGGTTAAGGATGAATGATATCGTGTCGGTGTTGTTGTCACGAATCCGAGAGAATGTAACACCAAATGAATGGGCATTGATAAATTGTTTGGGGTTAAGTGGAATCATTATTATTCAAGAATCACGCGTAACCAAGCTATGTTGTAAGCGTTGATTGAGAGATGGAATCCAGAAAAGAATACCTTCTATCTACCAATAGGGGAGATGACAATGACTTTGGAAGATGTGTTCCGTATTTTGAGACTCCCAATGATAGGAAAATAGCAGTATCAAGCGTTGCCTAACACGGGCGGCGGCAGCGATAACAACAGATATTTGGGTCACCGCACGAGATTTGACACAATGAGGTTTATCATTTACGTATGGTACAATGTATGCAACACACCCTGAGGAAACAAGGTTGGCCGTGCTATTAATGATAGCGGTGGGGTATTATGCATTACCGAGGGCGGAGGGTGGAAGATTTCCCAAAGCATTGATGAGTGTTATTTGGGAAATGATAGAAATGAGCGTGACTTTCACATGGGCACCCACATATCTGGCAGAGTTATATAGGGGTTTATGGGCCTGCAAGTGAAAACACAGGATGACACTAGATTGTTCGTACTTATTACATTGTTGGGCCTATGAGCATATTGTTTGTGTGCATCCAATAGGCTCGACCCATCGAGTCGGGAGAGGCAGGAGTGCAAAGGTTGGGATTCAGACGATGGGTCCAAACAGAACAAGAAGCGAGATCCCAGGCCATGATAGATGACATCGAGTATTATAGACAGGTATGGGAGATGGTGACGATTGCGGATATTTGTTGGAGGCCTTACGGGAACTATATGGTGACGGAGCACATAGCTGAGGAGTTGAGGGGTGTAGAGCGATTGAGATGGATCGCAGGGCACAGGCCGGGTGAGTACGAGAGAATTCCTCTAGATCACGTGCGGCGACAATTTGGGTTCGTTCAGGATATACCGATGACATATAGACCATACATGAGGATCGATGCCGAGGCAGCATTCTCACCTCCCCAGCCTACACCTCCAGAAGGACTAGAAGAGATAGCAGCCAATCGTAGGGTAATGGATGCGGGAACGACAGAGGCCTATAGAGTATGGTGGGTAGCAGAGCTGCGAGGTGCATGTGAGCGCCCGCACATATAGCCATGATTACAATAGAGAGAGATCATCTATAGGAGTTGGCTCACCAGCTTCAAACAGAGGTGAATGAGACAATGGGATTGTTAGAGGTTTCACAGTTACGAGTGGAGAGACTGGAGGCAAGATTCCTCCACACGAGAGGACGTATTTGTATGTTACAGGAGATGTTGGTGGATCAATGGGAGGAACCAATGGCAGTGGCACCTTTGAGGATGGAGAGGCCAACTGAGGGGCATCGATGATCACGATCACCACCTGATTCGAGAGGAGGTGCAAGGGTCTAAGTGAATTTCATAGGAATATAAGAATAAATAAGGATGCTGACCTGCGAGTCGATGATAGAAAAGATGTATTTGTTTAACATCTAAAATAAAACTAAAGATGTATGTGGTTTTGAGTGATGATAATAATAAGAATGGTTTTGTTTTGAATGTTGTTTTTGTTTTGTTTGAAAAAGGATAAAGATGAATGTTGGCAAATAGAAATACACAAAAAATATTTATATTTACAACACATGATAGGGTATGGTAGGGGATGGTCGAGCTAACCTTGGGAGACTCCATGTCTCCTAAGTGCTACCTACATAGCCCATTGCACAAAGCAAGGAGGGGCCTCAGACCGATGTAGTTCTCCCTTAGGACCAGGGAGAGGTGAATTCAGGAAATTTGGGTAAGGTTAGGTAATTTGTTGGTTGATAAGAATTTGATGTTGATAGGGTAATATTTTTGGTGTTGGTAAGGTATGGGCAATGTTGATGTAGGTATAGGTAAAGCGAAAGTTAGCTTATCCAAGTAGTAGGGAACCGTATCCTGATTAAGGTCAACACATAATCCTAGAGTCGAGCAAAAGAGGCAAAAGTGTCCCGTAGTTGAGAAGAGCCAAACAAACCACATAATAACGTAGAATGAAGTTGAACCCCTAGGTACCTTGCATAGATGAGAAGTCGATAGGTGAAAAGAGTGGTATAATCACAATATATCGGATATACGTCACGTCCCTTGAGTTTTGTTGCTTTGACAAATGGTGAGGTGAGGTGGTTGATGTGGGCGAGGGTGCAGAGAACTTATTATAAGATGATTATTCTGACAAAAGAGAACCAAACCTAAATAGACAAGTCCATGACTCAAAAGTGTTCTGAAATACTGCTTTTATTTTTATTTTATTTTTCTGGATATAGACTGATCGATGCGGGAAGTCTACATGGGATATGTATTTTGTTGTTCTTGAGGTCTTCACGAAGCTGATCAATGCGAGAAGCTTCTGATAAAGGCTGACTGTGTATAGCTGTCCTTCAAGGGAGCAGTCTATTTATAGTAGCAGATGCGGTATTTATGTATAGTTGTCCTTCGGGGGAGCAGTCTATATATAATAGTAGCAATAGTTTGGCATATAGCTGTCCTTCAAGGGAGCAGTCTATTGTATAATTTAGAGGTCTAGATGTCCGTTGAGCATAAAGCATCTAGTTTTTGTAGGAAGTTTGACTCAAGAAAATCCCATAAGTGTTTAATTAAGAATGTGTTATTTTGATACTTTGAAGTCATGGACTAGACTAAAAAGGGGAGGTGACAATCAAACCATGTGAGCTTGATTTGATTTTGCGATGTAAGAAACAAAGTGTATGCGGTGGTAAATGAGCTCAAGGGACGAGCGTAAGGTAGATAAGAAGTGATATAACACTAATTTCAACAGTAGAATGGTCGAAGATGCAAGGCATTAAGGGGCTCAGGCTCAGATTTACCATTAAGTGAAGCTAAACGATAAGTGCCTGATCCATAAGTGTGAGTGATAATGTAAGGCCCAATCCAATTAGGAGCAAATTTTCCACGTTTGCTCTTTTCTAGTTTGGTTACATGTTGATTCTCTTTGAGGACAAGATCACCAACCTTAAAGGTACGCTCATGAAGTTGTTTATCATAAGCACGCTTGATGCGTTTTTGGTAGATTTGAAGGTGATCAAGAGCCGTAAGACGACACTCGTCAAGAAGCTCTAATTGGGCTAACCGCTCTTGGCGGAAATCATCATTGGTGAGAATATCCTGAAGAGATATTCTGAGGGAGGGTATTTGTATTTCGAGAGGCAAGACCGCCTCGGTACCATATACCAAAGAAAATGGTGTGGCATTAGTGGAAGTACGAATGCTAGTACGATAAGCCCAAAGGGAAAAGGGAATGTGATCGTGCCAATTTCTTCCGGACTCATTGACAACTTTCATGAGGATTTTGGTTAGGGTTTTATTAGAAGATTCAGCTTGACCATTGGCCTGTGGATAGTAAGGTGATGAGAAACTAAGTTTGATACCAAAGTTGTCACAAAGGTCTTGTAACAACTTATTTTTAAAGATTTACCATTATCTGTTATTAGGCGATGAGGAATACCAAAACGATAGATAATGTGATGGTTAACGAATTCGACAATTTTTTCTTTTTTGATTGAAATGAGTGGAATGGCCTCCACCCATTTTGTGTAATATTCAGTTGCTGTGATTATCCAACGGTGACGTTGCGAAGAGGGTGGGTGGATCTCACCAATAAGGTCTAAACCCCATTGTGAGAAAGGCCAAAGATCTCGTGTGACCTGTAGCAGATGGCTAGGAGTATGTTGAAGGTTGGCATGTTGTTGACACATAACACAACGCTTAACATATTCGTAGCAGTCATTATTAAGAGTAGGCCAATAATAACCTAGGCGAAGGATTCATTTAGCCACGGCAAGGCCACTAAAATGTCCGCCACAAATACCGTCATGGACCTGTTGGATGGTATAGGTGACCTCTGCGCCGGTTAGACATCGAAGGAGGATACCATCAAAGCCACGTTTATAAAGGAGTCCCCCCATGACGACATAACGAGAAACATGTTTAAGAAAAGCGCGTTTGCCGGTACTAGTTAGGTCAGGTGGGAGAACAGAGGTTGTAAGGTAGTCGTGAAATTGGTGGTACCAGGTATCCTGTGAATTAGCAGACACATTATTTATCATACAAACAACCAAAGGCTTTGAGTAAGATGGGGCAAAGAGTTGTTGGACAAAGACGAATATGTCGAGTCAGGTAAAGACGAATATGTCGTAGTCACTGGTGAGGTAGGAATTTGCGAGGCTAAGCAAGCCATAGTATCCACAAATTTGTTAGTGGAGCGGGAATGGTCCAGATAGAATAACGAGTAAATGAGGTTAAAAGTGAATCCACGTAATGTTTGTACTTTTGAAGTTCCTCATTCTTACATTGGTAGATGCCCATAACTTGATTGACTACCAATCGAGAGTCACCAAAAATATTAATATATTTGACACCTAAGTGTAACGCAACCTGAGACCCAAAACAAGGGCCTCAAATTCCGTTGTATTATTAGTGCAGGGAAATCGAGCCGAGAATGAAAGAGGCATAGGCTCAAAGCCACAAGAGGAATGAGAACAATGTCGGCCCCTCCGCCGTGCCGGCATTTGGATCCATCAAGAAGAGAGTCATTAGATACGACTCTTCCTTGAGTGAAAGAGTGGCGATGAGTTCGTCTGGGAAATTAAAATTGGTAAATTGTTCCCTCGTGTAAAGGGGCCTCCACAAGTTGGTCCGCAATAGTTTGTCCTTTGATTGACTTCGTTGTACAAACTCAAGGTCGAGGTCAACGAGGAGCATAAGCCATCAGGGTGATGCATTGGTTTAGATGTGGTTTGGCATACATATAATGAATGGGATCCGTGTTGGTGATGACAAAATTTTTGTGATTCAGGAGGTAATGTCGGAGTTTGGTGGCTACGAATGATAGGGCTAGGCACAATTTTTCTACATGTGTATACCTAGTCTCGTAATCCACGAGAGTACGACTTATATAATAAATGGCTTGTTCTCGACGTGTCGAGTCCCGATGTGCGAGCATGGCTCCTATAGCATGGTCAGTGGCAGAAAGGTAAAGGTAGAAAGGGCGATCATCCTGAGGTGGAATAAGCACGGGTGGCTGCAAGAGATAGGCTTTGAGAGCTTCAAAGGCTTGGTGACACTCTTCACTCCATTGAAAGGCAATGTCCTTTTTAAGAAGGTGATGGAAAGGTTGACATCGATCCGAGAGTTGGGAGATGAAACGCCAGATGGATTGAAGTTTACCCTGCAAACTACGCAATTGTTTGAGGTTTTTGGGTGGGGAAATTTCTAGGATAGCTTTGACTTTAGATGGATCGACCTCAATGCCATGCAAAGAGACGATAAATCCAAGAAGTTTTCCCAAAAGAACACCAAAGACACATTTCTTTGGTTAAAGCCGATCAATATTGCAACAAAGCATCGAAAATAATGGTTAAAACATCGAGATGTTCACCGCGATGTTTAGATTTGCCAAGAAGATCATCGACATAATCTTCAAGGATAGTGTGCATAATGTCATGAAAATGTAATTCATAGCCTTCACTGATAGGTGGCACCAAAGATTCTTAAGGCCAAATGGCATGACACGATAACAAAAGGTTCCCAAGGAGTTATGAAGGCGCTTTATGTTGATCGGCCGGCTACCAAAATTTGATTGTATCCCGAAAAGCCATCCATGAGAGAAAGCATTTCATGGCCCGCAGTGAGATCAACAAGTTGATCAATACTTGGGAGGGGGAAGTCATCCTTGGGGCAAGCGAGGTTAAGGTCTCGGAAATCCATGCATATCCGAAGTCCCCCCGTCGCTTTAGTGACAGGTACGATGTTAGAAATCCATTGAGGATAGTCAATAGGCAAGATGAAGGAAACAGAAAGAAGTCGTTGAAGCTCTTCTTTGACCAAGAGGGCAATGTGTGGATGCATTTTTCTCAGTTTTTGTTTGACTAGTTTGGAATCGGGTTTAGGGTGATGTTATGGACAGCAATGGTAGGATCAATTCCTGGCATGTCAGCGTAGGACCAAGCAAAGCTTGGTTGCGGGTATGGAGAAAGGTAGTAAAGGCAGCTTGTTCTGATGTGTTAAGGGATTGTCTAATCTTCACAACGTGAGGATCCTCCTTTGTGTGGATGTTGATTTCTATAATCGACTCATTCAACATGGTTTGAGTTTCAGACGGTAAGGTGTGTTGAACATAGGAGTCGTCCGCCCCAAGGTAAGTGAGGATGGAGTCTTCATCCCGGCACTCAACAACATTAATCAAGGTAAATCCTCTTCGATCATGTCCGGATACGTAAGGGGAAGAGAAGATGGGTCCTCATTATCACGCTGATAAGTGAGAGGACCTATGAAGATAGCATTTATGAAAAAAAAAAAAAAGTTAGGAGGGATAGATTCAGGTCTATCGACTGCGGGGTGATGATGGCAAAAGGGTGATGATGGTTTGGTAGGGGTGATGTCGCATCCTCCGTGATACAATTGACACGAGGTTTCTCCGGTGTAAGTGTTTCAGAAAACCGAGACCACTACAATCATTGTGTTTGCGTAGTCACTGAATGAGTGTATGTCGGCCTTGTTCATAAAGACCAAAACCAAAGCCTTTCCAAGCACAAAGTGAGTCAAGAAGGTGAGGGATGGCGACGACGACAATTGTCAATATTGAAAATCGGATTGGAAGGGAACCACACCAAGAGGAGGTTCAGGGTAACGGAGGATGTGTCAACACCCCCATACGTTAGGTTGGTGCGGCAATGGGGTGGTCCATAAGAGATTACCTCCCCACGTGACGGCCGTAGGTGGGATGTGCATGTAATCGTCCGTACTCCCAGTGGGGTATGGAAAGAGCTAACGTTATATAGGTGGTATTCCCCAACAGTAAGGTGTTGAAAACATCTACTAAGGGGTCGAGGTTGGGATGTTATCTATAGGAAAGGAAGTGATATTTGTAACGGCGGTTTCATTGGTCAAGGTGTAGTGCGCTTGAAGTGGATGGTCAAGTTTGGATGAATGGGTGTCTTGACTGCACAAGCACATCATTAGGGCTATACAACATATTGCAAGTTTTGAAGGGGGGAGGATCAGCTTTTATGGTGTAGGACTTCCCCTCGTACTCAAATTTTATGCATCTATGTAAGGTGGAGGGAACGCATCCCATAGCCCGGATCCAAGGGCGGCCTAACAACATATTGTATTGGAACTCTCCCTCAAGGACATAGAAGAGTTCAGGTAAAGTACGTGGTCCTACACGAATGTTAAGGATCATGGTGCCTAAGGTAGAAGTAATAGCATCATTGAATGACCGCAACATGATGGGGTTGGCACACATGCAACTAGAAGGGATATTCATTTGTTGGAAGGCTTTTGAAGAGATGATGTTTAGGCTAGTACCCCCGTCAATCATAACATGATGTACCCGAATATCCCGAATGTAAGCTGAGATGAAAAGAGCAGGTCGATCTTCGCACCAAAGTCGATAATTTCATCTTCGAGAAACTCGATAAAGAAGCTGGCTTGTCAGAGAGAGACGTATGGTTGGGGAGATAGATTGTTTGGTGAGTGAAGAAACGTGATCGGGTGTTAGAATAGAGGTAACAGAAAGGTTTCATTAGGTAAGACCTCTATCCTCAAGGATTTCAACGAGAGCTTGTCGATGAGATTCGAAGTCCGAATGAGATCATACAAAGGTCATTTTTACAAGCGATTGGTGAAGTTTTGATCATGGTTCGGTGGGCAATTCCATTAGAGACAGGGGTAGGCAGTCCACGAATAACCACTTTAGGTGGTGGTGCAATCGGGATGGTGGACGGAGAAAGAGATGCCGCAGTGTGTTTTTCTTCGCTTTCCCATTGTTTTTCTCGCCTCTAGTAAGCAACACTAATCATATTGATCTCGTGAATACGAGAGGAGGAAGGCTGACAAGGTAGGGATAGGTCATGGTCTTTGAGAGGTGGGGCTGTAATAATGATAGATCTTGGTGAGGCGGGGACATGTGGTATAGGAGAGGGAATTGAAGCTAAAGGTCTCTCTCTTCATAAGTTGTCTTTCTTAACTTTTATCTGAGAGAGGTGACTGACGAAGTATGGCTTTCAACGCTTTTCATCCCTCTACATCATGTCCCGTGTGCGGTGGTAAGCACAGATTTTAGACTCATCGTAACCTATAGGTCGAGGTTTAGATGGGTCATAAGGTCTAAGTGGGGGTAGGGAAATGGTCGCATTCTCTACCAACATAGCAAGGATTTTGGCGTAAGACCCTTTGAGGGGTCAAAGTCGAGGAAGAGGAGGCTATTGGTCGGTCGATTCTCGTGATGACGTGGTATGGTTGGTTTGTATGGGTGGTGGTTTAGCCAAGGAGTTTTGATAATGGGTTTTAACTAACTTTGGTTTCTTCGACGCAGGCTATGTTTAGCTAGTTGATGATGAGGCCACGCATGATGATGTGGTATCGTAAAACAACCACGAGAAATAGGAGTGATAGAAAACAACTCTTTTGATGATGGAATTTGTTTAGGGTTGATAGGTGGATAGGATCCATGGGGTGATGGTGTTGCTATACCCTTGATTTCTCGTATGGGTGCGTAAGGCGAGGTCACTTTAAAGAAAACGCAGGAGGTATGATATATTAATGCAAGGTAGAGGGATGGGGTCCCAATATGGAAGGTAGGTGTGACGACGAGGGTTTTAGTTGTGATAGAGGCATAGATTGAGGAGATTGGGTCTGCTCCTAATGGGATGGACGACTTTATTTTTAGATAAACTGCCACTTAGGTGGGTGCGTTAGACTAGGTATCGTGAGGTCCCAAGCATAGGGGAAGATTTGGTTAGGTTAATAGAAGTGGATGAGGTATTTGGTAGAGATGAGGGGGTGAAGATGAGGACATAGGCATTTTAAGCTTCAGAACACTTCGGTATATGGTAGAAGCATCCGGATCGGTCATCCGCATTTGAGTAGAATATGGCACACTCAAACGCTCCCATAGACCCGTCTATCTTCCGGGAATGACAGCCTCACGTGTGAATAGGAACTTTTGTATGGAAGAAAGGTGGGTTGTGATTCCGTCCACCGTGGGGGTGATACAGGGGGGTAGATGAGGCACCGTATCAATGGGCGTTAAGAGGTCAACCAATTGCTGAAAAGATTTAGGCGATGAAGAACTAATAGGTAGGAGGGTGAGTGTGAGAGGATCCATCATGTTTAAAGAATGTGGTGATGTCGGTTCAAGAGGTTTCTCATCTAAGGATGACAAAAGAAGTGGCGAGCCTTCCTCTTGACAAAGAAGAATGGTAGAAGGAGACGCTTGGGAAATAGATAAATTAGATAACATCCGCCACAAACTTGCAAGGATGTGGTGTAAGAAGGCTCATTTGTGAGAAGGGAACTCAAGGGCGCTTAATTCCTTGATGGGTAAAGGAACGGCAAGGATTTCAGTTTGTCTTGATGGCGAGGAAGGGGGTTCGGTTTCTCACAGTAGAAGAGGCTTGATTCTAATTTGTTCTGATAGAGGTTTTGGTCGGGAATCGAAGACTCGCATGGATCTCATGAACACTCTCCTCGGCTAAGATATCTTGATTTATGTTACTGTTAGAAGAATGATTCGGGAATGGTTTGTTGAATATTTTTAAATTTTGGTTAGCAGGGGCGTTAGGATTATCGAGGGCTATATCCCCCGCATCAACCATTTCCTGCACTATGTTTTTCAACATCTTGCAGTTTTCATGACTGTGTCCCTTCACACGGTGGAAGTTACAGAAGTCATTTTCTTTGTACCAAGAAGGTATGGCGCGAGTGGAATCAAACCCGGAGTGAGGTTTAACAGGAGGTAAGGTAATGGCTCCTGCTTTAAGCAATTTTTCCAATATCACACCATATGTTTCTCCCAAGGGAGTGTAGTTGATGGGCTCTGCTTTATACTTATAGGTGGTTTTGGCGGGGTATTGCACAATGGTTGGGATTTGACCATCACCACGTGCACACCCCCTTTGATTTCAAGCAACGATGGGTGAGGATTGGTGGTGTTAGGTTTGTTGGTGGAATCTTGGGTTCTGAAAGTGGGGTTTTTGTTACAAGCAACCGTAATTTCTCTTCCTCTAAGGCTCGAATCTCTAGTTTTTGAGCCATAAGAAAGGCCTCGCAAATGTACGGAAAGTTTGAATTTGGAGGGTAGGAGAGATGTGCTTAGCACAGGCCCACGTAAACAGTTTGATAAGTTCGGTCTGAGGCAAGGCATACGTAAGTTGGTTGATAAGGCCTCGCCATCGTCCAACGAAATCTGCAATAGATTCGCCTTCAAATCATTCGATGTCATAGAGGTCGGTGATAGATACTTTCTTGGCAATGTTAATGGAGAAATGATCCAAGAAAGATTGGGCTAGCTGGTTAAAAGAGAAGATTGAGTGCTGGGTTAAAGCACTGTACCACTCCAAGGTGGGTCCTGATAAGGACATGGGAAAGGTGCGGAGTAAGTAAAGTTCGCCGTGAGCAATCGATAAAGCAGCATGTCTAAATGATCGCAAGTGTTGTTGAGGGTCCTCCTTACTATTAAAATGGGTAAATTTTGGTAATTCCCATTGAGGAGGATATGAATGAAGGGGGACTGAAGGGTGGATAGGCTCCCGACAAACTTGCTCATATGTCAAGGCGCTACGACTTCCTGAAACAGAAGCCTCCAGATTTTGCATTTTGTCCATCATTTGTTTAATTAAATCAGTAGTTGGATGAGATGATGGTGTGGTTGTGGTAAACGGAGGCAAATTGGGCCAAGGGCCACCGCTAGACAATGGTGGGGTTAAATGTTGATAAGGTATGGAGGACGAATGTGTTGAGGCAACCGAATAGGGATGTCCTATATAAGTTGTTGAGGTTACCGATATGTGTGTGGAAATGAAAAGGTGGGCGGAGCTTGAGAAGGAAAGCTCATGTGGATAGGTGGTAGAGAGCAAGTCATGAACTAAAATCCGCAAGAGAGACAGGTAGGAGCAACAAGTGGTAATGACATGTTGGGCCCAAGATTAACCAAAGGAAAGCCAATCTGTGCCGTATGAACCCCTGAAGCTGCTGAGGTAGGAGACGGGACTAAGGATGCGGAAGGCAAAGCGGAGTTATCAGGTGGAGAAGGAGCTAAATGAGCAGCTATACTGATAGGCATGCTAATAAGGAGTTGACCGTCGGGTGTACGGTTAGGGGCATGAGACAAATAGTATTATACAACGCTAGGATTAGCATCCATAAATTTGGCAAATTCTTTATCTCCTACAGGAATTTTAGGAACCTCGCTGGTGTCCGTAGGATTCCCACGTAATGTGAAGGGGGTGATTCTCAGCAAAGGCACAGCAAGCATGTGAAACCATGGCAGCGGCTTGCTTTCGAGTGATAACAACCATGGACAGGAGCACACAGTAGGGTTTCAATCTATTAGGAATAGAAACAGACAACAAGATGTTTGAAATTGGTAGGTTATGGTTTGTTAGAATCAGAAAAGACAAGAACTCGATATCGGTCCGATAACCGATGCGTGGCCAGATGTAGCCGCGCGTGTAAGATAACCGATGTCGTATAATAGAACCGGTGTAAGAAACAAGAAGAAGTTTTGATTTGGTGTTAATAGTAATTAATATGCATACCAAATTGTTCTCAGAGTGATCACAAAAAAATAAAGCAGTGTATGACAGAGAAACAGAACTGAAAACAAGCAAGAAATGCACAAACAAATTAACAGACTAACCCTAGGGTTAATTTTAATCAATTTGGGCTTATGCCTTTAGACGCAGTAATGATGTCAATCCTAAACAAAATACTTAGGGAAATGTCAAGTTTGTTTTGGCTTATAAGGTTACCTCAATCGGGCGAGGAATACCACGAAAAGGGGGATGTTTTGAGTCACAGTTAATTATGAAGTGATTCGGTATGTGTTGTGCAGTGAAAGTAAGATTAATTTCCTGTCAATACCATGGAAATCACCCCCACGTGTACGACCTGTTACTTAGTCTACGTTCACTAGAATTGAAAACAACAAGCAAGAATGTAATGCACGTGTTTTAAACCCAAATCGAAAATGATATTCGATGAAGCAAATAAGATGACTTTCACTAATGCAAAACTAGGAAAGCAAGACAAATTCTTTTACTAAATATAACAAAACAGCAACAGCAAGTATGCTCCCTAAATGAAAGCAAGCAAGAGAAACAGAAACCCGAAATGGGTCCCACCGGGCGTGCCAAAATGTTTCGCGCGGAATGTTTCGGCTCTGAGGAATAGACTTGCTTCTATCCTTTCATTCCTTTGAGAAACAGATAAGGGTTAGGGCTAGGAGGAATACCTGTTGAATGTTGAGATGGTGTGTGCACTCGTAGAGAAAGATCGATCGATCGCAAGAAATCCTTTTGTCTCGAAGGACTACCCGCAAGTAAGAATACAAGACCACCAGATTTTAATTAGACAATAAATGAGGGAGCTGCCTTAGGCCCAGAAATATAAAACTTCCTTTCAAAGGTGGTCACCTCCTTTTAATAGGAATTAACACAAATGATAACAAAGATAAAGCTATTGCAAAATCACGATTTAGGTATATTCAAGCATTACAAAGCAATAGAAGCTAAACTATCAATAATAAAGCGTTATGTTGTTTGTTCGACATCGGTCGCCGATACATTCAAAGTTGAGTTATAGGGATAAACCAGATCGATCCGAGGTCATAGGTGACAAATAGGCGAGAAAAGGGTTTTGGGGTATAAGTCACAAGTGACCGACGCCGGTCATCGATAACCGACACGCTGTTAGAGAACCACCGCCGGTGGGGATAAACGACACCTGTAGGGTCAAGCAATCTAAGTGCTTCTAGATAGAGGTTGGTCAGCAAGGTGATCGTGGGGTTATTAAGATTGGTGGATGGCCGAGGGAATAATGGGAGGAGGACAGGAAGGCTCGAGAGTGTGATAAAATGGTCTTCCTGGCAATACAAAGATGTATGGATGAAGGTTAAGTGCGGTGGTGTTGGTAGGTGGTAGATCTAGAATGAGCTTATAATTACAATCAATCCACAGGCTCAAGAAATGGTGCTTAGAATCATACAAGACACTACTTACTCGTTCCTGATGAAGATGTAGGTTCCAGGACTGTGATGACGAAGACAGGGCTCAAATAGGATGATCTGACAATCCAAGATGAGCAATCTCCTCTTCTGATGCTCGGATGAGTGTCACTGGGGGCCTGGTTATTCCGTTGTAGTCTTGGGCTTGATGTCCTTCTCTACAAACTCTTCTCGTTTCTTCACTTGTCTCTGCTCGGCCAAGCAAAATCCGATCCTTTCAATGATTTCTCCTCTTTTTGATCAAATGAAAATCCGATCCCTTGTTTTTGGTTGGAGGTGGTCATTTACAGGGAACCGATGGCGGTTACACAACCGACGGTGGTCGAGTAGGAACCAATGTCGGTCACGTCAAAGCGGGCTATTTTTGGTAAAATAGCCAACTTTACCTCCTTTTCTCCCGAGGGATTAGTTGCGGGCTTGTCAAGTCATTATGAGGTTGGTTTTAGGTGTGGGTGAGGAGTAATTAGTCATGGGTGTGGATGTGGACCAAGTTATAGGTCTTAATTAGGTTAGTTTAGGGTTAAGACTAGGTTATGATGAGGTGGCGAAATGAGGTGGTAGGTATGGCGATGTGGATTTATTAATTATAAGGTAATTAATAAATAATTATGTAAGGTTTAGGTGATGAGGTTAGGTTGCGAAATGAGATGCGGGGGACAGGGGGTCGTAAGACACAAATTTGGTGTCTATAGAGGCATAGCCTCTACCCATTTGGTAAAATATTCGATGGCCATGATTATAAAATTATGGCCGTCAGGACGAGGGAGAGAATTTCCCTATTAAATCTAGGCCCCATGTAGAAAAGGGCCATGGAGTAGCGATTGGTCAGGCAGAGCTTGTGTCGGCATGTGGATCTCATGGGAGAATTTTTGGCACTTATAACACCTACGTGATTTAACTCTACTACGTCATGTTCTAGAGTAGGCCGTAAATAGCCCATCCGATGTATTTTACAAGCGGTGGCATGGCCACCGAAGTGGCCTCCACACATTCCACTCGTGAGATTCATGGAGAATCTTCTTGGATTCTTCTGCATCGACACATCTTAGAAGCATTCCATCGAATGCTTTTCGATAGAGAACTTGCTCTATAATGACGTATTTTGCTATGATAATGCGTAGCCGCCTTCTGTGTTGCGGTGTAGACCCTTCTAGATATGTATGGTCCATGATATAATTAATGATATCAGTGTACCAGGGACACTCAGAGATAGAAGGTTAGGTTTCGATGTAGTATACGCACTCATCTGGAAAATCTAGATCTACTAGATCACCTCCATCTAATGGGTTATCAGCTAACCAATCCGCGATGATTTGTCCCTTAACTGATTTCTAATTTACAAATGTTAATTTGAATTCTCCCATTAGTGTTATAAAACATCCAGCTTTCTTAGATAAGGACCCTTGCGTGAGAAAAGTTCGTAAATGGTCCATTTTTACCATGACCCTTGTTTCTTGATTTAGCATATAATGTCTTAGGTGTTTGGTTGCAAAGACTATGGCGAGGCATTCTCGGTGTCTCCGCTTGTGTATAACACGTTTCATAGTCGAGCAGTGTTCGGCTAATGAAATAAATCACATGTTCTCTCTTGTCATCATCTTCTTGAGCCAACATGCAGGCTAGCGAGACATTGGTAGCTCATGAGTATAAAATTAACAAAGCGATCTAGCTTAGGTGGCATTAGCGTAGGTGGTGATAACAAGAACGCTTAACCGCATTGAAAGCTTCATTGCAATCTTCGGTCCAATCAATGCTATAATGCTTCTTGAGTAAATTGTTGGTTGGATGAATGGTGAAACTTAAGTCCGGATCAATCTCTCGAATTGCACTAAGTTTTCCAAGAAATGACCTCGATTCCGCATTCATCCAAAGGTGGGACCATTTCAAGGACAACCCGATTTTGGTTAGGTCAACATCTATTCCTCGTGACGATATGATGTAAGCTAGGAGCTTCCTCCCGTTACACAAAAGACACATTTTTCTCGATTTAACGTGACTTTGTACTCAATCGACGTGAAAGAATGACGCGGAGTACTTTCGGATGGTCACAACACTTTTTGGCTTTAGCCAACAAGTCATCTACGTAGGATTCCATGATTTTATGAATTAGATCGTGGAATATATATGTCATAGCTCGCTGGTACGTAGCACCAACGTTCTTAAGACCAAATGGCATAACAAAGATAGCAATAAGTTCCCATGGGGTTATAAATGTGGTTTTAGCTTGATCTTGTTCAGATATTTTAATTTGATTAGATCCCGAGAATCCATCCATGAGAGACAAAAGTTCAAACCCAGCCTGTTACATCAACAATGACATCAATGGATGGCAACGAAGTCGCCTTTAGGACATGCTTTGTTGATGTCTTGAAAATATATGCAGATGCGTATCTTCCCATTCTTCTTGAGAACGGCAACGATATTAGATACCCATTGGGAGTAATCAACTCGGCTTGATGAATCCTACTGAGGAGTTTTATTACCTCCTTTTTACCATGAGAGCTACCTTGGGTTTCATGGGTCTCGATTTTTGTTTAATCGGCTTTGCATCAGATTTAGTGACGAGGTTGTGTACCGCAATGTGGGGTGCAACTCCCGTCATTTCCTTATAATTAAATGCGAAAGCCTTCGATGTTCTCTCGAGAATTCAAGTGTGTATTTCTATTTCTTCCTGGGTTAACGAGGATCCTAGTTTCAATATCCTTGGTTCATCTTCCGCTCCGATGTTAATATCAATTGTTTCTTCAATCAAAGAGGCGTTACCTTCTTCAAACTCAGGTGGTGCTAGAGGTAAATCCAAATCATCCCCATTTTCTACGTGTATATGCTAGGTTCTATTTCCAAGGGAAGATCCATCATGGGATTTCCAAGTAGGAAGACGAATATGGGATTAAGGAAAATATATCATATGATAGGAGAGATGTAGTGCCGCATAGGTGTTTAAGTAATTTAGAGTGGTCAGATCACTATCAATGTGGTCTAGGATAGTAGATTCATTTCGCTTAAAAGATAATTTGTCGTTGTTTTTATCAATGGTTCATCACTTAAGGGATATCATGAAACGGGTATCCTCTAACTTATCTTGGAGTAAAGCGTGATGCCGAGGTCGCTATAGAATCGGTGAGAAGATTGTGTTCTTGTGGGATTGCTTCAATTGATATGAAGTCAAACTCCTTGCTTAAATCTAACACAAATATTTTTTTGTAAAGTCAGTAAGTGCTCACTTTGGTTTCATATACCTCGTAGACTTGGTTTCATACCAATCAGTGAGTCCCCTAACACCCCGATATTATTAACACCGATCCTTTTGGCTAAAATGAGGAGGAGGAGGAGGGCTTCGTACTCGCCATTGTTTGTACATTCAAAATTTAGCTCAAGGCGAAAGGTAAGACTTTTCCTTCAGGGGAAGTAAAGATTACACTCCCCCACTCCGTAATAAAGATCTAGCTCCATCAAAATGTAGTGTCCAATATTTAATGGGAATATGGACACCGGGATATCTATTGTGTTTGCACATTCTACTTCCACCATACAGAGATCCTCTACTGAAGAGAGCCAATGCCTAGGGAACATCCCATGCCTGCAGAGTCAAATGGTAAGAACATTGGTAGATCTTGTTCTAGCAATTCAACGATTTTTGTAGTAGTTCCTAATGATATTGTTTCTACATTGTTAGCCTCATCTTTGGGGTCAGTTGCCTTGGCTAGGCTCATAGTTTCAAGATCTGTCGTAGGTACCAACTTTTCTTTTGGTTTTGTGTCAAAGAGGTTTATTGTTAGTTTGTTGGGAGTTCAAACTTCGAGTGCACGCCCTGGTCTTTTCTTTAAGTCAGCTAGGTGTACATCGAATGTTTTTGGATCACCTTTTGGCCACAAATATCTTTCCTAAGTGTAAAACCTTACTTCTTGAAATAGTGTAGAAGGGATTGCCTTCATGCGATGTATCCATGGTCACCGAGGATCATATTATAGTTATTTTCCGATCTATAATATAAAACTTAGTCAAGATGGTTTTGGGTCCTAAGGTGACCGGTAATATTATAGTTCCAACCGAGGTGGCTTTAAGGATATCATAGCCCCGTAGTGTGTTTCGAGTCAGGAACAATTGGTTTCTCCATACCCTATCTTTTGAAGGAAAGAGAAGGGGACTATTTTAATTTCTGCCCCATCGTCTATCATCGATGCTTTACATAGTTATTATAAACCCATACTTGTGCAAATGTAAGGCCGGATCACCTCGCATGCGATCTCAAAGATTCTGTCGTATTTTGTTTATCTCGAATATGAATTTGACATCCCTATCCACCTGCCCCGGAGGATGAACATCAAAGTCTATATGATTTACCTATGTTTCAAGAGGTGGAGTGATGTTAATTAAATGACCTAAACCTAATGCTTCTAAAAGAGCAGCCCTGTGAGTAGGAGAGTTCTTTAGTAAGTCTAAAAATGAAATGTGTGAGAAGGTTTTTGTTAGGTCATTAATCAAATCATAGACACCCACAGTTTTACTACGATTTGTTGATGTCATCTCGCCTCAGGCAGTGGCTTGGACTTAGCCGAGAGAAATACTCTCATGTCCTTATTATAGCTTTCGATGGGTAGCTCAAATGCCTAACTCCACTAAACCGACTACCTTAGGTCGTGGGTCGACTTCCTAGTTGTGGCGCAACTAATGGATTTAGCGAGGTCAAGGCTTCATGATCATTGCTTCTATTATTACACCCTTGTTTCGTCCCAAGTAGATTTATCCTGTTGTTATCGTGATTTGGGAGTGCATCATTAAAGATCTTCGTGGGGTGCGTTTTTGAGGGGAAACCGCCCCTAAAAGGTATTTGACTGGGTGACGAGATCTACCAAAACATATCCATGAAAAGTTGTCTTTGTTCATCCGGCAAGCGCCGCATGAATTTATCAGTAGTCACGATGTTCTAGTGTCATGGCCCCGAATTTTGTGGAAACCACAATACGAATTAGGATCAGTAATTCCTAGTTTGTTGGTTTGATGTGTATCAGGCCCAAAATTTTGATCAAACCATTGTCTATTAAAATTTTACGCTTGTTGTTTTTGGTTTAAATTTAGTTTCGGGTACCTAGTTGAATTTTGGCTCGACCCTGTATGGGATTTTTCCATTGTTGTTGTTGTTGTTGTGTTGTTGTGGATGGTTAAAATCCACCGTATTGATTGTCGGGTAAAGTTGTTATTTCGTTGGTTGTTTATTTGTGATGGAGTATTGACAACATTTACCTTTTTAGTCTGGTCGGTTACTCCATCTGTCACAGTTACACCCCGATTTTTGTTAAGGATTTTAGGTCCTCGATTGACGCCGTGGTAGTAGGATAAGTCAGTAGTGTTCTCGTCAGTGATTAACCTCCCGCTTGCTCCATATGTTTTCATGACCACTATCAATCGTCCGCTTGATCTATTCAAAGAGCACTCTCAAGTACTTCATCATAAGTTCTTAATGGGAACTTCTGGACTTCTTCCTTCACTTCTCTACTAAGAGAATGAAGGAATAAATCACATAGTTCCATTTGATCCATGTTCGAGCACTTTCTGAAGAATAAAGAACTGTACGCCACCTTTGGATGAAATGGGTGACAGATTCATTGTGTTCTTGTTTGATGTGTAAGAACTCTCTGATTCATGTTCTTAATAATTTGTTCATGTCGAAGGCCTTGATGAACTCTGACATGAG
Organism: Taxus wallichiana var. yunnanensis; assembly: GCA_018340775.1. Classification (NCBI taxonomy): domain Eukaryota; kingdom Viridiplantae; phylum Streptophyta; class Pinopsida; order Cupressales; family Taxaceae; genus Taxus; species Taxus wallichiana. Next base: position 585,212,923 of record CM031239.1, on the reverse strand, counting down.
TTGTTTGAATGAATGTATGGAAGCCTCAAGTATTCTATAATACCAATCGAGAGTGATGCCTTCCAAGGTTTTTGGGAATATTTTAGCAACAACCCCATCCCATGGGAGTAGTTCTCGAATGGTCATAAGCATAAGATTTGATATGTGCGTTGATCTCCCTCACCTTTGTATTTGGGCAAAATCGGGAGAGGTCTCTGGAAGCATGATGTTTCGTATGGTGAAATCCAAGGGCTCTTTCAAATATTCTCGAGTAAGTCCCTATCGCATATGTTTCGACCATTGATGGTGCCTATTGAGGGAGCGGTGGTGGAATGGGTTGTTGATATGGCATTGCATATATACGCTGGTAGGGGCATAAGGAAAACCTTGTTTGACCAAACATGCCGGAGAGGAGAACATATCCCCTCAGGTGATTTTGAGTATATGTTTAAGTATGACGGGTACCGTCCAGAATGGATTGTTTTGTACTAGACCGAGAGGAACAAAGTTAGAGATGGTGGGTCTAGTTGGCATTAGTTGTGAATACCGAGGAATCATGCCTAACGTGCCTACTCCCGTGAGGAGATCTACTGGCTAGGATGGTGTGGAGGATCGGAATTTCCTACTTGCATGAATTGCAAATTTTGACTTTCTTCTGGGTAAGTTCTAACCCTCTAACCTTTCTATTAGAGTTGAAATGACTTCATTTGGTGAAGTCACGATGTTTCATACCGTAGTGGTGTTTGTTGTATACCATGGTGTTGTATAGGCATGTGATATCCCGCTATGAACTGATCGCTATCTTACCAAGTTTCTCTCGAGGGTATTTCCTATACGCAAAGTGGCATAGAGGTATTTTCTTGAAAAGAGACCTCGGGTTGTGTTTGTAAACCTCCTAAAGTGGATACATACTTCGAGAACATTGGTCATTCCCGCATAACGTACCAAATATTCATCATCTAAACCCTCGGTATGAGTCCTGATTGTCTACTAATTTATGGTCTAAGTAAAGATTCGAGGAGATGAACCAGATTCTCCGGTGAACGCTCATGTTATTCGAGCCCGAAGGTTCTATTTGTTGTGTTTGAGCGAGCTGATCTAACTCCTCTGCTTGGAAGGATGAGTTATATCTCGATCCTTGGAGTTTTGTCGATAACCGATTAGTTGAATAGTTGTCACCCCACACCGAGAGCGAGGGTGATGATTGTCTATTTGTCATGGGCGTAGTATGCCTCAAGACCCAAGAGGGGTCTCGCCATATGCATCAATCCTCGACATATTCTGGGGTATATGAATACCCGCAGAATAATGGGAAGGAGCGAAGGTGATGGTGAAAGCCAATGAGGTGGAAAAGATGAAAAGTATACTAACTCGAAGAACACATAATAATATGACTCGAACTAGAAAGTAGGAAGTTTAACGTCTAGTTCACCAATTATGTACGACGGAAAAGTGACATGCGAGGATGATAATCTGGCAAGTGACCTTCCCGTACTCCAACCTCCCGAGGTCATGCCGAGACATCCGGTGGGTATGGAATATATGTGAGATGCAGACAAACTAGTTAGGCAATCTAATGTCTTCAATACGCACTAGCGGAATTTGTGAGTCTAAGGCAAAGAAGGCCCTCCTAACTTGAACTGGTGTGATAGATCGGTCAACAAGGATGACTGCTCGAAGGCTCCAATCAATATCAAGCTCTGGCATGATTCGATCTATAGGTTGTGGAATACGTGGAAAGTGACCCGGGATAGTTTCGTGTATTTCTCCGGACAGGGTCATATGGTGGATGGTAAATATAGTCGACTCTATGGACGATTCTCTGGCCTAGTCCAGAACTCTCTAGCTTTTAGTTGCTGTGTCTAACAAGGATAATTGTTCGATGATGATAGGTGGGAGTGGAGTAGACCGAATACTAGTGTGCATAGGCCGTGTCTATGTTTAATTCTCCTATGGATTCGTTGGGCTCAGGGATTTGTGGGTCACAAACCGTAGACTCTTAGTTGTTGTGGACCGTTATGGTCATGCGTGAAATCAAGTCCTAATCCCTAGTATGCAGAATCGTATGCTTTCAAATTCTATATTTAGGATCAATAATCGTGTGATTTTCTCATAATACCTTACAGTGCGTTCGTGAAACCTAGATTCTTAGGTGGTATCTATATCTCTGTAAGAGTGTCTCTCGCACCTAGTCATGGGACCAAAGGATCACAACCAAATGTTTGTTCTCTTTCAATCCCTTCTACAAATCATATGAATATTGCCTAGGTAATCTATAGTTTGGTTGATTTGACCAAAATTTGTGTGCTTGGTCATCTTCTACATTTAACCCGCTCAACCGGGAATTGATTTGTTGCAAGATTACCGTTGTTCTAAGACTTGATCCTAAGATTTTGGTCTATATCGCTTATCACCGTGATGAGATTGGGCCGAGGCACGATTGGATTGAATACGTATTCCCTTGGGCTCTCTAGGTCCCGTGATTGTCATACAAAAGCAACAATGTAAAACGAACTACAGTAAAATGAAATTTAACTATGTGAAGTGTATCTATAGCATATATGATTTCTCTATTTTTTTGTGTTTTCTAATGAGCTTTACTGAATTTAAGAAAGAAGCTATTTAAAATATCTAGAATTGACAGCTAAAATAACAATTTAAAACAAACAAAATAACCAAGTGTAGCTATTTGTCTGTGTAATTTGTAGATCTATTCTAAACAATGAAATAGCTTATCTAATCTATTTGTAAGACTCTCGATCCTACCTCAGAAGTGAGGAGTGAATCATAGTTTCTCATAAACTATCAATCCCCACAGCTTCCTTGGCAATATCGAGAGTAGAATTAATGAAATAAAGCAATTAACTACTCTATTTGATATGATTCTAACTAGAACTTTGAAAGATAGAACCCGGATTCTCAGTAATGCTGGCGAATCCGATGGTGTGTGTGATCTTGTCCCCTCAAAGCAGATCTCCTCATTCCTTTGTGTTCACGTGGATCCAGAAAAGCATGTAATGCTAGCATCAAGTAGATATTGGGATAAAGGCAGCTCGTAATACCGATCAATACAATGCAAGTAGGAGAGGTATAGCGCAAGAGCACAGAGCTTGGCTTATGCAATTCCTAAGCATGATCTATCATGAGTCATGCAACATAAAGCGTCCGGAACCTAAAACTATCCTATTTGAGGAGCAAAACCTACAACTTTAATGGCTTCCTATTGGTAAACAAACTATTCTATTCTAATGGATTGGATAAAATAACAAGAAGATTTCTTGCACAAGATGGATATGTGGCTTACTAACAGTAAAACAATGCTAACTAAGCATGCAATGAAAGAAACTAAGCATTCTAAGAAAAATGAAAACTAAATCTATTGCAAAGAGAAATCAGAGGCAAATTTGAGGGGCCATTTGCTTGAGCACAAGCCAACTATTTATAGCATTTGCATTTACCCAAGGTAAAAGCCAAATAGAACTCATGGCAAAACACTATTCCAGGGAACCAAATCATAAATGCAAGCTTATGGTGGTGAAAGAAAGTTGGAATTAAAATGTTGAAAAAAGTACGTGAGTCGTGGTTAAAAGTTACTAAAGAGAAAAGGCCAAGAAAATGTGTAAAGAGACCGCCACCTAAGCGGCTAAGCAAGGTGGCGGTACTATAGACCCGACACCTGGCCTCATGAGCAGGTGGCCACTAAAGAGAAAAGGCCAAGAAAGAGAGGAAAAGAGAAAAACAAAGCACGTTAAGCGGGGCTCAAGGGATGTTAACGCATACTTGAGAGCTCTTCCTGATCCCGAACACCTTGTGAGGAGACTCAGTATCATCATTAGGCACGTGTCACGTTGTTCTAGTAGTACAAGACCTTACAATTTTGGGTACGTATACCACTAGTGAATAATTTTACTATGCAAGATCCATATATAAAATAACATACCTCGGTGGTATTAATGTAATAAGTAAGTGTGTGATTTTGTGACTACAACCACAACATTATAGAGAGGGTCGGGCTTAATATAGGCGTTGCACATTTTTCTTCTACACACAACTATCACATGGAGATTCATGCATATATCCAACTATTTTACACCTACATGCCTGTAATGCACTTTTGAGGGTAGGTAATCCACTTCCACATCAATCACAAGACCTTTGGTTTTAAGTTATCCATGCATACTAGTTATAATGTAAGCTTATCAATATGTATGTCAAGTGTGGTAGTTTGGTGGATTCTCATAAATTTATTAACGACATGGAAGAGCTTGTGACAAGGTCTCATGGACTATAATCATCGTTAGGTTTCACATTTTGGGTTTTTTTTTAATGTTAGAAAATACAAGAAAATGACAACATAGTGGAAATCATAGATCTTAAATTTTTACCAGCCTTCCTAGTTTGTGTCAAGAGGAAAGGTTTGAGATGGGTATGTACCCATCCAATCATAATGGAAATTTGGATTTCAATTATAAGAGTTGGCCATACCTTCGTAGAAATGTAATGAAAGTGGATATATGTATAAAGAAGGTAATAGTTTGTGGTTATTGGTAACTTGGAATTCTTTTCCCTAACTTGTGATAAAATAGAACTTGGGCATCCAATAGGGCTATGTTTAAAGATTTCAAACATTTACCAAACCAAAATGGATTCATGGAAATGATGTGAGACTCATAGACCTTCATAGGTTATGTAGATGCCAAAATCCTGGTTCGAAATGTGTCGAAGAGTGATTATGTAACATTCAATGAGATTGATATTGTGATTGAGATTGACATAGGATGGCATCGACATTAGCTATTATGTTGTAAAATTTGGATACACATACAAGGCACACCAATGGTTTGAAAAAATGCCAAAGGTTTTGGTTACTCTTTCATCGTTGAGAAGCATCGAAAGGGTACTTAAACTATTTGATCAAATGCATCAAAGAGATGTGATCTCATGGATTGTGTTGATTTCAAGACATGCATAGAGTGGAATTTTGAAAATAAATTAGAACCCCATAAATCAAGCATAACTGACACATGTATCACCAAACTTCATAATCACAAGACGCTAAATGCGCTTTCAAGCATGGTCACTCTTACCTTTATGTTTCATAATTTTCATATTTATAGTTCTTCATCAGAAAAAAATAGATATATAAATGATTATATTATATCACTTTTGGTTACTAAAGACTAATTTGTAATGCAAACAAAAAATGTTAATGTATGTCTTACTTAACCCGATTTGACACTTTCACCATCAACTACTTTGAAAACACAACCTTATACATTGTTAAACTCGTGGTAACAGAATTTGGTGTTCATTCCCACTTATACTAGTGAGAGTTAGATGAATTTTCAACTATAACAACCATTTTGTTTACTTTACAAATTTTGAAAACAGTATTTTTAGAGGCTCACAAAACATCCTTCCAAATCCTAGAATGAGATTTCGAGTTTTGTTTGTGTCCATTATCATCATAAAATACCACAAAAACTTTGGTAATGTCCTAAATTTATCATTTGATCATTTTTGTAGCACATTATAAGACCCATTGACTCCCGGTTATAGCATCGCAGTAGTCGCTAAAAGTGAATAGGTGTCATTTTGGCTCGATGTTCGCCCCGAGCGAAGAAATTATTATCCACCTTCGTAAACCTATAGTATGTTACATGACAATTTCCTATAACTATAAGTTTAAAAATCACATCGCTAGATAGTTTTTCATAGGAGTTTTGTAGGCCTCCGTGTCTTTGATTGACCAGGTCAAAACCAGTCCAATTACGACTGGTGACCCCGAAAAACTAGTCACCATTTGTAAATGGTTCATGATTTCTAAGTTCTATCAACTCTTGTGAATTATCAGTATATAGGAGAGCATGTTAAAATTTCCCGTAGTGTGTTTACGATTAAAATTCAATCTTTGAATGTGGTTTCTTAGCCTTCGAGCTAAAACTGGATGATTTCACAACTAGTAGGAAAATGTAAAAGAAGGTTAGAACCTCATCAAGTCAGCAAACCGTCAATAAAACTTATTAACACTTATAAATAACTATATGAAACTCTATTTTATGGCTTTTTGAGAGATTTGATTTTTGGAAATATAGTATTTTCTCTCTCTTCTCTCTTCCCTCCCTTTCTCTCCCCTTAGTTAAGAAATGAAGTACAATGAAATGATTATATATCCTTAACCCTCTCTAGATGTGTTTGAAGTATTCTCGTTGTGAATGGATAACTATAAATGTAAATTATTCTAGATGTCATGTAAGCAGTTGTGTTGACCATGTGGTGGTCATGCAGTATCGAGACACACAAAAGCAAAAGTGTACTAGTGATTTCATAGAACTTGTTATTTGAAAAAATTAATTATATAGGTTATATAAACAAAAAAATTTTATTATCGGCAAGTAGTTTTTGGAAGGACTATACCCTAGTACAAAAAAGGCTCAAAAGTCAGATATTACCATGAAACAATCCAAAAAGTGATAAAAATACTAAAATCGAAATGACCATAATGTTATGCATACTTAGCCACATCATGCAAAACCTATCCGATAGAATGGTAATGGTTAAATTTTTCCTTAAGTATGTGGTCTTCCTCCTAAGTTTTTTTCATGCGTATAACAAGGTGAAAAAAATATCTAACATTATCACCTCAAGTGAATCTGATTTTATATCTAATGTAAACCCTCTTCATCTCGCATATGAATGAAATGAAGGGTACTATGTGACAAACTTCAAGCTACTCTTGATAGGTATTTTGAGGATTTGTTTCATGGATGAAATCCATTCCTTATTACAGCTTATAAGTATGGTTTACTATAAGACGATGTTAATATCTAATTGTGGAAAATAAAAAATTCTAATTTATGCTTAGTGTTTGAGAATGTAATCATAAGATGGCATTCAAGGAGAAAATTGAAAGTGATATCTTCTTGAACATGTTCAAACCCCTTATGTTGTGAGAAAATTAATTCATGACATGTGAACTCAATGTGAACCAAATCAATTATTAAAATATAATGAAAGAGAGAATCAAGAACCTTATCCCTTTTAAACAATAGACTTTCCTCTTGGTCTTACACTAATTCTTATCGTGGTAATGAAGGCATGAAGAAAAACTATGTAACATGCCCTTTAGAAACAAATCCTTGAGACAAAACCTAGTAGTATCATGAGTGTATAAATGCCCCTATTAACAAGTGAGTTAAATAAGTAATTGCAACAAAATACATCATCCAAATTAAATGAAAAACACCTTAAGTGTAAAATTATATAAAGAAAATGTAGTAAAAGGAAAAAAAAGTATTTTCACATATTAATTTTTCTCCAAATCATTAAAATAAATATTTGAAAATGATTTTAATAAGTATGAACCATGGAAGTGTTTTATCATGGGAATTGCCTAACCATGAGTTATATTATATCTAAATTGATGTTTATCCTTGTCATTTAGAAAATGTGATCATCAGGTCCTTTATTTTCTCGGGAAATGTAGTCATGTTTTACATCATGTGTTTTTTTGGTTGTGTTATCTCCTTGTTAGGGTAAGGTTTCCTCATTTTTTATCAGTAGGGATAAGGTGTAGCTATTGAAAGGAGGAAGAAGTGAAATGTGTGTGTTGGTTTTGAGGAAACAAGGGGATTCATGGCTAGTCTTAGTGGAGGGATAAGAGCATGTTATAATGGAGGGATAAGGGGGATTGTCGGGTTGATCCGGGTGTGTGTATACTTGGAGAAACCAAATACTAGCCAGATCCCTTCGAGGGATAAAGGGTAGTTGGAATGATGACCTCTCCCCTATGTAAACCTCTTAGTAGGCTTGGTCATGTGGGTCATCTTTCCTTATGAATAAAAACACTTCTCATCTTATGGTATGTGTGATCCATGTTGGTATAAATCTCTTGTGTGGTGTTGAGTTACCTTATGTGATCCTATGTGGTGTCATGTAACAAGTAATGAAAGTCAAAAAAAATATTCTAGTATTTTTAATGTTGTATTGTGTGCTGATTTTGTGGGTGTTACATCCATGTTTTAACTCCTACCTTCCGATCAAATAACACCATCATGTTTCTAGGATCAAGAATTCATCGCAGTCTAATCAAGCCATGTCTCACAATAATGTTTTTGAACACTTATTCAATGCTTTGGAATGTTTCTTCATCTCAAGGAAGGAGGAAATTACAATCTTAGTATTCTAATTCAACAGGTGAGGAACTTTATTCATGGTCCATCGAAAACATGTTCTTCATTAAAAAAAGGCTTCCCATCTCCTAATCATCACTTCCTCTCATCCTCTCCTCCTCTCTCCCTCTAATATTTTAATTATTAATTAAGAATGTACTTTTTCACTATTTTATCTTATTCACTTAAGTGACCCTTAATTTTTCATTGTAAGATCTCTTTTTCATTAATAAGAAAAAAGGCTCTATTTTATACCTTGGGAATATGAAAGGTCACAAGTGATGGGAAATGTGAAAAGTCATGTGGGGGGAGATAAAAGGACATTTCTATGAGGTATAAGTTGGAATTTTTTTATTTTTGTCACTTGTTGGGTTTTGTATCACTACTATCAAGTAATAAAGCTACATTTCTTCTTTCTTCTTGTATTTGTTCTTGTTTGATGAGTTTTCCACTATTGTTCCAAGTTAGTTAAATAGCATGCTAGAAAATAAGAAACTTCAAATATGGGAGAGTTTAAGGATACCTCCAATTTATGATAATGGTGATGACAAGGATGAGTGCAAAAATCCTTCTCATAGGGATCTCAATGACCTACACACAAAAAAGGAGAGTTATAAAATAAAATATCGGGTAGATTTGGATGGTGGGATACCCGACCAAATCCAACTCGATAAGTGATTAACTTTATAGTAAAGCGATGTCAGTTCACTTGTTTAGAGAATTAACTAAAATAGCAAATAGATAACATGTGGAAGATAACTAGAATGGAAATGGAAGAGATATGCTAAAACAGAGATCAGATAATAGATTAATTGAAATAATAAATACAAACAAGATAGGATTTGTGGTGACTAGAGATAGTCGATGATGACTCGTAATAGAAAATTGAGATCCTCGGGATGTTGGGAAAAGAAGAACATGAAGATCAGTAGGATCTCGGGTGTCAGAGAAATAGAGAAACCAATCGAAGAGGGGTAAAATGTAGAAAAGTAATCATGAAAATCAAGTCAACAAAGTGATCGGGGATAACTTAGGTTTGGTAAGGGTCGAAGGAGTGGTAAACAAAGTATGTGAAGGAAACAAGGATAGCTGATATAATTGAAAAGCTTACAAGATGACGCATGTACATGCATATGGTTAATGAAGAAGTGATGAAATAAGATAGGTCCTCCAACAATATTCAAGCTTCAGATCTTCCAAGGGGGTAAATGAGGGCTCTAAGATGGCTTCAAGAGGTTAGTGGAAGCTCACAAGAAGACAAGAAACCTACAAAATTTTACTAGAGGTTGTATCTCAAGATTTTCATCCTCTTTGAGGAGGGTTAATGGTTTATTTAAAGGGTTTCCAACTATTGATAGGGTTTTCATCGAATATGGAGAGTTGTTGATTTGACTTAGGTGTACAATGCACCACTTGAGGGATGAGGCCCTATTAAGTGGTGATTAGGATTAGAAGTTGATTTGGTGGGTTGGAGTTGCATAGGGTTGAGAAATAGTGGTTGGGTGATTGGAAATATTAAATGAGGGTAGGTGGTGAGGTTAGAAAGGATAAATGGGATGTGATTAAGGTAATAAGCATGTTTAGGGATGATAAGAGTAATTAGGGTGCATAAGGAGAGATGAAATAATGATGGGATGGGATAGAATTAAGATAGGAAAATAGAAATTAGGGGAAATAAATTTGATTTAGGAGGAAAATGGGATTTTGAATAAATACATGGGTTCAAGTGTGCACAATGGCAAAATGAAGGGGGTGAATGAACCAAATTTTTTATCAAGTGGTTTGTGTTAAGCAATCTGTGAGACAAAAATCAAGTGATAGAAGATGGTTGAGGTTCTCCCCCTCAAACTAGGGATCGATGACACAAAGGAAATCGATTACTAGGTTGAAAGAGATAGATGGAGGAAGGGAGGAAAGGGTGGAAAGATGAGAAAATATTCCCCAAGTGGAGAGTGATATGACCATTGCAAGAAGGATGGGATAAAATAAAATAAATATGGTAGTAATCTTGGAAACACATCAGTAGGGAACATAACACGGCCTCAACGGCCGCGACATTAATGTCCTATGGACCCATGAGTCAAAAAATATCACTACATTACGAGGGAATCAATGGGATTCTTCTCAAATGAATGTGTAAGTCATGAGACCAATGGGTAAAAGGAAAACATCAAAAATATGCACAAAAATTTGAGTATGGTCAAGACAATGGTCTAACATAAAACCGCATAAACAAAGTGGGGAAAAAGAGTATGTGATGTCCTTCAAATATGAGGAGGTAAACAATTATGTGTCCTGGTGGGATGAAAATGGAAAAAATGGCCACAAAGGTGGACTTAAGGTGAGATATGGTGCCTTGAGAGGGAACACAGAGATGGCCACAGAGTGGGCTTCTAGATATGAGGAAGGATGTGCTACAAGATAGGTAAATAGGAAAATTACAAAATAAGCCATGTAAAGCAAAGATGACTGTGGTGTTATGGGTGACACACAAGTCTAAGTGGATCATGGTTAGGTTATGTTGATTATATTATGAATGTGTAGATGGAGATAATGTGATGGAGATAGGTGTAGATTTAGGATATATTTTATTAAGATTTAACTATTATATGCACTTTTGAACATATATGTGATAGATTAGAACATAGATCAAAATGGAAATTCGTGTTCAATTTGGATGAGTCCGATATGATGGGTTAACAAAAATGGTTAGATCTAAAAGTATGAATAAAATGCGACCATGTTAGGGTGATTCAAATATAGAAAGTTCAATTTCATCATCATAAGGAGTGCATGTAGTGTAGATTATTTGGGGCAAAGGGGTCGGAGGTAAAACTTGATCAGGAACATGAACAAAGCAATGCACTTACAAACATATGGTTAGTGTTAATACACAAATTAACGATAGTTATTAATACATAAGATTTTGAGGGTAATATGGAAGGTGTGCTTATATACCTGTTATAGAAATGAAAAGGGTTTTTTTGTATCTTTTATGGGGGAAATATTTTTCCTTAGGTGGTCATTCTAGTGTATACGACGCTCTTATTATTATCACAAGACCGATTGATACAAAGAAAATTTGATCGATGTGGGGATCTTTTCTAGGATTCATGTTTGATGCAGATCCCTACATTCACTCATCAAATCAGAAATAATTTATTATTTATAAGTCATTAATTCACTGATACAATCATCAAATTCAATGAACTCGATCCTTGCTCAAAAAGGAAAATATTGCTCAAATACACTAAATTTCTTAAAACCTTGTAGCGAATCCCAAAATAATTTTATACATACTTAATTTAACTATAAAAACATGTTTTAGTCACTCTTAAAGTTTCATTCATCCATTTTCAACAAATTGCTTTATAAACCTCCAACTAGCCTCAGAGACCTAAAAAAGCATTGTTTCTAAAAATTCACCAAATTCTCACCTTTAATCCTAATTGCTACACTTTTGGACACCCTTTATTTTCATTTAGATTCCTACCAAATTTCAGTTCCTAAATCAATTTCAATCAAAAGTTATAGCAAAAATACCATTTTCCTAGGCCTTCCAATTAGCCCTAGTGAGAGCACAAATCCCAAACTAGAAACTATTCACAAATATAGATGGGAGTATGTTTACATTTTGGATACCCATTTTTAGTTCTTTTTTCACCAATTTTATTCTCTCTAAATTCCTTCTACATTCTTTTCAACTCAAAAATCCTCCTTTAAGCTTGTTAAGTAATCTGGACTAGGTTTCAAGTAGAAAATTAGGGTTTTAAGGTTTTCCACTATTTTCCAACTCTTGGATCACTCGTTTCTACTCATATGTTCCTTTTTTTTTTTATGATTTCTCCAACCTTCATTCACTCACCTATCTTTATTCTATTCAATTTTGCTTATTTTGGCTACTTAACAAGCTTTCTTATTTTTGTTACATTCATAGTCTTATATACCATGTTTTTGCCTCTTTTCACACTAACCTTGGGGTTATTAATTTGGTTTCAACACATACTCCTTGTCACACAAATTCTTATCCTCCTTATCATTCTTACTTCATCATCATATATCTTTGCCCACTTTGAATCACAAGACTAGATTTTTGCTCTACTTATTGTTTCAATACAACTATATTCTTTTTAACCATGTTTCATGCCCTTCCAAATATTCTTTAGGGACTTTACACTATTATATTTTCAATAAGACACTACATATCCTTCCATATAGTTTCTCATGCACTCCCCTACCCCATATAAGATACTTTCTCCTTGTTTTCATACTTTGTATAACTCCTCCTTTTCGATTATAACAAGACAATCGTAACCATGCAACTTTGACAAAGACCTGTGATGGTTATTTACCTCTACCTTGACTTCATAATTCCTCTACACCTTCTTTATGTACCATTATTCTCACACTTGACTCTTCCATTACCTAACTCTCTCCCTTTAACTAAACACTTTCCATCACTTACTCGTATTTCACTATCCTCTCTAGGATCAGTACTCCTATTTTCAAAATTTAATCCTTCCTAATCAATGATAACCTTACTTTTGATGGTCCTAATGGTCACTTCAATCTCCTTAAGGTGTGTGGGCCTCTATTTTTTCAAACCTCACACATTATCAGGTGCTCTTTAATAGTTATCGGCATTTGAATGTTGGATTATTTGCATAAATCTATATAAATTGACCCGCCTCCATCGAGCTTTTGAATATTACAAGGTATATTTATTCAACATATCTCCATTCAAAAATTATAATTCCATTCTCAACCTACTAATAATTCTTATACACCTTCCTTGAATCTTGTCTCCTTCTTGAATAATGGATATCACCTCAATCCCTTCCTAGATTGATTCGAAAGCACGTATCATAAAAACAAACTTTCACAATTTATAAATACCTCTTATGGTTGATTAAGGTTTGTGAATCACATTATATTTCCTTTATTCCTCCAACAACTTCAGAGTTATCAACAAATAGGGTTAATGCATGTTAATGAATAAATTTGCTATCAAGCCCCCTCTAAATGCTGGGCACAAACATAATTAATCGGGTTATTCAACAAGCTTGCTTTTCAAACTTGATTCCTTTTTAGCTCTTGAACTTCATTTTTTCCTATAATTATTTTCATTTATCAAATTTGTAATATTCTTTGTCTTGAATATTCCATATTCCATTTAAATCATCAGGTTTAAGAACTCTTTCCATAATTTAATAGTTAAACTTTAGATTTAAAGCCACTAAGATAGGGTATTTGTTAGTAGGACTGTATTTTGGGTCAAGGATTGTCAAGAAAACTCATGCATAAGATCCCAAGGTTTATAAATGCATCCTAATAACTCCGTCTCAACCTTATCACAAGTAATCAATGGTTTTCAAGGTACAAAACTTGATAAACAACTCGCTTTTTTCTTATTTCAATCCCTACTCTATTATTAAACCCGAGAGCACATATTAGTATCTAATATTCATCATCTTCATTTACCATTTTTTTCAATAATCGCATAGTTTCTAAAGGACATCATCTATGTGTATTTACCTTCATTTATTTATAACAAAACTCTATAGCTATGAACTAGGCTTTAATACCACTCCCATTGTTAGAAATGTTACCAAAATCCCTTAAGAAAATTGAGTCACATGATGACAACCTTCAATATATTGATTTCTCCATCCTAAGATACACTTGCATAATCAATTATTCATTCATTTCATGAATTACAATAGGTCTCAATGCAAAATAAACTCAAGAATCACATTCAACATCCAAAAATAATCAAGAAATGTGACAAATCCCTGGAGTATTCTTAAAGAAGTTCTAATTTACTCTTCATGCATTCTTGTTACATAGTCCATGAACTATCTTGGGCTCTTCACACGCATACTCCACCCCAAAATCAATCTTCTTATATCATAAATAACTCATCAATTCAATTTTTCCCTCATATACACTTGAATCTAGGTGGTTATACTAGATTTAATTAATTCAATGAGGTTAAAGGCTTATTTTAACATATGGACTAACTCTAAAAGAGGTTTAACATTCTACTTACCCCTTATAAGGTCTCAAATGACCTTTACAACATATCATGATCTTAGTTTTCAACATTTCACCTTTTAACCCTAGACTCACAAATACAAATTTCAAATAAACACTTTCTGAGGGAAACTCAAAATAGCTTATCTAACACGCTAGAAGTTCTTTTAAAAGACCATGGAGGAGCTATAATACACCTAACAAGACCACTAAGGCCTATCACACCCCTTACCTACATAAAATTACAAAATTGATTCCTATATAGTGATGCTCCTACATCATACTCCCCTAGTAAGAAAAAAATTAAACCCCTATGGAGGTTTTTTATCCTCTTTCTCTTCTTCTAATCTCTTTCTTAATTTGAATGGTATTCATCCTTGCTTTGCTTTGAATTTTCCTTCCATGCTTGTATTTTGCTTCAAATCCTCTTCATTTTCTTCATTCTCTTGTCCTTCATGACTTGGTTATACCTTTTCTCCATTTTCTTATTTTTTTCCATCTTCTTTGCTCATTCTTTGACTCTTTCCTACACAAACACAACTAAGAGCAACATTAGATATAAAAGGATGAGACAAATTTGTCTCATTTTGATCTTCTTTCTTCCCTTCCTTGTATTCTTCATGACATGTCTAATCATCATATCTTATTCGTGATGTTATCAATTGATTTTCTTCATATTTTTCCTCTTTTTCTTTCTCTTGAACTTGTAGTTCACCTTCATCTTCATTAGATTCCTCTTTGTCAAAATTTCCAATGTTTTTTCTTGCATTTCCACTCCATTTTATTTCTTTCCAATGCATACCCTTAGCTGATTTCAACATGTACTTGTCATGAATAGATCCTCAATCCTTTGCATTTCTTCATACAACAAAAGTTCACTCTCTTCTTCACTTGCTTCATCAAATTTAGGACACAATTGGTATTTTCCTTCTTAGAAATCACATGCTAGTTCACTAAACGTCACAACCTTCACTTTCTTTGTCTTCACTTCATATTTATCTTCTTGTAGTTTTATAATTTCATCTTCTTTTTTCATTCACAATTTCTTTACCATACATGTTAGTTCTCAATATCAACTCATTCTCACCTTCAATGGCCTCATTCTTTGCATTTTCATTCAAATCAACATGTTTACCTTGTTTTTCTATTACTTTCTTCTCTTTCGAGCCCTTGTTAGGTTTCCATGCTCTTCTCTTTTCTCTTTGACTCTCCAAACTTGTTTTATTTTCTCTTTATGTTGATTTGCACCTATGGTTTCAATATTTCCTCTTGTTTCATAGGATGGTTTGTGCTAAAACTCTTTCCTCATTCTTCATTCCTTGGTCACCCTCATTGCATGCTTGTCTCAAACTGAAATCTGACATTTTCTATCATTTCCCTCTTGTTTTCCATTGCATGTCACAACCTCATTATCTTATTCCTTGCATTTTATCTCTTGTTAAAAAATAATTGACTTTTTGAGCCATTTAGGCATGATATATCCATGTTGAAATTCAGATTTTGAATAACCATCTTCAACTTCAATTGTGCATTTTGCATATCAAAAATTTCACTAACATATGCATGAAGGAAATTCATAATTTTCATCTTCCCATACCTGATTATAAGCCATCTTTGTGACCATGTCCTTTTCCTTTTTCCATCCACCTTCTTTTTTTTCCTTCTTTCTTTTCTTCTCTCACTTGAATGCTTTCCAAAGCATCATATAACTTTGTATTCTCTTCTTCTTCTTCATTAGCATGCTCGAGGACATAATCATTTTCCTCATAATCTTATACAACCTCTCTTTTCTCTCAACATTTACATTTGATTCAAATGAGTCTCTTTTTGAATATTTTCTTGAAAATTCCATTGTCTTCTTGATCTTATTCCCAAAGTCTTTCAAACTTGTATACACACATGAAAACACATGACATTAGTTAATAAAAATAGAGACCATATTGTCTCCATGAGTGTCTCTTTCTTGGAAACTTTCCTCCTTATCCACCCTTCTTAACTATGTGACTCTATATTGCCTTCATGAGTGCATGCAAAGTGGTTAGATGAACAGGAATGGTTTAGATAATCGTATTGATCTAAGGCTTAAAAATAAAACTAATGATGTCCTTGTATTTTTGTAGGAATTCATTTTTACATTTATAAACTCCCTTGATTTGATTGATGATAAGTTGGGAATCACCATAGATGTCAAGTATTTGGATGCCTAGCATGATAGTGGTTTAGAGGCCTAAGATAAGGGCCTCATACTCAGCCATGTTATTAGTACATTCAAAGTTGAGCTTGTAGGCAATAGGGATAGGATTTCCCAAGGAGGAATAATGATGACATCAGCACCTCCCCCTTATCGACACTTAGAACCATTAAAAGAACAAAGCTTTAATATTAAGGGATAATACTCATAATTTATCAGTGTTGATGGATTCATCAAGAAATTTCTCATGGGGAAGTTGATTATCGTAGAAGAGGAGCTTATGAAGTGATCATCGATAAAGCTTCTAGCCCTTGATTGATTTTTGGGAGATGAACTCTAGGTCAAACTCAATCATGAGCATGATCCATCAAGTGATGTGATTGTTGTGATAGGGTTTAGAATGCATGGTTTTAAAGCAAATGTAAGCTAGTGACAATGTATATCTTTTGATTGATAAGGTGGTGACGGCTTGGAATTAGAAAAGTAGAGAGTTTAACACAATATTTTGTATTTGGTGTAGTGGGTTTCACAATCATAAAGAGTGTAGCTGATATAATAAAAGTTGGCTTGTTCCCTGCTCTAATCATCATGGTGTGCCAACATGGCACCTAGAGCATGGTTAGTGGAAGAGATGTAGAGATAGAATGGATTCCCCTCACATGGAGGCATGAGCACAGGTGGCGATAGAATATATTTCTTAAGTTCATCAAAATATTTTTGACAATTGCTATCCCACTTGAAGTGGGTATATTTTCGGAGGAGATGATGGAAAGGTTGGAAATAATTAGAAAGTTACAAGATGAAGTGACATACTGATTGGAATTAGCCTCGAGACTGAAGTTACTTTAGATTGATATGAGGATGTATCTTGAGGATGGATTTGATTTTGGTGGTGTCAAATTCAATACCCCTAATGTAAATGATGAAGCCAAGGAGTTTACATTTATAACATGAAACACACACTTTTTTGGGATTGAGGAAAAGAAAGTATTGAATAAGGCACGCAAAATTGATTAAAAGGACAATAACATGGTCCTATTGACATTTGGATTTACCCAAGAGATCATCGATGTAATCCTCTATTTTTTCTAGATGAGCTCATGAAAGATATAAATCATGACAAAGTTGATAGGTGGCCCCTATGTTTTTCAAACCAAAGGGGGCATGATGTGGTAATAGAAGGTTTTCTAAGGGGTGATGAAGTATTTATTATGTTGGTATTTTAGTGTGATAAGGATTTTATCAGAACCAAAAAAAACCATCTATAAGAGAAAGCATTTTGTGGTCAGTTGACAAGTTGATCAATATTAGGGAGGATAAATTTATCCTT